>OZ024906.1:81223504-81658498 GCA_964017125.1 Flabesymbios commensalis | reverse complement strand
GGATGGAAAGGAGAAGTAAAAAGAAGATGAAGAAGAGGAATGGAAGGAAAAAGATAAGGAAGGAGAATGAAGGGAAGGAGGAGAAAATGGAGGAGGAAAACGAAGGTGAAGAGAAGAAGGTTGTGGAGGGAAGAGAAGGAAAGGAGGAGGAAGGAGGCTGGTGGGAAGGGGAAGGAGAAAAAGATAAAAGGAAGATGAAGAGGGGGGAGGGAGTGGACCAGAAGAGGAAGATGAGCGGGAGGGGATGCGGAGGAGGAAAAGGACGAGGAACAAGAAAAAGAGAAGGAGAAGGAAGAAGACAAAAAGGAGAGGAGGAGGATTACGAATAGGGGGAGAAGAAGGAGAAGAATGGGGACAAGAAAGAGAAACAGGATAGAAAAGCGGAGGAGCAGGAAGAAGACTAAGATGAGGAGGAGAAGGGTAATGAGAAGGAGGAAGATGAAGAGGAGGAGAGGAGAATGAGGGAGGTAGGGGATGACAAGAAGGATGAGGAGACTGAGAAGGAGGAGGAAGAGGATGGTGAGAAGGAATTAGATGAAGAGACTGAAAAGGAGGAAGACGAAAAGGAGGAGATAGAGGAAAAAAGAAGAAGCAGAAAGAAGAGTAGAATGTGGATGATGAAAAGGAGGAAAAGGGAAAAGAGGAATACGATAAAGAAAGGGTAAGAAAAAGGAATGGAGGTGAAAGAGGAAAAGGAGAAAGATGAAGAGGAAAGGAGGATGACACAGGGAATAAGGAGGAGAAAGATAGGGGAATGTGGATGAGGAGAATGAGGAGATGGAAAGAAGGGAGAGGAGAAGGAGGAGAAGGACAAAAAGGAGAGTATGAGGACGACGACGAAAAGGCGGAGAAAGAAAAAGAGGTGAGACAAAAGTAGAGGAGGAGAAATGGAAAGGAAGAAAGGGGGGAAAAGGGAAGAAAAATGAAAAACAAGGAAGAGGAGAAGAAGAGGAGCAGGAAAATGGTGGGGAGAAGGAGGGATGAGTAGAAAGGGGAGCAGGAAAGGAGGGAAGGGGGGAGGGGAAAGAAAATAACAAGAAGAAAGAGGATGATGAGAAAAAGGATGAGACAAAGGAGGAGGAGGAAGAGGGGTGATGAGAAGTAGTTGAAGGAAGAGACTGAGAAGGAGGAAGATGGAGAGGAGGTGGTAGAGGAAGAAAATTGGAAGCAGAAGAAGAGTAGAAGGTGGGTGATGAGAAGGAGGAGGATAAAAAGAAAAGGAGGAATAAGACCAAGAACAAAGGAGAAGTAGAAGGTGGAGGTGAAAGAGGAAAAGGAGAAAATAAATATAAAGAGAAGAGGAGGAGGACAAAGGGATTTAGGATGAGACATATAGGATAAGGAGGTTGGGAAGGAGAAGGATGAGAAAGATGTTTTAAGCGGTTGGGAAGAATTAGTATGGGAAAAGTAGGAGGAAGATGAAAAGTAGGAGGAACAAGATGTAGAGGAGAAGGAGGAGCAAGAACGGGACGAAAAGTAGAACAGGGAGGAGGAGGACAAAAAGACGGGGAAAGGAGAAGAGGATGAGAAAGAATTAGAGGAGGAGAATGGAGAGGAACAAAGTGGAGGAAGAGAAGGAAGAATAGAAAGATAAGGAAGAGGAGGAGGAGAACGGGAAGGAAGAAGAGGAGAACATGGGAAGGTGAAGGGGGTGACAAACAGGTGAAGTAAGCAAAACAAGAGGTACAGAAGAAGAAAGAATGGAGAACAAGGAGGAGAAGGAAGGAGGAGAAGGAAGAAGGCGAAGAAGAGAACAAGGAAGTAGAAGAAAAAGGAAGACGAAGGGAGGAGGAGAAAGATAAGAAGAAGAAGGAAGAAGAGAAGGAGGTGAATGCAGGAAGACGAAGAGGGGAAGAGGAGGGGGAAGAAAAAGGAAGACGAAAAGTAGCAAGGGGAGGAGGAGGGGGGAGAAGGAGGAGGAGGAGCGCAATCACTACATCAGAGCCTCAGCCCGTCAGGCTGAGCCACTCTTTCATTGGTCGGAGATATATGTAGAATACTATACTTTATCCACAAACCTGATAACAGTGCGCTGCTTGGGCGCTACCATCTTAGTTCTTAGTTGACCGACCATCTTAAATTCATGAAAACAGTCTGGATGATTGCTTCACCAGTATGACTGCCTAAGGCAAAAATCTTTTGGGTACGATGTTGGAGCTGCCAAACGGACATTATCAAGGAGATATAGGTTCACAAGTCACGGAAATATCAACATCAATCAAATCAATCCGTTCGACAACAAATTTCTCCATCCGTTTATTCCAATTACACTCGCTCAATGAGGCCTCGCGTGTCAGAGTTAAAGCGGGGGTCTGGATATTGTAGACAGAATGACTGCAAAAAGTTCAGTATTTAATCAAATGTTACAGAAAAGATTGTCCTTTTGATGATCTATTTTGTGAGTTATGTAAGTTATCTACTTTGCTTTGTAAAGCCAAAACGCAACAACTGCGTTTCTACTTTTCACGGCAGTATTTGTCCCCATGTGTTAAGAATATGTCTCATGTGTGACTCTAAACTATGTGAATGATATATTGCTCGCACGTTATATAGTAATCCCTTAATTTAAAAAATTCGTATAAAAATGTCATATAGAGATTTTGAACCCAATGATGTGACAATCTGTCAAAGCGGACAAAGCATGTATTTTAGAAATACATAGAAGGTAACGTAAACATTCAAAGGTAATATGATCAGATAAGTGCGCCTTTTTTCGTCAGTAGATTCCAATCACCTCCTTTTATGTTTCACTGTGAGTACTTCCGCTGGAGGAAAGAAGCACAAAAGCAAAGATTCTGCGGACTTGAGGTGTTCTCAGGAAATTGTTTACCAAAGAAACAATTTCGTTTTATGTACAACGTCAAAAAATTCGGAAAACACAGGTGAAGCATTACTATTATTATTTTTTAGAAAAAACCGTTTTGTTTTCTTAAAATGACAACGTTTATCAAAAATTGAATCAACCATTAAAGCGCTAAATTTTAGAATTTGAATTTTCACCCAATTGAAGTTGCGTCTCGCCAACGCGACCCACAACTTCAAGTGGGCGAAAATTACTTGCTTAATTTGAGACAAAACATGTGCAAATCTAGATGTTTAAACTCTCATTTCATTCACTGTAACACTGATTTGATCGGCTAATAAAATGGAATAAAAACGACTATAGTCCTGATTAGCGGTGGTTAAAGTTATATGTAACCACACGTTTGTTCAATTTCATCGTTCTCTTTAAATTGTAATTAAGGCGTATGTAGGCTATAATAAAGCGAATGCTGCCGTGTTTTTTCCGCTCACGCTAGAAAACAATTCTGCGCCATATTCCTTAAAATTCGAATGGCTAGTTGCTTTTCACAAATTATCGCTTATTCTGTATGATAAAAAAATAAAGATCGGAGACATATTTTTTCCGAAACTACCAAATTAACAAAAAGGTCGGCCCAAGTCTCCCGATTAAAATAACAACTGAATGACGGCGGTGATTGGCTGATCTCGTCATGTGACAGGCTGAACCACTATTCGATTGGTCGGGGGTAGAATACAAGACTTGGACCAAAAGGTCTCCAAACTAAATACTAACCCAAAAATTGTGTAGCATTTTAGTAGTTCTGTTAGGCCTACACCTGTGGAACTGGGAATAAAAAGAGAGACATCATAAAATATCCTATATACAAAAAGCTAGCTATACAAGAATCGTAAAGCTACATGTATAATTGTTGGATTTATAAAGTTATGATTAAATTATAATTAATTGTAAATAACAACATGAATACTGTGTTGTATTTTCTGCTTACAAATATTTTGTCATATTTTCGCCCAATTAAATGACTGTTGGGTTTCGGTGTGAATTGCAATTAATTGTTTGCGTCAACGATACCACCAACGATACCACCAAATTATATCAAATAATGTGTAGGTAGTCTTCAAATTGAACGCAAATGCTTCGTATCCTTGAAAAAGATGAGTAAATTTTCATGAATTTGGGGTAACTATCTTTAAAAAAGAATTAGACGATTTGGAGACAGTGTGAAGTCATTCAATTTTACGATGCAAAAAATACCACTGGATGAAAGTTGCTGTCATGCAGGTTAAGTAGGTATGGCGAAGGTGAGTTTAGAGAGAGTGCGAAAGGAATGGATTCATTATCCTTCCGCTTGTTGTGTTATTTGAAACAATTGCATTAAATTGTACCTAAGATTATGTGGTGTCATCGTGAAAAGCAAGTAAAATTTCACGATCTGATATTTTTGGTTATATCCTTTTGAATATCGCAAAGAGAAGGTTAATCTAAAGTCGATCCCCGCACTGAAACAATTTAAAATTTCTAATAGCCGTTTAGTCCTATACCATATGTATTCGAATGAAGAAGAAAGAGCTAACTAAGACATTCATGATGATCTCAAATTGAAAAAAAACCTTCGGTCTCTTGGTTTGAATAAAAAATATGTCAGCGCTTTAAGGGTTAATAACCGCCATGCGCCACTTGTCACTCCTTGTCAGCGCCTAACGCAATCAGTGGTAATGAGTGGCCCAGACCTTCGTATAATTATAAGCTCATTGTGTGGAAAAGCAATTCAATGGAGTCGACTAAGTGGACGAGGGCGCTTGTTCTCAGCAAACACGATAAGTTTAGCCAATGTCGTTTTAATGTGGGGCCAGCGTCGCAGACGCTGGGCCAACATGAAAACAACATTGGTTAGTGTTGTTTGGTCGTATTGCTTAGGCTGAGTGACTTGTAAATTAGCCACTTAGCATTATTGCCGCATCGCAGCAGACACGTAACATTGCGTCAATGCTGTCCTAATGATGGGCCAGCATCTACCACGCTCTCACGACAGTGTCAGGCCCAATTGCAGTTTTCACTGAGAGGGGAGAGGTGTTCTTCATTTTTATTACTTTCCTGTATAATATATAAACAAGATAAACGTGTTGTTAATATACCAAGAAATGACATCTTGAGTTTGTGAAGATCGCCTGGTATTCAAATGATATCCCTTCACACAGAAAATACGATCCGTTCTTGCAATGTTGTTTTAATGCTGGCATATTGTCCTAGACAATGGGCTGACATTAAAACAACACTGGTTCAACGCAGCATGTTGACTGGGTTCACACATTCCAGCAAACATGAAACATTTATCCCTATTTATGTTGTCTTAATGCTGGGCCAGCGTTGCAGACAATGGACCAGCATTAAACCAACATTGAGTGAATGTCAAGTGTTTGCCGGGATTAGGCATTGTACCCCGCACAATGTCCACAACTTTCATTGTCAAAAACGCTTACTCACTCAACCGCTTCAAACAATAGTACATTTTTGATCAGCCAAGCTGTCAAGGAGTTTACGCTGCAAAAATATGTCAAACCCTTTATTCTCAAGTCATTCCCCACTAACGTTATCCAAAAAATAAACAATAACATATTGTATTAATAATTTGGTTTCTATATATAAAACCAATACATATATATACAGAGGCGTACGCTGCCGTGCAAAGCCAAAAGACAGTTTCTGCTCACTTTACAAGTAAACAGATACTGCCTTTTGGCTTTTTGCAGAGACATACACCAGCCGCCGGGTAGAATACTTACCAGTTTAGTATCACCATGGAGAAATGGTGGGTACAATTCACTGATGTGTAGCGATAGCCGAGTATTTACTTCTGTATCATGTGTTCTGAATCTCTAGTTTTTGAGTGTCATACAACACCTTATGAAGACTGGGGCGAGTAGGGGGAAATGGGCTCATTACAACGTCTTATTTTACAGAAGGATTGGCATTGTTTGAGAAATACGACTCGATCAATAGTGATCAAGTGTGGCATAATTATTGAATCAGTGAACGGTGACGACATGGGGCTTGATAAAGCGTGCACTTGTTTCACGTGTGTAGAGCCTATATTCTAATTAAATTGATAAATATGCCTATAAGCATATATTCTCATTTAATTATTAAATATACACTCATCCAGTGTGCAGTATATGAAATAAAAGAGCCTTTATATCCCATCACATGGTATATTCTAGCGTACACATAAAATAAAAATAGCAACCAAATAGGCCGACTCTTCTTGATTTGTTGTCGGAAGTGGTGTAGCCGGATTTGTGATGTTTTCAATGAGCTCGAGGGGGTCTTTTAGATCGACCTAACCTTGTAAGGCCAGGGTCGGCGACACTGGCCCAACGTTAAACCAACGATGCTTCAACGTATCGTCTACGGTTTCAGTCATCCTGTGTAGCTTAGCTATGAGCCCCTCCCCTCGCCGCACTACCTGTCTTTGCACCGCTATTACCCCCCGCGTTGTCTTTGGTCAGGGGGCTTCAGGTGTAACCAGCACGGGTTTGTGGGCAGACGACAGTTTGCGTGAGTGAGCGAGCAGGGGTGCGAACTGAGTGAGGACACGCCGCGCGTACACCTACACGAGGCACATACACCGTGTAAACTCCTACACAAAAATCTTACACTTTAACTATGGCAGTTTCCGTCATTGTCAACGTACAACTTCTGAAGCACATGTGGATATAAAGCGCGGGAATGGCTCACCGGATTTTGCCGCTGCTGCTCCTGGCCTCGTCATTGGACGTGGTCAGAGCGGAGAGCTGTCCCAGCACTGCCGGGATTGTGATCGGGTCTATCTTAGGCACACTTGTCGTCCTGGGGGTCGCGCTGCTCATCTGGTACCTGGTGAAGCGCCACAGGAATAAACGAGGTGAGTCATCATGCAGGGTATGCTGCCGTGTAAAGTCAAAAGGCAGTATTTAATTACTTTACAAGTAAACAAATACTGCCCTTTGCTTTGCAGGGCAATATACTAGGCCTATACCATATAAATATATTTAGACACTTTTCTATGGAGATGCATAGCAAACACGATATAGAGTGAAATAATGTTGGTTAATGTTGGTTCTGCGTCCATATATATATATATATATATATATATATATATATATATATATATATATATATATATATATATTCTGTCATGTGGAGGGATACACCCACCCTGCTTGCAAGTTGTATGTATATTATTATGATTATTGTGCGTATACAATAACAACAATAATGGGAGATAAAGTGCTGTGCATTTAATAACATTTAATAACATTTAATACTGCGCGTAAGCATCTGACATCACTTGGAACTAAATGTTGTATAAGTGGCATTTTGGTGAATGACACAAGTTTACGATTTTCATTTTTCAATTCCGGGCACTGAACTGCTGAAGATGAATGGGTTTTGGTTATGATGACAAATTGTACTTGTGCAGAGCATACTTGTGGACATCTTAGTCCTACATATCTTAATCAATATGTTACTTATTATACCAGCATAATGATCCAATGCATGTTAATGGAACATTTAAATAGACAACCCTTTTGATAGCTTTCTCATTTTTTCATGGAAATAATACCCATTTAATCAATAAACTTCCAAGTATAAGTGAATTGTTTAATGTCTTATTTGAACTATTCGCCAATCACTCATCCTAAAATATTTCAGAAATCCTTGTTTTCACCGAACTAAGAATAGAAGACATAATTATTTTCGTTTGATTTCGTTTTATGTGTAATATACGGCGATAAATAACCACCGTAACATCTCGGCAAACACGATACATCGATCCAATGATGGATTAATGCTGGGAGAGCGTCGGAGATGGTGTTCATAGGTGACCACCATGATCAGATGATAGCGACTCACCTTGAGTCTTATGGTGATCTCCTGCACCAGAAAACAATATTGACCTGCACTTACCATAGACATCTAGATGTCTATGCTCTGTACACAGGTACATGTATATATTTGTTTTGTTTACTGCTTAGAAATAACCGATCTGTCTATCTAAACCATAGAGGCATAAACTCTCTGATTAAAACAACATTGAGATTGGTCTTGAGTCCATGTACTGGCGGATAAGCAACGAAGCTTAGCTGCAAAGTAAGATGCCAATTTATTTATTTATTTCACGCCTGTTTTGTAAAAAATGTATTCTTAGTGTGTCCTCTATCGTGCGAGGGTATTTGTTCGAACAAAAAATAAAATTTTGTACTCCTGACACTAACATTTCATGCTAAATATTATCTGCCGTCGCCAACTCACCAACAAACATGAGACGTTGACCCAACGTTGGCTTAATGTAAGCATTTCAGACGATGGACCAACTTTAAGTCAACATTGGGGCAATGTCTCGGTCATTGCTTTAAACCATGCGATGTATTAAATGTCTACAGAGAAATTATAAACAGTGAACGAAGGGTAGCCCTTCGTTTACTAGAAACTCTTCCACGTGTTTGACTTCATGTGGTAGCGTGTCGTCAGTGAAGTTAGTGTGCGACAGAAAACATGGAAAAGGTTGAATGTGTCACATTTTTTGCCAACTGTCACAAAATGAGCGCTATTTACCAGTTTACAAAGAGCTATTCAGCTACAGAAATGACCTGTCGACAATCACGTGTTCGGATATTGATATTATCCCAGCAAGCAGAAGATGTTGAAACTATGTTGGTTTAATATTGGCCCACCGTCCAACATTGGGTTGACGTATTGTGTTTGCTGGGATGGCTGATATAATCATGATAATGTATAGGCCTATAGCATGTATATCTTATTTTGTGCAGAAAGCAGGAGTTTGTTGCGTCTTCAGATTTCTCTCTGTATCGCTATTTGCAGATTTGTACGTATCGTAGAAAATTAGTGGAATCGACTTTTTCACCTGCATCTAACTGTATGATTTTAAAAGTTCGCTGTAGATACCACAGGGTTAATTTATACGGTTGTTGATGAATCAGACTGATCATATATCTGCAAAGCCAAAAGGCAGTGTCTGTTTACTTTACAAGTAAGCAGATACTGCATTTTGACTTTGCACGGCAGATGTGGGGCATGAGACTGAGATTGGTGTCAAACTCAGAATCATGAGACCATGAGCTGGGCGGCACCAGGTTGTGGTGGATTAGGATTTCAATGCTGCCATTCTTTCACCACGCAATAACACGCAACACCATCCCAACGAACAGGAGGCGTTGACCCGGTGTTGTTTTAATGCTGGGCCAGCGTCGTAGACGCTGGACCAACATTAAAACAACACCGGGTCAACGTCTCTGTTGTGCTAGGATCTCGCGTCACATCATGCCACAGGAGAAAGGAGAACTTATTTCAATATTTATTCAATGATTGGCCAACGCTGTACGAATTGGCTGTGTGTTGGGCCAACGTTATGTGGGCTGAATTCAGAGGACTAATTGTGATACGTTACCTTCCACTAGTGTTTGCCTGTGGTGTTATAAATGTTAACCCTTTCTCCGCTTATCTTATTTAAGTTATCTTATTTAAAATTTCACCCACTTGAAATTGCGTCTCGCTAACGCGACCCACACAAAAATGACTTGTCATTTGTGTAATTTGAGGCCAAACGTTTGACACTTTTTATGCTTAAACACACATTTAATTCTCAATAACAGTGATCTGATCGGCTAATAAAACAGATTTAAAACGACTGTGGTCGTCATCATGTCATCATCAGTGAAAGCCGAAGGGTTAGACTACTTTTTATGCATGCTATGTATTGCTATTTATTCATGGACTGTACAGCAATGCTGATTTCGTAAGATGATATCTTCCGATTTTTTTACAACGAACACGTTGACAGCTGTAGATATTTCTACTGAATATGTACACGTATCTCCCACTAAACATTGCTACTGAATATGTACACGTATATCTACTCTCCCACTAAACATTCCTTTATTAGGCGATTTTTTGAACCCTTAAAGCGCTACATTATAAAATTAAAATTTATTCTAACTTGACTTTGTGTCTCGCTACCGCGACCCGCAACTTTAAGTGGGTCAAAATGAATAACGCATAGCAGATAGTATAGTGTAATAATCAGGTGACGATTTGTATAATTTGAATCAATGCACTGTATGCTAATTCACCAAATTTATTACTTATTTCTCCTTCATCAGTTCATGTTCTATAGTTTGAAGGACAAATGTGGTTAGCACTTCAAAGGTTAACGAAATGGTAAACCCTTGTGCTGCTGAACCCCCATACTTCTCTTTATACATACAGTAGTTTCAAAGAATACAAAATGCCACTAAAATTGATAAAACAGTGGAGGCTCAACTCTTACTGCTCTGTGACACCATAAACTGCGACACCCTTACCATGCTTACGCACTGAAATATTTTTATATAAGCTATGGAGACCAAGGGTTTTTTCCGATTTGAAGTTATCATTAATATCTTAGTTAGCTCAGATTCTAACGCATGAAGACGGTCCCCGCCCTGAAAGGGTTAATCAGATGATGTGATTTGAGATGTGTCTATTTTTAATAAACATACATAATTTTCTTCATTTGTAGCTGGAAAATGCGTTTGCAATTCCAGCTTCAAATAAAAAAAAATATAAATAAAAGATTCAGCAACACAGGGGTTAACTGTACCTAATAAGTCAGTGCACAATTTGACAGATAAAAACCTTTATGAATCATTATCCCTTATATTGAGTTGTGGGCGAGGATTATCTTATCGATGATAATTTAATAGGCTCACAATCTTTCCTATCTGCCGGCTCAGCTGGTATTTAATGGCATATCCTATACGGCAGGTAGACACGCTAGATGTGACTTGTCACGCGCTTTATCACCAGGTTTACATAAGGAAAATCGAGAAAGAATTATTTGTTCAACATCCTATTGTGTAGTTAAAATATTTTGTTAATTATTTTAAAGTACCTAATATGTGTCACGCCCAGACTGTGGAGAATAAATGACAAACCTGACAAAGCGGCACATGCCTGTTCTCACACTAGCAGCGTTTTTGTCGCAGATGCAGCACACAATAATATTACTAAAATGTATTTATAACTACACATAATCAATGGAAATGTTAATTCCCTGTCGCGCGGAAAAAACACAGTTCTCCCTCTTAAAATTGTTAAATGCCGCTGGGACATCGTCGCGTTTCGATGTTGTGTCCTTCAGACACTTAACCTAACGTGCTTTACATCACTCAGGTGTTACCATGGTTACCGCGTTAATGAGTGCAGGTACCTGGTAGGATAGAGATGTGTACGAAAAGACACACATCGCTGTGACAGTACCAGAATCTGTATTCTCCCCGGGGAGATGAAATGGCATATGAATGAACATATCCCGTGACAATGGTGTAATGGCGGCTGAAGAATCCTCGGACGCGATGTCAGACTGTATATTGTACCTTTGCCAGTTTACCTTTTAACATGTTTAACCCTTGAAGCCCTGAAATACTTTTTTACAGACCTCGAAGCCATAGGTTTTTTCAATTTGAAATCACTATAAATGTCTGAGCTAGGTCTTTCCGCTTTATTTGAATACCTATCATTGTGCCTATGGTATAGGACTACGGCCAGTAGAAATATGTTTACTCTTACGCGGCGGGGATAGACTTTAGACATCAGAATCTGACGTTTACTGACGTCAGATTCTGACGTCTGAAGTCGATCCCCGCGCTGTAAGGGTTAAGATGTGCGATACACTGCCGTGCAAAGACAAAAGGCGGTATCTGCTTACTGTACAAGTGAGCAAATACTTCCTTTTGTCTTTGCAGAGCAGTGTTGTCATACATAACTGTGCTCTTATCACCAAGGAGATAAGAGAGCATTACTCATTTTCCCAGACTGCAAATAAGCCTTGTGAACAGTGGTGAAATGATATATAGCATGTATAACGCAGCATATATAGCATAATATAACCAGGATAACATGTATACCATGTTATCAGAATATGTCAAACGTATCGGGCGATGGCCCTGGTGCCCTGGTGTTTAAAGCTGCCTGCTTGGAAAATCGAAGATCGCATGTTCGTCTCCAGCTCTGGTATTCAAGTTTCAATGAAACAAAATGTTTCTTCCGCGCTCATTCGTAAAAAAATAGTATTGTGGGGAACCTCTGTTAGCTCGGCCTCAGACCGCCAGGGCTCTATTTAGCCTATATGTGCACAAAGGTGGCCTAAAACCCAATTAATTAATTAATTCATTCATTCATTCATTCATTCATTCATTCATTCATTCATTCATTCATTCATTCATTCATTCATTCATTCATTCATTCATTCATTCATTCATTTGAAACAACGTGATAATAACTTCTCAACATGCTGAAACAACGTGATAATTGGAGTGCACCACATCTCAGATGTCACTTGATACTATTAACACTGATTAAGTCCCGGCAACGTAATAAACATACGGGATCTAACCTGCTTACTCAAAACTTTTCAAACATCGTTGGACCAACGTCTATGAGGTTGGATCATCGATAGGGCAGCATTGTGTCAACCTCCAGTGTTATCTGGGATATTTTTGAATGAGACCCCGGTGTGCCGTGGAATGTAACAGGACAGGTTTCTAACGGCGTCAGCTCTGTGGAAATAATTAAAATTGACGCGCATGCCTGCAAGCCAGGCCAGTTTGCTAAAGGCGGGGGGTAAATAAGGGGGTTGCTGGGGTGAAAAGTAAGTGGGGTGATTGAGGTCAGCTATGTTTACCCCACGAAGGCCTCAGCTATACCCGATACAGGTGAATTGTATACAATTCAGTGTGCATGAAATTGAGGGAAAATAAAGACAAAAATGCTACTTCTATTTTTTTTAAGTCATGGCACAGGATTTAAGCAGCGCGTAATTCATCAACTCCTGGATAATGGGTAGAATCAGATTAAGTGATTCGCAATTATTTTTGTGCATGTTATTTTCCTTTTAAGAAGTTTATTACTATGACTGAAGTTAACCCTTAAGGTACCAAATTACAGAACTTAATTGTGTACCCACTTAAAGTTGTGGGTCGCGGTAAAAAATACTTACGCAGGTACAATTTGAATCAAAACATAGGCCTATGTAAATCCAGCAAATTTAACGCCAATTTCTCCTTCAAATTGTCTTGTTTGAACATGTTGAAGGACAAATTAAAACGTCAAAAACGTCTATGGACGTGATTAGCACATTAACCCTTTGCCTGCTGATCACGACTATTGTCGTTTAGAACTCGTTTTATTAGCCGATTAAATCACAGTTATTGGGAATAAGATAAGTGATTAAACGTCAAGATTTGCAAATGTTTAGTGTCAAATTAAACAAATATGAGTAGTTTCCAGCCACTTGAAGTTGTGGGTCGCGGTAGCGAGACACAACTTCAAGTGAGTGAAAATTTAAATCATTTAAATTAGCAGGATAAGGGCTAGGTGCTAAAAACCATGGGAATGTAGGTCTACGTGCTTTCAGCTCGCTCAGTTTCTTGCATTATACAGTAGTGTCACATAAAGTCATCAGAATCAATCTATGAATAATTAATGCGAATTATCCAGGCAATACCGCGGAAAATAACTGTGCATTGTCATCTTGTGGCATTCTGGCAAGTGCCGTACACATGTACGCAATCACACGAATATCGTTCCGCAAAGCCAGACGGCAGTATCTGCTCACTTGTAAAGTAAGCAGATACTGTCTTTTGGCTTTGCACGGCGGTATATGCCCCCGGAGGTTGATAGGGCTCCGATACTCACTCCATTTGAGGTGGAATCTGACACCGCTGATACGCAATATATTCACATGACAGCCGCGGTTGACACGGCTGCCATTGCGCACTTTCCACACGAACAAATTATCATATTCAGGTCGCAAGATGTGGTATGCGTCAGTGCCCTCAAGGAGGGCGGCTCGCCGTCTCTGCACGCCATGCCCAACAAACGCGAGACGTCGGCCCAATGCTGGCTCAATGTTGGACCACCGGCTTCACGGGACACTTTGACATGTTTAAGCAAAATTTGAAAAAAATAGTTTAGCTATAAAAAGAAAACAATGTTTACAAAATCTAAAAATGTATCCAAGTTGCGACCAATGGGTCGCTCTTCTACGACCCTTTAGTGTCATTGGTGCGTTTCTGTGTGGGGTGATTCGGCAGTTGTACCGGGAGATACTCAAATATTTTCTCAGTTGTCTCAATGGTTTGTGTGACTCGGATCCAATAGAAAGTTATGGCAATATGCGTCTGTGTCACTCTCACTAACTTTTTTGTTTGCCCCAGCAGACGGCTGTCCCAGCAAACGCTGAAAACTGTTGGCCCACCGTCTGCAACATTAAAACAACATTGGTTTGATTTTGGTTGGGGTAGGGGTGCGATTTAACTGGATGACAGCGCATGGACTTCATGGACTTGACAGCGATAAAGGGTTTCTTGTTTGTTCAAGGGCAGAGTTGCTCACCTGACTAATCACTGTTTGACATACCTGTAGCCAATTGATTCTCACTATATCTCAGATAAACATATGAATGATTGAATAAATGAATGAATGAATGAATGAATGAATGAATGAATGAATGAATGAATGAATGAATGAATGAATGAATGAATGAATGTATGTATGTATGAATGGGTGAATGAATGAATGAATGAATGAATGAATGAATGAATGAATGAATAAATGAATGAATGAATGAATGAATGAATGAATGCATGAATGAATGGATGAATGAATGAATGAATGAATGAATGAATGAATGAATGAATGAATGGATGGATGGATGGATGGATGGATGGATGAATGAATGAATGAATGAATGAATGAATGAATGAATGAATGAATGAATGAATGAATGAATGAATGAATGAATGAATGAATGAATGAATGAATGAATGAACTAGCTCATGAACAAACAAACGAACGAACGAATCAATCAATGAATCAATCAATGAAATCACAAACGACAGACGTGATAGACGAATGAACGAACGGACGAACTCATGAACAAACGAACAAAAGGATGAATGAATGAATTCACAAATAAACATGCTGAATGAATGAATGAATGAGCAAGTCGATGAATGAATTAAAAAATGAATGGATGAATAAGCGAATGAATTATTGTATAAATGAATGAATGAATGAATGAATGAATGAATGAATGAATGAATAAATGAATGAATGAATGAATGAATGAATGAATGAATGAATAATGAGATATGTCTGATGTCGCGAATGAATTATTGTATAAATGAATGAATGAATGAATGAATGAATGAATGAATGAATGAATGAATGAATGAATGAATGAATGAATGAATGAATGAATAATGAGATATGTCTGATGCCGCGCACCCACCTATCGGCCACAGAGGAGCCCACCATTCTGAATCTTCACGAAGTGGACGTAGAAGAAGCACACGTTTCTTTGTCACATAAATACTCTACTTTCCTTAGATACACATGCTAAATGACCAGATGACCATGATAACAGATGATGTTGAATATGTATAGTACGTTTGCCCTGAACTGCATACGCATGCACAGCCCAAATTAATTTGCCATTGCTTCTGGCTTCTAACATGTCAATCCTATCTCATAGCTCACTCATTAAAAATCACTACTGCGATAATTATATCTTATAATATTTATCAATTGTTAGACGTATAATGTATTCATAAATACATAGCCCTATCAGGATTCCCGCCAAGAATGTTCAAATGGGTTCGGCGGTCTGGGGGTCCTCCCAGTTTTAAATTATAGTGTTTAGAATGGTTTTATGTTTATTAACCGAAATTACTCGTCCCCTTTTCCAATAAGGGGACGAGCTGAGTGGAGGGTGCTGAGGAAGGGGGGGGGGGGGTACCAAATTTTTGGGGTGGAGGCTCCCCTAAAAAAAATGCCCCCAGGAAACCCTGACGGGAAGAGCTAACTAAGAACATTCATGATGATTACAAATCGAAAAAACCCTTTGGTCTCTATGGTTTTGTATAAAGATATTTCAGGGTTAATCACCATTCATATCTTGAGCCATCACTTCATTTATTGCGAACTAAATTCTTGGGTACTATTTTTCGCGATTATGAAGTGATACAGTGGTTTCGTTGCACCGAACAAGGTATATAAGCGGGAAATTCAAATGATAAATTGATTTAAACTGTCCAGATACACAGCACTTTTCAAATAACTGAATGATAGGCACCACGCTCGATGTCCAATAATTTGCAATATTCCTCAGGGGTATCCTTCCTCAGTATAATCGAGGTCCCATTGTGGCATTGTCAATTGCTTACAGGTAGAAAAAATTCCTTTCAACCGGCTCAATGATAAAAATCTTAAACTGCCGTTGACACGAAAATAGGTGGTCTTTGACATATATCCTTCTATCTACCTAATCTTAGTGGGTACAGTAGCAGGTAAGAACCGTAACGTGCAGTATACTGAAGTAGGCCTACAATGACGAAAGGTAGTATCTGCTTACTTTACAACTAAGCAGATACTGCTTTTTGGCTTTGCAGTGGAGAGTAGAAACATGTCAGTAAGATGCAGTATTTATGTGACAGTCACCATTCTGTTAATATTATTTTTTGTCAAGAGTAAAAAGAGGCTAGAACTGTGCAGTCCAAAGCGTGTCATTGCTTTCATTATAGCGTTTCATGAGCAGTTGTATTGCTAAAAATGAAACCACTTCCCAGTACATTCTCATCTGGGTTCTTTATTTTTTAAAATAGTGTATTCAGGTATTGGCTGCTGTTTTTTTTTGGCACGTTCTGATCATTTGGTCTCTGAAATCATACCTCAAAGTTTAGGTTTCCAATGTACATTAATTGAAAGTGCTGTCAAAATGTTCATACCCCTGTATATGAACTATTCCCAAGTATTTATCAACAAATTATACAACCAGTAAGGCGCTAATAAACCGTAATAATGAAGCTTGATAACAAAACTTCATCATATTCAATCGTGACAAATTGAATATCATCGCAGCAAATAATGGTAGGTAAAACTTTCATGATAGTGAACACTAAATTATTTTTTTAACCCGCATTAAGCTAGCTGCTCTCGGCTCTTGCAACACGGACCTATAAATATAACACTGTTAGAATATGGCATTTCACTCTATCAAATCTATCGGCCAATGTGGTACGCGCAGATCAATGCAGAGCAGAAGGTTCTCCATATTATTTATACAGCCTGACCTTCATCTCTTATATATATCATGCAATCGCTCCATATCTCACTCAGACCCCTTCTTCAACCATTTGTAATAATCTCCGCCAGTCAGACATACCCCAGCAAACACGAGCCACTGACCCAATGTAGGCTAAATGTTGGGCCAGCGTCGTAGATGGTGGCCCAACATTGAGCCTGTATTGGGTGAATGGCTCGTGTTTTCTGCCATTCACTGTGATAGATCAGATGCGACTTCCGTTTCACTTATAATTATTTGATAACATCATACAGAATCTTTCAAATCGTCAAATGACCACACCAACCATGTCAACTGTCCACTGGGGCGGTACGAGGTGCAGCTGGAAAACGCCTAAAATATTCAGTCTGTGTAGAGTCGATTGAAAAATTCATTGAATTGATAGTTATTTTTGAATAAAATATGTACAAAATTGTATATGCACCTTATACATGGTATATGGCATAACATTTTCACCGCTGACCAAAGTCGTTTTTAATCCGTTTTACGAGCCGATTAAATCACTGTCATTAAGAATGAAATGAGTGTTTAAACATGGTAAACATCTAAGATTTGCGAACTTGCAACTTCAAGTGGGTGCAAATTTAAATGTTATAGCTTAGCGCTGTATTTTTGTTTGTTCCCTTCTTTTAACATGTTTGATATAAGGCCACTATGTTTAATTTATCTGTTTTAGATCAGAACAAATCCAAAATCCAATGAGAAAGGGTGGTAAAAAAACTTTCAAAAAAAAAACCATTGAACCTATTTTTGGAAAAGTTAATGAGGGCGACGAAATAAAAAAAACACTGGACAATTTTTTATAAAAGTTATTGAGGGCGACGAAATAAAAAACACTTTCGATCTACTTGAAAAAAGTTATTGAAGGCGACGAAAAAAACAAGCAAAAAAAATATAGCTGGAAAAATGTTTTTTTTTATCTCCTGAAATAAACTTGTTTTTTTTTCGGAATGTTTTTTTATTTCCCGAAATTAACTGGTTTTTTTTTCAGAAATCAGCAACGATCCAATGCGCGCGCTTGTCAGAAAAAAACCTGTTTTTTTTTTAAATGCGCTGCCTAAATCTAATGCGCGCAGTTATCTAAAACAGAGAAACAAAACATAGTGTCCTAACGGCTAATAAAAAAAATGAAATGAAAATTTAAGGGCTTGCACAGAGGTGATGTCAAACACTGGTTTGTCAGCCACAGCTTTGAAAAGTGCTAATTCGACGAAATCAGTTATTAACATGTTTGTTGTTTGTTTTGCAAAATGACGGTATTTTAATTAGTGTGTAGAACAGGCCATTAGTCTATAGAATATGATAATCTACAGCAACCATAGCCTGATAACTTTGAATGAACGCTCTAGTTTAGCCTGGCTCACATTAATAATATGATATCAAAGGACCAAAGTTTGAATTTCTTGATGACCTTTTATTATAGGGCTCCACTCGTGTTTGGTAGGAAGAGACAAGCGAGGACTTGCGTTTAATGGTTATTTTTCATGTCAAACTTATAATGGAATGTCAGCAACATTTATGCAAGGTCATTCGGCTGGCTAGGTGCCAAGGATTAGCTTCTTGATACATTAAGCCGATGATGATTTAATGTTGCACCTGCGTCGTAGACGATGTGCCAGCATCAAACCAACATTGGCCTAATGTATTTTTTTTTTTTGGAGGGATTATTGTTTATCATGTTTATCATGTTTACTATAGCATGTATAGTTCTGTGTGATATCAACTTCATTTGCCGTATGCATGGTATGTGACCCCACGTTTTGACTTAAATACCATTTTGTTCTGTATAGATGGTATAAGTACCTTTTAGTAGGTCTATAAAGAACTACCTTCCTGTTGAAAGTAAACAAATAGTTAGACATAATATCGCTTGATATTAACTTGCGCAAGAAAAAAATGGCTGTTTTTTCTATATAGTTTTTGGTCATGGAAAAATAACCGTATGATGTTAAATCCCAATTATTTGGAATTAAATTAGTGTTTTAACATCAAAATTTGCATATGGGACAAACAAAATGAAAGTCTGGTTGGGTTGGTCACCCACGTTAGTGGACGCAGTGAGATTTGGCCCTAGTTCACCTTAACCCTTAGACCTTAACCCTTAGTGATTTCCATAACTTCTAAAACAAGTTTTTAAAGGTGAAACATGTCTTTAGTTTGTGACACTGCTATACCTGTATACAGGTATACGTGTGGCACTGCTATACCAGTAATAATTTTCAGAAATCCAAGTATTTTTCAGTTGTGAATCGCGGTGACGAGACACAACTTCATGTCACCCAAAATTTAAATTGATTAATTCGAAATTATATTATAATTTAGATGGTTAAGGCTACAATTAGATAATGGTAACGTACAACGTGAACAAAGGTTGAAGTGCGTAAAATAGCAGAGTTTAGGTATCTTGGTGAAAAGGTTTCACGTGCAATTCCGGCATAACAATGTTTGGCCTCCCAGCGCAGCATATACCAGACGTTGACCCAGTACCGGTTTAAATGTTGGACCAGCCTCGCAGACGGTGAGCCAGCATCAAACCGACATTTGGTCAACGTCTTGTGTATTATGGGTATGGCATCACCGCATTTAACATGTTTAACTACGAAAAACTACGTTAATCGACGCACAACTACGGTAAGGTAGAGTTATATGGGTGAGCAGTTTCAACCGCGTTCAACCACGTTCAAATTACCGTTAACTATGAGTTATGTATGTCTTAGTTTACTGGCGTACATAATTATATCCCAGCGAATACGAGACATCGACCCAATGCTGGTCCAATTTTGGGCTAGCGTCGTAACCGGTTGACCAACATTGCTTCAACATTGGTTCGATGTCTCGTGTGTGCCATGTTAATAGCTGCAACTTGTACCGGTACCGTTTTCAGTTTTCAGGCCATATCTCTTCACATTGATATAAAAGAGTTTATCTGCTACTATTACAGTGTAATATAAATATGATAAACAATGATACAGTGTGATTTATCTTCAGCGGTCATACTGAAGACTATACCGTCTTTAACGTGTCCTAAACATGTTTTCATGTGTGTGAAACAAACCTCGTATTTCATCCAGGACTGATACATTATTAATACGGAGTATTGTTACATGATACCAACCAGTAATCAGGTGGTAGGCCTAATAGCGGGACTAGAACACTGACCCTTATGCTGTTCTGCTCTACAAAGTCAAAATAAAAGCAGCTGCAGTAGGCCTGGCCTATCTGCTTACTGGTAAAGTAAGTAGATATTGCCTTTTGGCTTTGTACGTATATACTAGTATACGGTTGAAAGAAAGAATGTCACTGAAATTGACCAAATATCTTTTGGAACAAGCTCAGTTAATCAAATAATTCAGATGAGTTTTCACTAAGGATGGCATTGTTTGTCACCGACATTCAATCTATCCATATGTTATCGATTATCGAACTGGGAATATGTCTCCACTGCGATAATCATGACCTTTTGTTTATCGCGGTATAATCAGATAATGCTCACCCAGTCGTAGTCGTATTTTGCTACAAATAAGACCACTTTTTGTGCTAAATTCGACTAAAGTTTAGCATGTTTAAGAAACACGATTTGGAACTTTTAAAATTTGTTCACACAAGTCCCCCCCCCCCTCAAAGAAGAACATGTTGCATGAAGTGCCTATGGTAGTTTTTTTAGAGTGAAAACAAAATCCACGATACTTTTATCTCTCAACATGTTAATCATGCTATTGAATGCGTTTCAGGGCATGCTTGTGGGGTTCATGTGTGACTTGACCGAATGAGAAAATACAAGTTTACGCTGTTCGTTTTTCGTTCTATATATATGGGAAAATACTGCGAATGTGTAATGAATAGTTTGTTCGCCTTATGTGCTGTGTTTTCCCATATCGCACTGACGTGAACACCGTTTGCATCTCTCAAGAGTGTCATCGCATTTTGTACAATTTATAAATTTATTACGAAATCAAAATATAGCTGTGTTTTAATTAAATGTGACAAACTAAATGTTAACGAATACCGAATTTAATGCATTTTGAATTGCAGATGCAACACATGCACACACATCGACGAATGGGTACACGAGGTACATGTTACTCTGATGGTAACTCTTTCCTCGCTAAGTTATCTCATTTAAATTTCCACCCACTTGAAATTGTGTCTCGCTATCGCGACCCACAACTTCAAGTGGATGAAAATTACTCTTATTTGTTTAAATTGAGACCTCACATTTGAAAATCTCAATGTCTAAACACTCATCATCGTTCCCAATAACAGCGATTCAATCGGATAAGAAAATTGAATTAAAACGACTATATAATCGTGCTTAGCGCTTGGAGGGTCAACATTCATCGCATGGAAGATACAGCTAATATTGAAATGGTGTCCTTTACATGGGTGGGAGGCGCCATAAACAAGACGTCTTTACAGACATTCCACGAGACAAAACTAAACACACACGTTTTGTTCCTTGGTGAATTCCCTTATTTACTATGAAAGGTAAACCGTTTACCAACGGCGCAAGATCTGTTGGCTTTAGTGTGCCATGTCATATTTATATATCCCTTCATCGCCCAAAACCGTTATTTTTCTATCGGAATATGAGCTCAAGCACTAAGCCCATGTCTCATACGTTCCACAACAGGTATAAAGCATTTCTATCGCAGAAAGTGTCCAGATCCTTGCATGGGGCTGTCCTAGTTTTATCGTGCTTCGTGACAATGCTGTCATAGATCTTTCACATGTTTCAGTACTTTCATTATTTTTATGGCATCCCAGATATATGATCGACGATTTTAGGGTTCCACCTTTAGCTGACATATGCATTGTGTGTTGTATATGTTTTTTATTATGTGTATGTTTTGTGTAATCTCGGACGCATTATATTGCCTTCTACGACAGCCATATCTGCAAATGTTGCTGTTTAAACAATCATTTAATTTCCAATAACCGTGATAACAGTGATTGCCCGGGTTATAAAACGGATGCAACACGATTATATAACATTTCATGCTCAATAGTGTGTCTCTCGTGCAACAACGTCGAGTAACGTTAGATTTAACAATGTAGGAATATCAGCATGATCAGATGACGAATCTAATGTGTAAGAAATCGGTCCAACAGCAGCCATATTGCAGTGAGAGCTGCTTGTATATAAATACTACACAAAGGGCTTACGGTTTAAAAGTTACAATGGGGCATCCATTATTTCACAATTCTTTATAGGCTAATTATGATGCTTCTCATTTGGTACAACAGGGGGATGCCGATAATTCAAATTAGTCTGTATTTGTTTATACGTGCGATTAATTTTATATGCGGCAATCACTGGTAATCAGGTAATGATAGGCTCTGCAAAATCAAGAGGCAGTATATTGACTTTGCATGGCAGAGTTGTGGTATCTGGTAGTTTCACGTGGATACACAGTACTTCGAAATGTGCAAACTTTTGTGATGTACATTAGTCTAGTAGTGATCGGAGTCGGTTGTAATTTCAAAATCGGTTAATCGGATCAGTTTTCATAGGTTATGTGTAGATTATGTTATCACACCCGCTACACCTACTCTGCAACCATTGCGCTAATAATGTGTGTAGGCTACCAAGACCAGAAGTCATGTAGGCTATGTAGTCTCCGTCGTGTTATTTCTACTTTTCACGCTCCACATTCCATCGGATGTCCCCAGGTCAGACACCAGACTAAAGTGCCCAAACCACATAACCGACTGAAAATTGTGATAGTAATTGCCGCGGCCGAATTCACATTTTGCTGCCAATCGTGAATTTACATATTGGAAGCCTGCCGCGGAAACTCTCTCTGATGTCACTGCCAGAACTGTGTTCGGATGACCCGCGCCGCGGGTACATTTCAAATGAAGAGACACATTTTGCAGACTGCACATGATAATAACAGCACTGACAAAATGACCGTCGGGATATTATGATGTAACCGGACGCATATCGTCACCTTGGTATCAGAAGGTTGTATCTGTCACTTTGTAAAATGGCAGTTACGACCCTCTAGTACCAAGGTGACGATATGCTGTGGGCAAAGAGCTCTCTTTGTGGGCAGATTCTTACACAGTACACATAGATCAACAACCCGTTGTTGGTCCACACTTGGCCCTCCGTCTACGACGCTGGCCCAACCATCTCGTGTGTGCTGGGTAGCCGTGCACAGATATTTTATTGCTGCACGAAAGAATTGATGAGAAAAAATCTAACCGACGTGAATATGTGTTCATCTTACCACATCGCCTATCAACCGTTCAGTGTTTTATGAACAGTTTTGGACATTCAGGCGTATGTTAATGAAACACAATATTTTTTGTAAATTTGACATCCATTTTTATGTGAATGTTTGAAAATGTTGTCGCAGACATTTGCTCGATATAAGCATATTTGAAATTGGACATGCAAGGACGAACTTGGCGCTGAATCTTAATAATGAGATAATGATTACATCTCATCAATAATTTGCTACGATATGTTAGCGTGATTAACATGATTAATAACTATTCAAAAATGACCAATATGTTAAATATGACATCCTGAACGGTCGATAAAAAATAGACAGAAGTAAGCCGGGTGTGGTACATAACAGCTGTTCACCGATATAATAGCCACATGTCGAGTGTGATTGGTTGAGGTGGTCATCTCAACCTATCACACGTCCAAAATCTGGGCCGGTCATTTTGAGAATTCACTGGCCTTCTGATAAACAAAGTCCCTTGAGCACGAATATGGGAAATTATCGATCACGTCGATTGTAACTTATTCAAAACACATTCTATTTATCTTGATGTAAAGTCACAAGGCAGTATCTGGTTTCTTTATAAGTAAGCAGATACTGCATTTTGGCTTTGCAAAGCAGCATTGTTCTGGTGTATACAAATTTGAATGACCCCTTGTTAAGTGGAACATGAGGGTACACTTGTCACAGGCGTGAAGACCATTTAGATATATATATATATATAATACATACATTGTGCTCAACTGGTTTACGCTGCATGGCGAGCCATCAGGAGTCATATACCATGTCCTGATCCGTTTAAACGTGCGATCACCATTTTAGAAGGTGACATTGGAGAGTTTGGTTGTTAAATTATAATAGTAATGTAATAAACTTTTTCTTTTATTTACAATAACTCACAAATACAAATTATCAACACAAGCTTTCGGAAGGAAATATTGACGGTATCACACGTACCTTTACGTATGCACCTTTACGTATAATTGACGTACAATTGTTACGACTTTGTAATCAAATGGGCTACAGTTCAAAAACCTCAACTGCTCAAGACGCAACACACTGGCGATCTATATTTCTGTGTACTTGAATTTAGAAGTGGGAATGTACAGTGCCTACTATTAACGAATGCATACTGCTTTGGTCGTTCCATCTTCTTATCTATGTGTTCCTTTTGTAGATAATGATAGTCAGAAGAAGAGTCGTGGGGATAACGTGGAGGACCACACTTACGACAACCCCACGTTCCAGGGCGAAGAGGAGTCACTGGGAAAACCGAGCCCTGTCAAGATCAAGGAAGAGGCAAATCGCGTTAAAAGTAAGTTTATCAACCAATTAAACCCACAAGAGCTGGTTACGTCTATGCACGTTTTCGGCGTTTTTATTTGTCCTTCAACCAGAAATTTTTAACAAGAAATGAGCGTTAAATTCGCCAGATTGCGTATGTTTTGTTTCAAATTGTAGGGGCCTACAAATGTAAGTCATTTTTACTCACTTGATGTTGTGGGTCGCGGTAGCGAGATACAACTTCAAGTGGGCAGATATTATAATTTTGTAACTTCGCTTTAAGGTTTAAAACGCGTCCAATATTAAATTACTTGGACAAAAAAAAATCCGAGTCTATTATACATGGTATATAGACTCATCTTCTGCAATATTCTGCAGACCTTTTAACTGCATGCCTAATATTGAATGTAAGTCTTGTACCAAACATCAGATTTGGATGCAAAACTCGTAGCTGACAGCCAAAACAAAAACAAATTGGGAGTCTGTATGTAGGACGCTGTTGGATTTAAATTGTTCATCCGATACATTTTGCAACTATGTAATCCCTTTGAACTTGCATGTATATCACAATGGTACATTCAGGTTTAGATGGCTAGTTTATTCATCCGTATTGACTTAAAACGACTCTTAAATGAAATGCTTGAAGATTGCATCATCAGTCGCGAGTTTGTGAATAAGGGGAGGAATTCAATTAAGATTACTAATTTTACGACTTGCGCAACCATGCATGCACTCCGTTTTAGGCACCTCTCCTGAGATAGAACACATATCATGCATATGGACCAATTTATAAATATATAAACATATTCAGATATTGGGCCACATAAAGTAGAGCGTGTTTAATTATAGTTATTTGTATGGTCTGTTTATGTTTTAGAATTTGTCATAAAACATGATTATCATAACACATGATGGATCTCTTTCCATTTCGTGTTTTTCTCACGTGTGTTACCCATCTGCATGCACTGTTCTGCAAAGCTGAAAGGCAGTAACTGCTTACTTGAAAAGTAAGCAGCTACTGCCTTTTAGCTTTGCACATTAGTACTGCGTGATGCTCTCACGTGTATTAGTCACTGGGTGTCATTCTGGTCTGATGCATCCGTTACTTTTCTTTGTGATCCGTAATAAAGGTGGTATTATCGCGCGACAATACCCGCCGCCACTCCTCTGTGCGTAATGGGGAGAAGCTAGGAAAACGACAGGGCATCTCGGCACTGTTTAACATATGAACGCGAGAGGGGTGTGCATGTTTGTCCACTGGCATATCCCATCATGGCTGATTATTCACTTGGCTTTTAACTCTTACAGCGTTAATCACCTGTATAATCACCTGTTTATTTCATTTTATCAGTGTTTATTAGCAGATTAAATAATTGGTATTGAAAATAAAATGTGAGGTCAAACATAAAATGTTTGGTCTCAAATTAAAGAAAATGAGTATTTTTCACCATTTGAAATTGTGGGTCGCGATAACGAGGCACCGCTTCAAACCGGTGAAAATTTAAATTAAAAACTGTTCTTGTATTATAATGATAATGAGCAAATCTTTAATTCTGATACATTGATTTTTCCACGCCACAATCGCATAACATTATTGAAGATCGTAACAACACAATTAGCTTAGTCCTCTATTATTCTTAGCTCTTCCGGACTAACTGCTCCGACAAGAGATGCGTGAATTTATGAGGAGACTTCGGTATTTAGAGGGTCAATTTACGCATCCCACTAAACACGATACGCTGGTTCAATGTTGGCTGATTAATGGATGAATGTTGTCACAACATTCAGCCAACATTGACTCAATGTATCTTGTCTGCCGGAACCCGCCCCCGTGTGACACTTTTAAAAGCAGGGACGCTGACTCAGATGTTTAAACCAATGCTGGTTCATTGTTAGGCCAGCATCTGCGACACTGACCCGACAATAAACCAGCATTGTTTGGATGTCTTTTGTTTGGTTGGGAGACGCTGACTGATGTTTGACCCTTCATTCATCTCATCTCAGCCAGGTAACAATGGTTATGTCATTCATTGAGCCCGCCATAACCTGGCGGGCTTCTAACGGTCGTCTTACTTACCCTGTGTGAACACTGATATCACTCTTAACCTTTTGAAGCCTGAGTTTACCATTGACATCCTCATCCACTGAAAGCCGCGAACTGTCATCACAATTCTGGACTTGCAGTGGACGAAGATGACTTGAATTGGGTGGGGCTAAGCTAAGAACTTTATCGCGAATAAAAAAATTGTTAATCTGCTTTTACTTACCAACATAACCAATATGCCATATTTATGAAAACATGATCATGATGATGTGATATATTCATGATATTCTGAGTGTGAGTTACACTTTCTCTGTATTAACTTGACAGAGAACGTGTGACTCACACACATGTCTTCATAAATATATGGCACGTTTGTAAATAAGAGCAGATTAACAATTCATCATTCTTATATATGTGCCACTCATTTGAGTCGGTGACTCATTCTTCCATCTTGGTAATGACCCATAGTTTCTGACTAACTTCAATGCTGCTTTATAACGTCCATGTTACTAGGTAACTGCTATGCTTCTGGGTAACTAAATGTCTGAGTAACTGATCATAATAAATATTTCAATAATTATTCTAGTATAATTTCAGCACACTTATAATGAGAAATAAATAAAGTAAGGTTGTCATGTGAACTTGCGTGGCATTGAGTAATATCACATGTCTTACGCCGTTAAGACATTTTTCACGCTGAGCGGTCATGGAATGTCTAAATAGATGTAGGCCTACTTATAATTGAAATTAAGTAATTATAATATATTCATTCGACTTAAAAACGTGTAATTCACAGTGATTTATAAATACCCACAAAGACGAGAACTGCGTAGGCTATAATATATAGTGATCTCAATTGAGTTTACTCGCAATTCATTCAAGTTCTAATGCATATAAACCACATGTCACATTGTAGGCGCACCCTTAGTCATTATTTTACGACCTGATAAACTGTTATTCTAATTTATAATCTAATGCAGGCAATTTACATCTGACATGCAGAGATTTAAATTTGGAAACATGGAAAAGATATTTAAATTTGGAAACATGGGAAAAATTCCTAACTCTCTCTTATGGGGCTGTTGCATATTCACCAATAAGAAATCGCTGTACTGGATGTGACAATTCTGATGGCACAGACAAACAATGAATGCTAATTATCATCTTTCTAAGCAGGACCTCTAATGATCTGTGATACTAGTACTGACAAAATCTAGATACTATGAATCAGTAAAGCATATATATATATTTGAATCAACTTGTTTGAATTGTGGTAAATTGACAATACAATACACAACAATGCAATGCGATTCGATGCAATGATTATGCAACAATGTATTACAATTTGCAATACAATGAACAAAGCAACAAAATAATGCAATGCAATTCGCAATTCATTGCAATATGATGCAATGTAGTGCACTGCATTACAATGCAATGAAGTGTAAGGCAATGCAATGCTAAGCATAGACAGTACAATGCAGTAATGCTTTACAAACTGTAATAAAATGAATAAGAAGCAATTCAATATAATGTAATTCAGCGCAATGTTATTCATTATACTTCCAGTTGCTATTTATTTATACAGCTAATTAATTAAAAAGACACATGTAAATGATATTCGTTATTGTGTTGAACAATCCAACCTTATATCTGCATCAGGTGTAATTATCTTGATATCTGAATGGAATGCATCTCTACCTATTATATGTATTGTGTTGACCTAGGTGTAATATCCTGTGCCACTGTGAGATATCACGTCATCCCCTGATATCAATACTGCCGTGCAAAACCAAATGACAACTGCCTTTTGGCTTTTCAGAGCAGAATAGATTGGCTGTGGATACAATTGCACATCCCGATAGAGTATCATAACTTCATCATTATATTTCTATAGACTTGTATTGTACAGCTCTACGAGCAACGCTCTGTTGGAATAGCGCTTTATTATTTCCCCATTTATTTTTATAATAACAATATTTAGTGTCTAGAAACATGCCTACCACAAGGTCATGTTCACACTATAAACTTCGTAATACTTTGTTTATCAAAAAATGGGCAAAGCTCGGAGTGGTGGTTCATACATTATACACCCTATTGAAAATTACTATAGTGATACAAATTCTAATACACTTAAAGTGTTAATCACTCGGCCTTTTTATTAGTCCTTCAAACAAGAAATTTTAAGGATAAGGGAGCATTACATTTGCGAAAATAGCATATATTTCGATTGAAATTGTACATATCTGAGTAATGTTTACCCACTTGATATTGTGGGTCGCGGTAACGAGACACAACAACAAGTGGCTGAAAATAAAATTAGATAAATCAGCGCTTTAAGGGTAAATACTGCACTAACCATGCTAAAAAAAATTCATCTTAGCTTCGCCTGTAATTTGTGATATAACCACACGATAATAAGTAGGCCAACAGCCGCAAATTGCAGTATTTTGCTTCTTGTCTGGTCCATGAAAGGAGCCTGTCGTGTACTCATGATGACCTGCAAGTCGTCTCCTTGGATATGAAAGGGTGTATCTTCCTTTTTTTTAAAGGGGCAGATACACCCTTTCATATCCAAGGGGACTAAATTTGCACCATACAATGGCAAGTCTATGTTCCATAATATTTTTTTTCAATGTATCGTTGCTCCCATTATCGTTGTATAATCATATTTTTTTTCTATTTTCAGGGGTGAGCTCTAGCCATGGCCGAGAGGACGTGGATGGCAGCTTTACCATGCAGGTGAGTGCGCTTAAAAGAAGTGCAAGCTTTAGAATAATTGCGAGTGCTGGAACAATATAAAGTGAATAATTGTTCTTATCTGATATATTTGCGATTTACTTTAGCATGTTTAGTAATCTCACAGCCAAATAATCGTTACTCAAAAACTTGTGATTGTTAATAAGTACTCGCAGCTGATAATCAATCACCGGCCATCAGTAATAGCGCATAAATCTATAGTTGCATAATCTTCAAAGAATTCACATTATTCTCACATTGACTGAAGTAATAAAAAAACGTTCAATCTGAAACAAGCTTTGCACGTGCGTAGCGCAAGTTGCGTTTGTAGTTTTTTTTTGGTGGAAAAACACAATGTGCAACGTGGAATAGTTTCTATAAAATTATTCGGATTTGTGGAATCGGCAGCAAATTATTTTCAAATCATGGTGATCCTAGTGGATTTTGCATTCAACAGGTGCTATCTAAAGTGTTAATAAAAGGCCACTGCAAACGAATATCATCGTGAAAGGTTAAGATTCTGGGGGGGGGGGGGGGCAAGAAGGTTACATAACCTCCTTGATGGGACGGGCCGCTGATTTTTTATCAAGCGATTCAGAGGATCAGGCCATCTGTGATTGTCGGGTGTGAGGAGAGTGTGAACCCTTTTTAACCCCTCAACCGCTAAACACGACTGTAATCGTTTTTAATTTGTCTTATTAGCTGATCAAATCACAGTTATCGGGAATGAAATGTGTGTTTAAACGTCATTATATGTGTTTAAACGTCATCGTCCAAAATCAAACAAAATACGAGTGATTTTGACTCGCTTGAAGTTGTGGGTCGCGGTAGCGACACACAACTTCAAGTGGGTGAAAATTCAAATTATTCAACTTAGCGCTTCAAGGGTTAAAATAGTCTTCCAGGAATCTGGAGTATCATGTCATACCGATTCTACCCGCCTCTATAATTACACGTCATCACGCCACATGCCGCGACGTCTTCTCATATAACAGATAGCTCTGTCTTCACTGAGAAATCACCTCTTTCACACAATATGTCTTTATTAATTTGTCCACATGTATCACCGGCAATGACTCTTTATGGGTAGCGGATAAATGGATAATTTAGAAAGAGAAACAGAATGAGACGTTACGGCGCAGACGATTTACTTGAAAAAAACATTAACCCTTAAAGCGCTGAAATATTTTCATATAAGCACAGGTCTGATAAACCAAGAGACCAAATATTTTTCTTCAATTTGAAATCGTCATAAAGGTCTTAGTTAGCTCTTTCCGCTTCATTTGAATACCTATGTTATGGGTCTACGGTCGTTATAAATAGTTTACTCTTTCAGTGCGAGGATCGACTTCAGACGTCATATTCTGACGTCTAAAGTCGATCCCCGCACTGTAATGGTTAAAACGATATATTTATAATTTACGTGACATTTTGTATCTATCTGTAATTTTATATTACCACCGCATGTAGGGCCTATACCTTAGGAAATAGCATTTTCCAGCAAACACGGGGAGTGTCGGATTAATGTTGGGCCGACGTCGCTGCGGGGCCATGCTTTCCCGAATCGTTTTGATATTAGGACTGCCCAGAGCACTTTTTCTACATTTTTGGTTGACAAAGAAGCATTGCGTTGACAAGGAGGGGGCATTACAGGGTAGTGGCGGGACGTGGGACTGCTACTTCCAAGTACTGAGTATACACACTGAACAGTAGCCTCTTAGCGCTGAACAACTAGCATATAAATTACCCGTCCACTTAACCATGTTAACCTTACTACACATTGTATTCCCGTTTCACACAGTACCGCGTGGACGGTTACTATGAATCACATATTAACCCTTAAAGCGCTGAAATATTTTTGTATAAACCATGGAGACCAAAGGGGTTTTTCAATTTAGAATCATCATAAATGTCTTGGTCAGCTGTTTCCGCTTCATTTGAATACCTATGTTACTGGTCTACGGCCGTTATCATTATGTTTACTCTTATAGTGCGGGGATCGACTATGGACGTTAAATTCTGACGTCTACAAACGTTGGATTCTGACGTCTAAGGTCGATCCCCGCACAGTAAGGGTTAACCATTTGGGCTCTAATCACGACTATAGTAGTTTTTAATCCGTTTTGTTAACCACTCAGTGTTATCGGAAGTGAAATGTGGGTTTAAAATCAACATATTTTGGTCTCAAATTTAACGAATATGACTCATTTCACCCACGTGAAGTTGTGGGTCGCGGTAGCGAGACACAACTTCAAGTGGGTGAAAATTTAGTAAAGTCGAGGAAATCTTTATTGTCATCATTGAAATATTAGAAACCTTTAAACATGTTAAATCTAATCTAATAATATGCAAAAATATGTAATTTGTATTGAGAGTGGAATGAAATGGTTAAGAGTCACTGACTTTGTGATGATTGTAAATGTGCCAACGTTTATTGCAATATAGACCGACATTTAATCAGAGCGGCCTTGTAACAAAGCATCATAAAGAACTTGAACATATCTAGGCATGGGTCGTGAATTTTGCATAATAGCGTTATTCGAAAACGCACGAAGCAATGTTACAATAACTTATTTTATACTTTTATGACAATATGCATTCGTTGTAATTATCATACAAATATTAATTTGTGCGGTTAATTGGACTTGTGATATTCGCGATCTATTTATGCTATATTGAAATTTGAAATAAGACAAACGGCAAGCACTAGCCCACAACATGTTAGGTTACTATAATTTTATCCATAACAGTATAAATCATTATTTTGCAGCACTGATTAGTTTACGAACTTATGCTAATTAGAAAAACTGTTATAATTTGTAAATAATTCATATAGTGAATATTTTTCCTCGGACGTGCCAGAATAATGTATATATTACAATTTAGATTCTGGATTCAGATGAGTCCCGACCCTGGTGCTGAGCTGGGAACATACCCTGCTCTGCAGTAGCTGCTTACTTGTAAAGTAAGCAGCTACTGCGTTTACTTTGTACGGCAGTAATTGTGGTAGTAGGCCTACTTAGACCACGTTTTCAAGCACGTTTCGGTCCTCGGGAGTGAAATATGGAGTGAAATCACTAAAATAGGTCGTGGTTGATGCTTAGTTAACCCTTTAAGTGCCAAGTTTTTAAACCGTTTTATTAGCCGATTAAATCACTTTTATCATGAATTTTGGTAACGAACTGTGTGCTTAAACATCAAGATTTGCAAATGTTTGGTCCCAAAGTAAACAAATGTGTAATTTTCACCCACTTGAAGTTGTGGGTCGCGGTAGCGAGACACAACTTCAAGTGGGTGAAAATTGAATATATTAATGCAACGCTTTAAGGGTTTATCAGCTAACTTACTTCGTGAGATGTCTATTTTTCGCAAATAGAAATACTTTCCGTGATCATTTGAAGCTGGAAATTGACTCATCAATTCCAGCCTCAAACAAATGCAAAATAACGATCAATTCAGCAGCGCGAGGGTCAAGATGACGAGCACCTCGCATATAATAAATTCCTAATAAGTCACTGCTGCCTCCGTACTGCTCTGAAAAGCCAAAAGGCAGTATCTGCTCACCTGTAAAGTAAGCAGATAATGTCTTCCGGCAGAGCACTAGCTTGTACTGGTTGATACACCGCATCGCCACAAGCACGAAACAACCCGAGCAGGTAAACGCGGTATGCGATCTGCGGGGTCGATGTTCTAGCGGCGCTTAACCCAGATCTCAGGCGTCCCATTGGTCGAGATGGACATCTCGACCAATGGGACGCCTGAGATCTGGGTCAGCCACTGGGAGTGGGGCGAGAGGGGGTACTTTGTGAAGCTCACCAATCCCGTCTTGACATTAGTACGCATGGCTGCACCTCAGGAATTTCACGTCTACCGGACCCCCAGTTTAACCCTTAAAGTGCAGAGTTAAACAATTTAAATCTTACCACTTGAAGTTGCGTATGGCGATCCACAACTTCAAGTGGGTGGAAGTTATACTCATACTCATGGGTCTATTTGTTTAATTTGAGATCAAAAACTTTAGACATCAAATTCTGACATCAATTTACGCTAGATTCTGACGTCTATTAAAAGTCGATCTCCGCACTGAAAGAATATAAAAATTATAATGGCTGTAGACCCATAACATAGGTACTGAAATGAAACGGAAAGAGCTAACTAAAACATTTATCATGTTTATGATGATTTCAAATTCAAAATAACCCATGGTCTCCAAGGTTTATACAAAAATTATTTCAGCGTTGGGCCGCCATAACAAAACCTATATCAGCAGTTATATAAATAAAGGCCTGTTAACTTGTTAACATAGTTCGCGATAACTGTAAAACGCAGGATAACATTATCGCGTCAGAAGCGATGTGACTTATTTTATTGACGCCATTTACGCATATACATGACATAGCACGACGCGATGAACCGCTTCATCGCTCTGTAATTTCAGATTGAATCAGAACTGATTTTTACTGAAATATCGCGCGATAAAATGTACCTGGTCCAATGAAAACATTCACGACGCTGGCCCAACATTAAGCCGGACCGAATTGTCGTGGACTGTGTAAATGGGAGCAATAAAGCGCGATGTTTTTTTATCCCGCAATTTACAGTCATCGCGGAATGTGTGACATTAAACATGTTAAATCCATGTCTTATGGTTGTTTTAAGACAACCACCTGAAGCAACCACAAGACGTGGATTTAGCCCTTACAACACTGAAATATTTTTGCATAAACCATTGAGTCCAAAGGGTTATTTTCAATTTTAAATCATCATAATTGGGTTAGTTAGCTCTTTCCGCTACATTTGAATACCTATGTTATCGGTCTACGGTCACTATCAATTTTTATCTTTCAGTGCGGGGATCGTCTTCAGATGTCAGAATCTGACGTCTAAGGACGTCAGATTCTGACGTCAAAAGACGGTCCCCGCGCTGAAAAGGGTTAATGTCCCACGACGTTTATCTAGTATTTAGCCAACGCATTATCTGATTATAACGGATACACTTAAGAGTGTGAGTTAAAGCTAGGGCTCGTCGATATTACTGTACGTGGTATTGAACATACACCCAAAGATATAAAATATACACTAAGAAATCGTGCGTGCATGACACCTTTTAGATCATAATATGCCGTTTGGTTGAAAGCGTTCATTCTCTCTTACCAACAATATACATTCGTTTCCATATGAGACAGTTCTCATATCAAGTGCAGTTTTGAATGAGCATAATAAGTGACCCGCTAATATGAGCTACAGTAGCATAATTTTAGCAGACCCCATTTTCTAACTCACTTTTTTGATGCTCTCAATTTATACATATATAATTTTGTATCAACCCTGGAAAATATATTTAACGTGAATTTTAACGTAGATTAATATACATGATATATGTCGATGATGACAACTAAATCTAATGTTGGATGATTGTTGGACCAGCGTAGCAAACGGTGGGCCAACATCAAACAAACATTGGGTTAACGTCTCGTGTTTCAGTGCATTCTCGTGTTTCATCAGCAGTGATCACACGGATTATCATCTGCTGATTACTTTTGTGTCATCTTTGAAATATTAAGATGTTCCCAGCGTACAGCATGTAACATGTGTAAGGACGAGAGACGTTGGCCCACGGCTGATCCTGAGTCTTGCCATGTGTTTCCGGAATTCAACGAATTCTGGCTCATGCCCTTCCTTTGGTGATACCATGTTATGTGGTTTTATTGTAGACCTACACTACGCTGCAACGCGAAAATACAGTATCTGCTTCCTTGGGAAAAATGCAGTTCATGTATCTACTTACTTATAAAGTAAGCAGATACTTACTTCTAGTAAGTTAATTAACATTTAAAGGCCCATTCGCCGCCCTCTGGAGCAAGGCATATGCTGAAAAAAATGAAGTTGTTTCACAAATAGCAATAGGAATAAACATGACATACAGGTCCAAGTATGACATACATACAATGCCGTGTTCCGTTCTTGTAGTATAATAGATTTTATAAAGTAGGATATTAGCAATGACGGTGTCAAGCAGTGAAACACGTTTTCTATAACATTTTACATGTATCAAATTGTTCATGTTTACCTCACTTTCTGTTTCATACCATACAATTGAAAAATTGCCAGTTGTAGGCTATCGTTTCAAATTTCATCCTAAATGTTTTTTTATAAATGCGTCTTGGTATCGGGCCAACTGTTAAAGTGATGCACGCATACAATACGTTGATAGCTGTATTACCTGCTCCATGTGCTAGCTGACCATGCTCATAGACTCACATTCGTACCGAATGGATGGGGTTAAACCTTCCTATTGGTAACCCTCTCCAACTTGAAACATGTTTACTTTTACTTCATTTAGCTCTTTCTAGCTATCTTACAATTTCGCCATGTGTATTTTGACAATTTTTTTCACTATTTTCGAATATGTTCTCATTAGTGAAGCGTTCCATTTCTGATTGTAAACGCTGGCCAAATGTAAAATCAACATAATGAAAAGTTATCAAACAAGTTTGATAGGTTATGAAATCGTCCCTGTGTCCCAGCATGACAGCAGAGGTTGTTTCCATGCTAGTGTTGTGTTTCGAAGACAAAACGTGCTGTCGCGCGCCCACTACTTCTGGAGTATTAAGATTCACTTTGAATATATCCAGCCTCTTCTCTTGAGTTAAATCATGCAAATGTGAGTGACCAGTGGTCATTTCTGCTCTTATTTGCTCACCAAGTAAGTAAGTAAGTAAGTAAGTAAGCAAGCAGATACTGCACATTGGCTTTGGGATGACCTTCAAAGTGTGTGACCACAGATTACAAGTTATACCCCACGACAGCCCGTCAGATCCCTGCAACTAAAAGACGTAGAACCAGTGTTGGTTTACTGTTGGGCCAGCGTCGTAGACGGTGATTCAACAGTGAGCCAACAGGGTTCAGCGTCTCTTGGTTGCTGGGTCCCGTTGTTCCATTGTGGGCCCGCAATACACAATCCCAGAAAACACAGTTGTACAAATGTTATACAAATGTTTTGTGTTTGCAGGGATGCTGGCTCCTCGAAAACACGGGACGTTGACCTAATATTGGGTTTACGCTAGTCCACCGTATACCACACTGGCCCAATCTGAAACCAGCATTGACTCAACGTCTAGTCTTTGCTGGCTCAATACTCAGTTAACCCTTGTCCTGCCAGACCCCGGTAATAAACGTTGTGAAGCATTTTTCAAACATGTTTCAAACCAAATAAAATACCTCGGAAAATTTTAAAATTGTTTGCGGTAGATGCTCAGGTAATGAAATCATTCAATTTCGGAGACGGTTGTTTTTGGTAAGTAATCACGTTTTTCGTAATTTGAAGCTGGAAATTGCGTTAGCAATTCCAGCTTTAAATGAATGAAAAATATAAAGCAAAAAATCAGCGGCGCTAGGATTGAGGTCTCACTCCCACGCGCAGTGCCGTTCGCTCAATCACAGAAGGTGCATGTTCACTGATGAATCAGTGAACGGTTGAGGTACATATCATATGTCGATTAACATCTGATTTTACTGTTGTATATGTAAATATATTTTGATGACAAATAAGTCCTGCAGTAATGACTTTTAATTGTGTCAATAAAACATCTATCCATCTAATAAAAAAATCAGCGGTACTTGTGTTGAGGTATGCCGACTGTTGTAATAAAGGTGTGTACAGGTCACGTCACGGGGATTGCCATCTTGTTGACTGGCACTCGAAAACTTGAAGAAGTCATTTCACAAAGTCCACACGACTTGAATTGGTTACGAGAGAGTAAATTTGCTCTCAGTTTGAGGGTCACTCAACAGGTTAAACAGACAGTCAACCGCGTTGCTGGTGGCTTCAAAACATGGACACTTGTTCTATACTTCCAGTAATCAATGTAGCCATTCATCGTTTTATATGTGTAATAGTATACCTTTGCCGTGGTAACGCTTTTAGCTGATTTCTCAGTCAATTCTCAAGCGGTTTTTAATGAAATTTTACAAGCCACCTTTTCTAGTGATTGCCTCGTCTAGTCTACCCTGAAAACTGCATTGAAGAATATTTTTAAAAAGTTATTATATAACGTGTAGACAAAACTATGTCCTCCATGGAAACCCATTAGCCTACTTGGTATTAATTTCCCAGAATTACATTACGTACGCGCAAAAAAATGGTCTAATGGTTGAGAATTGACTGAGAAATCAGCAAAAATCATTCACCACGGCTAATGAGTGTGATTCTGGGAATAATAAGATGTACCAAATAATTGATTTTTAATGTTGACAATTACCATGATTACATGCGTAATAGTTCGCTATAATGTTTTATTGTCAGCAACAATGCCTGCGTGGAGTCCCGAGTTCCACAGGAGCTCCAATTTATTTTAATAGTCATACCATATGTGGAATCTACTACGTCTCAAAATAGTAGCAGCAGTGAAGTGAAATAAAAATCAGACTTTCTTTACGGTATATTTGTTGTATAATTTGGGGGTTCACGCGGTGGGCAAACACGAGTCATTGACCAAATGTTGGTTTAATGTTGGTCTACCATCTACGACAGTGGCCCAACATTAAATCAGCATTGGAGTGACAACGTGCACGTATCAGTCAGGCGTGCCGATGTCTTTCACGGTGTCACTCACAACTTTTTGACTCCATTCACTATCCCGGCTCTTAATAATAGACTTGGAATAAAACCAACACCCCGATGACTTGACAGAGGATAGGTGTGATACCCCGGTCAGTAAATCAGATCAACTCAAAGTCACCGTGTGGGATTGATCCTCAGTCACTGCTGTACTGTATGAGTGATTGTTAAAGGCGATGTCACACTTGACTTGGCCGGACGGAAAAACGAACGTCACCGGATAACCGTCAATGTGTTCGTCAATGTTCGTCAATGTTCGTTTATGTTCTGTTGCTGTCCGGCAAACGCTTCATGTTCGGTGATGTTTGTTACGTCCGTCAGAAATTCGTTTTGTCCAGTTGGACGGATATATCCTGACTGTGTTTGTTACTCCTCCATGTGTGTTAGCAGCAGTTTGGCGTGGCAGGCAGCGTTAACCTCTACCACCAGGACCACCAAGAAATATAGAAAAGACGTTTCTAAATCCCTTGGGACCACCGAATAACTGCTCCCGATCACAACCATGCACATCCACGTTTTTGCGTAATCATGACTGCCCTTCAAGTAAACAAATTAGTATAATTATCAATATTATATCTTCTGTTTGGTGCGAAACTACACTTATTTTAACTCATCCATCCTAATTATTCGGCAGGATTGCTTGATGTTTTTTCATTGCCAGCGAAATGACAGAATAATTGTCAACCTTTAGCACTCGCATTTTTAAGCCTTCTTTTGGGTCGCGGTAGCGAGACACTACTTCAAGTGTGTGAAAAGTACCCATATCTGTTTAATTTGAGACTAAACATCTGCAAATCTTGATGTTTAAACACTTATTTAATTTCGAATAATAGTGATTTGATCGGCTAGTAAGACGGATTACAAACCAGTCAAGTCTTGCTTAGCGTTTTAACCCTTTAACCGCCAAATTCTTCAATCTGAATTTTCACCCACTTGAAGTTGTGTCTCGCTGACGCGATCCCCAACTTCAGATGAGTGAAAATTATTCAGATTTGACAATATGGATGTCAACTGTTTCCAAATATTGCTGATTGATGTCACATTTAAACTTAACCATGTTTAAAAGGTGGTACTTAATGTGTTAATAAAAAATGAAAATCCGAATATATGCTCCACCGGCGGTTAAAGGGTTAAGGGCTAAGGTTTGTTATGTTTGCAGGGAGGTGTGAGGGGTTGTAATCCATCTGAAGTAAACGGTGAAGTTTTTTTATAATTATTTCTGGCCGTTAAGTACTGTATATTTGAACTGGCTGGCTTCCAATACTGTATTGGCAGACGTGGTTTTATTTCAGATTACAAGATATGTTCAATAGGCCTACTCATTTGAGTATTAGTGCTTGTGAGACTATATATTATTTTGTTTCTTCTTTGATTCTTCTAAACAATTCACTCTTAGACGAATAATCCACGATTCGGAGATATATCACTGGCTGATCACTGATTGATCACTGTCTGTTTGGGCCTATGTGCGTAGTCCTATATAATACTGTTATGGATTGTTTTGATTAACCTAAAGGGCAAAACACACCAACGCGAGAGCGATTAGGCATGCGACGTGGGACGCGACGTGGGATGCGACAATCGCGTGACTGCTCACACACCAACGTGACGACCGACGCGACGTCCAACGCAACACGACTGGCGCGACGACTGGCGCAACGCCCGGCGCGACGCAAATGTAACAATTTTGTGATCGTGCGTACGTCGTCGCGCTAGTATGTTGTGCCAATGATTAAATAGTGTGTTTGAAAAACCGACGCGACGTGTGGTGGGAAGTCGCGTTGGTGTGTTTTACGCTTTACCTCAGCGATCAGTAGCACTGTATTAAATGCTCTGGTATCTTTAGGCCAATTTAGGAGCCGTTTTTCAAAATTTGGCGCAAATGGGGGTTCCGCGCCTGTCAATACTTCATTCTGGACTAATTATAATCTGAGAATTTAGAGGGCAGTTCATTGTGATATATAATTTGATTGTATTGCTAAAGTAAAATCACTTCACATTGTCTTTAAAATACTGGTACACATAATATTTATGCAACTTTCGTTATCGCTCTATGTGATTAGAAGTGTGTCACCAGCCGGCTGGTACGGAATGTCGTGACATGCAAGAATAATACAGACAGAACTAAACAATTTTTAATGGTCGTAGACCGATAACTAGATAACATAGATATTTCCGTTCGCATGGTTTATACAAAAAATATATCAGCGTTGTAAAGTTTAAACGAATCTGAACCACAATTTCATGTGAATGAATATTATTCCACAAAATGAGAAAAAATAGCATAAGTTTTGTGAAAATTATATTATGAATTATAAATACTACTCATACTTGTTTAACTTGAGACCAAACATTTGCAAATCTTGATGTTTAAAGGCTCATTTTGTTCCAAATAACAGTGTTTTAACCCTTTCAACCACTACAAGCCGCGAATTGCTGCCGCAATTCTCGACTTGTAGTGGTTGAAGATGATTTGATGTGGGTGAGAAATTTAAGAAAATTGCCATGTATTGGTAAAAGAGTTTCATGGAAATTCTCCTTCTAAAATCCTTGGTTGTAGGAAAATTAGGTCTGTTTTCAGGGACGTAAAATGATGCTTTAGTGCATCGTGCGGGCTTAAAGGGTTTTAATCGGCTAATAAAGCGGATTAAAAAGACTATTGTGGTGCTCAGCGCTTAAAGGTCGCATGGAAGATGCAGCTAATATTGAAATGGTTTCCTTTACATGGGTGCCCATTTCATCCCCAATAACAGTGATTTGAGCGGCTAATAAAATACATTAAAGACGACTATATCCGTGTATAGCGCTTAAAGGGTTAGCTGACTTCTTTCGCCGCATAATTAGTAATAAATAGTTTGGCATTGGCTGTGTGGTTATTGAGTATCCTGTGGGTACACATGGTAAACGTAAGAAGGTACCTTAGAAGCTCGTTATGCCATTAGCTGTTTTTATGGCACACCAAATAGCACCTTATTTACGGATTTCTAATTCTGCTCGTGCCCACAGGGGACAGTTCATCAGGCAGCAGCTACTGAGGGGTGGCATATATTAACGGCGATAACGTCTTTTGGCTTTTAGCGCTCTAATTGAGGCTGACATATTGCTCAAGATTTCCCAATACGCCATATTAACGAGATGTCGAGCTGATGCCGGGTGAATGCTGAGCCTCACTGGCCCAACATTGACCGGGCATTAGCTCAACGTATCGCGTCCACTGGTTTCGCATATATAATTAGATAACTGTCATTTTCCCAGTTATTGTGACCTTCGACAATTACTCGACACAGTCTGTCATAATTACACAAAACAAAAATACTGCAGGGCTCACTGTTTCCAACAGTTTAATGTTCGGAAATGAACATGCTGCAATGGTGGAAAGAGAGTAATTCGAACGCAGATTCGAGACAGTGGCTAATAGAGAAGAGGCCTTCATAGTAAAAGCCACAATAATCTCTGCCGTATGTTTTTCGCTAATTTCGTAGGCAATTAATATCCGATTTTTGCAAGAAATATTTTCTAGTCTCACTACAACTACCCTGGAAATTACATGACAATATTTAAAAGTTAGCCTATAACATATGACGCCCCTCTATAAACCCATTAATCTCGTTCATGTTTAATCTCAAAATTTCATAACGGTCTACTTTTACTTTTTTTAAATACTTACTAAAATGACACGATTTTTCCATGTTTGTTGCCGTAGGAAAATAAAATCGACTGAAAACTCACCGAAAGATCAGCGACACAGGTTAATCTGACTTCTACTATATATCGTCCCCTTGGATATGAAAGGGTGTATCTGCCACTTTAAAAGAATATGAATGGGTGTATCTGCCACTTTAAAGTGACCGATACACCCTTTCATATCCAAGGGGACGATATGTACTGAATCTGACATAAAATTATGAACAATATAGTAGTCTCATAATTACTATCTATGAATTATAAAAAACCCCATAAAGTTAACAGCATCTGACTGTTATGCCATCAACAGCGCTGCCACGAGAGCGGCAGCATTTTAATATGTAGGAGACAAAATGAAGCTTTTCATGCGAAATCTTTATAAATAACAGGGTTCTCTCATCAAAATAATATTGATCTGTAGGTCTATGGTTCAATTTGGGTTTAAAAGTTTTCAGGGTTGATGGTGTTAACCACCCTCCCTTAAAAGTAGCTGAACAAATTGAATTTCATCACAATTCCACGTGTTTGGCTATGTGTATTCCTTGGCCATGTGTATTCATTGGGCTGACCATGTGGTTTAGAATGTCAAGGACACCATTTTTGTTAGACATTTCCGTATTGGTTAGATACAAATCAGGTCAAACTGATGAATATTCCTAAAATAACACATTCTACAGTGTATTCAATTAGAGCCAAAAACTGCCTTCTCGACATTTCGAGGCCGTGATATGAGGCTGTATGTCCGTAGGTCATATTACTTTGAACGTATCTGACCCGAGTTGTCCGTATTTGACCCTTTCGTACCATAGTTGACCTTAGGCGACAGTAATTGAACCCAATACTCTGGAACCCCGGTTATAAAGCTACATGTATTCTGCAGTGCTAAGGCACATGCTTGCAGTATTGGAAGACTAATCTTTGTCGTAAGCTTGGTCGTAAATCTAATATGTCATCACCATAGATACAGATAGCTTATGGTTATGATTTAGGTCACATGATTTGTCAACCCTTAAATCGCTAAGCTATACATTTTTACCCACTTAATGGTGTGTCTCGCTACCGCGACCCACCGCAGATATAAACATTTCATTGACATTATGTTAGGAAGTCCATAATAAGACCAATTTAGAGAGGGACATGGCGCAGTGGTTAGAGCGCGGAGCTTTGCCAATGTCGCTGCCTGCCGTGCGGTTTCGAGTCCCGCTTGGTGCAGGATTTTCAGAGAAATATCGTGTTTCTTCCCTCTCAATATTGGGACGTTTTGATGTTGTGTTAACCCTTAAAATGCTAAGTTATACGTTTTTACCCACTTAATGTGGATGAAACATAACATACACAGAGCATAGACGAACATTGACGAACACCAACGGCTGTGCTGTCCGGTGATGTCCGTTTCTCAGTCCGGTGAATAGTCCGTAATAACAGACTCTGTGTGCGATACAGAGTCTGTAATCTTTGCCATTCGTAAAGTTGTGCCCCAAAATACATCCGATCGATTGCGCAATGAATTACTGCGTCATTGTTTGATCAATTATTTGTATATATCATTCTGTAATGACAGATGTACCTCTGATTAGAATAATGCCTTAACGTGGGGACTTAAAACCCTGTCTTTATAGGTGAATTTATCATCTGAATAGGGCTACCCTCACATTTTTCATGAAATTTTTGGTCTCAGCGTACACTGACCACCAGCATAGAAAACCTGAGCTTTTGCTATGCTGTTAATCTCTGACGTTGAACCACGCTGTTCACGTCAAGCTCGACTATCCGGTGGAGTGTGACAGCGCCTTTAACCCTTGTCCTGCTGGACCCGGATGATTACGTTTTTAAGAAAGTTTCAAATAAAATGCCACTGAAATGGATAAAATATTCAGTGGTAGATGCTCAGCTAATCAATTATTTCAATTTGGGAGATGTTTATTTTTCATAAATACAAATATGTCTCGTCATTTGAAGCTGGAAATTGCGTTAGCAATTTGAGCTTTAAATGAATGAAAAATAATTTGAGACAATTCAGTAGGACAAGGGCTGACAATAACTTATAGAGCTGTGACGTGATCTGATTGGCCGCCCGGGGTATCACACAATATTCTCTGGTGAAACCGGCCTCATATCGCAATATCTGTATATAAGTATATTATCATTATATCATTATCTAAATATTATATTATGACAAGGTATCTACCCTTCTAATTTTGTCTGTTTTGTTTCAGGCCAACCAGTCAAACTTGGTGGAAAATGGGTCTCACATTTTCAAAAGTATGTCGCCGAGAGGAGGTTTCGGAGGCAGCCTACAGAAGACGGGCTCCAGGGGAAGCCTGGATAACAGCTACCCCATGACGGTCAGTAGTCACAGTATAATAACCCTTTGCTCGCTAAGGTTGTTTTGGTTCCTATTTTCACTCACTTGAAGCTGTGTCTCGCTCACGCGATCCACAGCTTCAAGTGAGTTGAAATTATTCAGGTTTGTCAAATTGGAGGCCACGTTTTTATTTATTTAGCAGTTGTGTTACATGTTTCACATTCTACGTCACAGGGTACTTTTTAGGGTCATAATAGCAAGGTTAACCACGATTACTATCGTGTTTAGTGAGAAATTACATCACTAAATAATGACTCTATAGTATACAGCACTATGGACTGTCAAGTTAGCCATTACTCCTGATTTTGTTATACTGGTAAAATCCTGGTGAAATCTATGTTCAGTTAATACAATTTACAATACAAATTTCTTGCTCACTCCATTGATATAACACTTACATAATATTGCAAACATTCACTTATTAACCCGCCTTTGTAATTATTTAAAAAAGGTGGGCTATTGCAATTGATGTTCGGCGTCGTCGTCATCGGCGTCGGCGTTAACATTTACTTGTGGGCACGATAAACTGAAAAATATTTCATGTAAGTAAACTTCCAAATGGCGGATATACTGCGATTTTTCGCTTTTTACTTCAATATTTTGTCCTTGTGGGCGCGATAACTTCAATAATGGCGGCGGGCTATTGTCGAATGCGCTCTTGTTAATAATACTTTTGAAGATTGTCACATTCATAGAAGAATATCTCTATGATATTAGGGCCTACACTGATGTTCTTCTATAAATCTGACAATCATAAGAAGTCCATGGAGCCTAAATAACTGACAGTAGATGATATGATGGGTTGTGAACATGTCTACGTGGTGATTGCACGGGGCTGTTAACCTGTTGTACAGTTATTTATTGTGACAGGCGTTATGGTTGGTATTCTGCGGTATGACGGGGAGCAGTGAGATGTGCAAATATCCCGGAGGGATAACTAGCTGTTCTCACAGATAATGTGATATGCCAGCTAATATAATATGATGGTCTCCACGACACCATGTTCTCAACCATCTACAAAGGCCTAAATATATAGAGCTCCAACTTTTGTTGAAAGCTGGGTCAAAGATTTCGACGTTAGTCCGACATTATAACTATATCTGTCACACTCACGACCTAGCCCGACAAGCACCGAAAAGAGCCCTCCCTCCCTATGAGGTCATGGGACACTACCTTATCGTCCCATTGGATATGAAAGGGTGTATCTGCCACTTGACAAAGTGGCAGACGCACCCTTTCATATCCAAGCGAACGTTATCGGGTCAGCCTTTGATATGCTAGCCAGTTGTACAATCTTGCACCTTGGGTGAAAACGACATTTATGGAATTAAAAGGGTGTCGTGTCCTTGTGGGTGACACCAAATAGAAGTTACAGGCGGAGTAAATTATAACGATCATCCCACGGAATAATTCCTAGAACAAATCGTTAAAAATACATCAGGTTGTGCCACGATACCAACGCATAATACCGATGATCACAAGGATGTAGGCCAGCAATACGACACGTTGGCCCTCTGTTGATATGACGTTGGCCCACCGTGTACGATACTGGGCCAGCAACATACCAACACTGGGTGAACATCTCGTGTTTGCTGCAATAGCCACAGACGTGTGTATCTGCACTGTGCCTCGTAACGTGAACACACGAAATTATCGGTCCGATTGTGCGGACATATCTATCCCTATTATTCCTTAAAGTGCTAATCGCGTCTATATCCGTTTTCATACTTATTTTAGTCCATAAAACAAGAAAATGTGATGTAAACTGTTTAGTTGTAACCGTTTAGGTTTTCCCAACTTAAGCACGTTGAGAGGGTAAAAAAATGCTAAAAAAATTTAGGGCTAAACGCATGTTGTATATAACATATCCTCGATAATGAGCGAAAGATATAAAGGCATTTGTTCTACGAATTTTCAATATAAAAAGTTCTCAGTTTAGTAGACCCTAAAAGTAAATTAATATCTCGGGCCAAGATTGCTGTTGTCGTCAGATTCCTTTGTGGACCAAATGTCCAGAAAACGTTGACGCAATGTTGTTTTAATGCTGGTGTACCGTCTGTGACGCTGGCCCAACCTTAAACCAACATTGTGTCAATTTCTCGTGTTCACTGGGTGGTGGCGCTATATTGAAACGCATCTGAGATGATGGCAGTATACGCATTACGACCACGTGGGTGATTAGAAGTCACGCGACGTCTGTGAACTAATATAACACCCTTTAATACGTAGTAGTCACAATAAAGTGATAACCTTCTAATAATATTGTTACGAATCTAATCAGCTCGGTTTGCAAATGTTCATTTAAAAATAAAAATATTAATTTTATTTGCATATCTATTTTTATGTATCACTATTGTGATTGTGTCGGTGTATTTAATAGCGATATAAAAATGTACCCATAAAAAACTACATAGAATTTCTGCGTATAAATTATACAGTGGCAGCTGATCACGTAAGGTACATGTTTTAAAATGATAATATGTAGACTGCCTATGAAGATTAAAAAAAATACATGAAGGTGGTGAATACTATGACAGGGCAAAGACAATAATTATTATTATCGCTGTCACATTGATACATTCATCATGTTTGTAAGACCAATGAGGTTATATAGACCATATAACCTCCTAGGTAAAACTGAGTGTGATAAAACGACCCTATTCTGTGGTTAACATGACAGTGACATGTTATACATCTTCTGCAGGGAGTCATCTCCAATATATACGAGCAGATATATGTGCATATATATTGCAGCTGAATGGTGGAACTCCTATCAGACTGGCTCGATCCGTTAGATAGATCTCCGCACATTGAACACGTTTCAGTAAAGTTGTCGTAAACCGGAGAAGAACGTGAGATTTTACCTCAATACATGTTCACGCTCCTTCCTTAAACTTAACAAACGCAGCGCAACCTAGTTCGTAGTGACGTGATTTAAGTCCCCGCAACTACTTTTGTGATCTGAAAAAAGTTCTTTGTACGTCTCTATGGCGTATGTGCCACGTTCTGAGTACGTTCGCATAGTGGGCGTTCTAGCAGCTCCACAGTAGACCCGGCAACGTGCACTGGTATGCACTGTCAACCCTTGTGCTGTGGAATTTTTCATTCATTTGAAGCTGGAATTGCTAACGCAATTTCCACCTTCAAATGACGAAAAAGTATGTTTATTTGTGATGAAAAAAAACATCGCAAATTTATTTATTGATGAACTGAGCAACTTTCACAAACCATTTTATTATTTTCAGTGAAATTTTATCCCTATTATAAATATTTGACCGTCCCAGAAACTGGTGAGACACGAGCTTGAGATCTAGCTCGCCGATACCAATCTCTGATGCCGCGGATTACTGCTACGTCCTTCACACGATCAGACCGGCCCGGATGCCGCTTATGTTTGCTATCGTGTATTATCTCATTTTCTAAATAAGCGCGACGCTGCTGATTTTATGTATATGGATGACATAAGTGTATATCTTGCCAAATAAATTCTTAGGTGGATTGTGAAATAGCATGGAAATCAAAGACTTAGACAAGATTATGATTGATTTTAATAAAACATCACATTTTCAATGTCATCATTTTATCCGATTCAAATTTTATTAGTAATTATCAAATATTTTGAAATCGATACAAAAAATAAAGTGAGTGGCACATGTAAGTAATCAACACATTTCCTTCCTTTTCTTTGTGAGATCATATTTCGAAAACCACAGACATCCGTTCAAATGTGAAAAAAGAAACGAGCCCCAGCTGAGTGTTATCACTTCGCCAAGTGGCTATGTGTTCACGGCACACAACACAATCCCTATACAAATCACCAGATGACGCCGACCTTGAGCTTGTTTTCTAAAAGACCAGCTTGCCTGCTCAGCAGGTATGACCGAACCTTCTATTTAACGTCGTAAAAACTCATTCAATGAAGGAAAACGGCGGTGAATGCGAGTGGTGACATTTCTGGTTCATCGCCTTCCCACTGCCTTCTCGTATTTCTGGTTCTTCTCGAACCCTTAATACTGGGGCCCATATATTTTAAATGGGGGGAGGGTGTTGTACTTAACCCTTCTATATCGTTTTTGTTCAAGTAAGTCTGCTGGGGTCAAGCTTAAAGCTTAGGCACTGATCTCACACAACTTCATAAATGACACCTTATATTAAAACCCTTTAAACCCTCACGATGCAGCAAAGCATCATTTTGCATCTCTGAAATATGACTACATTTCCTGTGGTTTTTTAACTAAACTTTTCGTTGAACTGTTTTAATATTAACAATAGCTTTTTAGGCCTCGACCAAAATTTTGGCGGAAGCCTATTGTCGTCACCAGGCGCGTCCGTCCGTCCGTCCGTCCGTCCGTCCGCCCGTCCGTCCGTCCGTCCGTCCGTCCGTCCGTCCGTCCGTCTGTCCGTCTGTCGGCCACTTTTAGCACTATAACTTGTTCCGCATAACTGCAATGCACATTCAACTTCACATACAGGTTAACCATGCCTATAGCTTGACTAATTTCACATTTGACCTTTCTGTGACCCCTATGACCTTGACTTTTTACCGATCGACAATTTTTCGCGTTAACGCGATTCACTCAACATTTTTAATTATGTATCGTTCCAAAATGTATGCTATATATCCATTTCACTAATAGCTCGTATGAGTTCGAAATTGGGCGAGATTCGGACATAAACTAGGTCATGGCCGCCACATTATCGGCCTTTATTTTTTTAATATATGTGTAATATCTGAAAAACCGGACCAGATAGCTAGACCATTACTATAGAATAAAATGTGCTGTTCCAGGTAGGGATATACCTTGAAAAAAGACAACATGATAAAATTCAAAATGGCAGACCTGCGGCCACTTCCGATCGACAAATTTTCTCGTTAACGCGATTCACTCAACATTTTTTTATGTTTCGCTCCAAAATTTATACCATATATCCATTTCACTAATAGCTCGAATAAGTTTGAAATTTGGCAAGATTCGGACAGAAAATAGGTCAATGTGGCCAAAATGGCCGAATATCGGCCATTATGTTTTTAATATGCGTAATATCTGGAAAACCGGACCAGATAGCTAGACCATTACTATAGAACAAAATGTGCAGTTTCAGGTAGGGATATGGGATATACCATGAAAAAATTCAACTTGATCAAATTCAAAATGATCGACCTGTTGCCACTTCCGTTCGACACATTTTCTCGTTAACGAGATTCACTCAACATTTTTTATGTATCGTTCCAAAATGTATACCATATATCCATTCACTAATAGCTTGGATGAGTTCAAAATTGGGTAAGATTCGGACATAAACTAGGTCATGGCGCCCAAAAAGGCTTATTATTGTAATATGCGTATTATCTGGAAAACTGGACCAGATAGCTAGCCCATTACCATTTATAAAAAATGTGCAGTTTCTGGTAGAGATATACCATAAAAAATTAAACTTGGTCAAATTCAAAATGGCCGACCGACAATTTCACTAATGGCGGCGGGCTATTGTCGAGTGTGAGCTTGTTTCAAATGATTCTCACTTTTGGGCGATGACACGGGCCTTGTTTTATTTGCCACCCACTTCATCTTCATTCACTACAAGTCCAGAATTGCGACAGCAATTCGCGGATTGTAGTTGATTGAAGATGACAATGGTAAATGCAGGCTTGAAAGGGTCAAACAAACGGTATGTAATTTAAAACATGACACAAACACTCTAAATTTAGTATTAATATCTACAGAGGTACCGGTAAAGTCAAGTGTGATAAAATATTTGCATTGTGTTCATAGAACAACAGTTCTCAGGTATTCTAAATCATCTACAACGTTGATTTTCTGGACGGTTGACCTGGTTTTTCGCTTGAATGACCGTGTCCTTCAAGTAAGTGATCCCCCGCGAACACGCTCTGGCCCAACATTTAACCAGCATTGGCTGAATGTATTGTGGTTGTGGCTGGTGACACGTGTGCTTCAGTCTCTGTACTATTTAGACGGAAATGAAACGGCAAGAACATGCTCTAGATACATAGGCATGTGCACAGGTTAATAATGTAAATATTTTTCTAGAAAAGGTTTAGGGCGGGGGCCCTAGTGCTTGGACAGTCGGGGATCGCGGGTTCGTCCCCTGCTCTGGCATTCAGGTTTCAAAGAAACGCAATGCTTCTTCCTGCTCACTTCAGATTTAGTATTGTGGAGAGCCTCCGTGACCGAGAAGTAGCGTGCTCGGCCACAGACCGCCAGGGCTCGAAATTTTTGAATCCTGTGTCTGGAGGGCAATGTCATCTCATCCATCTCACCAACCTCATGAGGCCTACACTGGCCCAATTTAGCCTATATGTGCGCAAAGGTGGCCTAAATCCCACTGAAACCCTAATAATTCATTTTTAGACGAGGTTTAACTTAGCACAGTGGAATAGTCAATGTCGGTGAGCTTGTCAGCGATTCTATCTCATGAGGACATTTTGACTGCCAAACAACAAGTATTACCAACAATTTCTAGACAACTGAATTTCCGCAAAAATACCCCCTTGACCCCCCTCTGGATCTGCCACTACTATGTGCAGCAGTACTGCCGTGTAAAATGCAGTATCTGCTTACTTTACAAGTAAGCAGATACTGCATTTTGGCTTTAGAGCAGAGTGGGGCTCGGGTGTTTCAATACGAGGCATGGGGCCGCTGAGACTGATGATGACAATATTGCCGTGCAGAGCCAAAAGGCAGTATCTGCTCACTTGTGAAGTAATCAGATACTGACTTGTGTGTTTGCAGAGCAGAGTAATATACGCCGCATACTGGGCATTCCTTTGCCCCGCTACCATTGTCTCTTTGCTGACATTGGCCGACCTGACGAATATAGTGGTAACATGAACATGACACTCTGCGGCTTTTGTTCCCAATCTGACGTATCTCTGAACATCAATCAGTGCTTCTAGCTGCATGTCTTAACCCTTGAAGCGTAGAAATATTTGTATGCAAACCATGGAAACCAAAGAGTTTTTTCATTGTGAAATCATCACAACAGTCTTATTCAGTTTTTTCCGATTCATTTGAAAACCTATGTTATGGGTCTACGGCCATTATAAATATGTGTAGTATTACAGTGCGGAGTTCGACTTTAGTCGTCAGAATCTGTCGTCTACAGACGTCAGATTCTGACGACTGAAGTCGATCCCTGCACTGTTAGGGTTAACCCTTGGAGCCCTAATCACGTCTGTGGCCGTTTTTAGCATTTTAGCCATTAAAGCGCTGAAATGATTTTATATAAACCAAGAGACTGAAGTGTTTATTTCAATTTGAAAATGTCCTTGTTCGCTCTCCCCGCTTCATTTGATTTTATCATATTATAATCAGTTTACTTTTTCAGTGCGGGGATCGATTTTAGACGTCAGAATCTGACGTCTGTAGACGTCAGATTCTGACGTCTAAGGTCGGTCCTAGCACTGAAAGGGTTAAACAAGGAAGTATATCTGTCGTTTAAACAAAGGGGGAATGAGCACTGAATTTGCGAGATTGTCATTTATTTTTTAATCAATTTATACAGATGTATGTATATTTGACCCACTTGTACTGTTGTGGGTCGCACCAGCGAGGCACAACTATACATACAAGTGAGTAAAAATGTTATTACCTTGATAATTTAACTCTTAAAGAGATCAAACTGATAAACTCCTGACGGCTGATCAACTTTTTTTTTCAAGTGATGTAATCAGAGATTAGTCATTTTTCATCATCTCTGATGTAATCAAGGTAATCATGCCGATCATATGCCGAGCTATCATCAGATGAATAGCAAATATTTTCCTGTCGAGCAATAAATCTCGATCTACCTATAAAGCAGTGTTTCCAAAATTAAAGTTTGTTTAATTTGGCTTGACACATCGTTACTTTGGTATTAACCTTTTCACTACCATACATGACGGAAATTTCCGTCGTCATTCGTCAATGAACGTAACCATAAAATGACACAAATTTACGTCAAATATATTCTACATTTATGTATTTTTCGTCATTTGAAGCTGGAAATTGCGTTAGCAATTCCAGCTTCAAATGACGAAAAATAGAACTCCTACACCAGTATATCTGGATCCTGGCATGCACCCCGGCCTGGAAGTCAAAGGGTTAAAAGGTTTTAATACAGTGTCAGATTGGACACTTTAATACCAAGGTGACGATCCCCTTGACTTAATCACCTGATTGCTCCCACTGAAATACTTTAATTTTCGGTCGTTTAGAGAGGCACCCAGGTGATAATGTGAGACGCAGTATCGCAGTAACACGACATAATTAACAGCGGGGGTATATTGTCATTTGACAAGACACCGAATGCTGAAATCAGCGAAGATGCAATTTGTCTATTTCTGTCATATATATCAAAAAAATTGTAGAGCTATTTTTTGAATTACTTTATAGAAATGTGTATCAATGTTATATGGTGATGTCACACGAGGAGCGTGTATATCCCCACAGTAGGCGTACATGTGCCGTAGTATTCCAGCGGATTAGAAAATAACACGTGTTCAATTAGTTTTTATGTTTGATAATGTCAGAGTCTTAGATGAAAAAATACGAGTAGAGGATAATGTGTTTATATAAAATAGAACTTCGAACAGAATTGTGGCAATGCAGAAATACAGATATTGCCTCAAATATTTGACGTCAAATTCAAAACAAATACTCAATTGTTATTAAGTTTTCAAACAACACAACCACTGTATGATAAGCAACAAGACACACAGTGTAATAAAGAGATTAATGGGGGGGGAGGGGGTCTAGTAAACAGAACACAGAACGCATCAACACAACATTCATTCAAACAAGAAAACACGAGACGTTGATTTAATGCTGGCTCACCGTCTGCGACACTGGCCCAGCAGTAAATCAACATTGCTTTGCTCTACCAGCGTTCAGCCAACGCTGATATCGAAAGACATGTAAATGACTTCACAAAGCCAACACGAGACGTTGAACCAACGGTGGTTTAATGCTGGGCCAGCGTCTGCGCTGGCCCAACATCAAACCACCGTTGGTTCAAAGTCTCGCGTTCGCCGGGAACCGGTTACCGTGAGTGTGTGGGGCGGAGAGGCAAGGCGAGTAAAATCGCCTTAACAGCTGTGTGCAATATGACGATTTTACACATTTTGCCGTTGAGCCATTTGTCCCAAACTGAACATTTGATCAGACAATTCCGTCAATTCTCCGGATGTCGTGCGATTTGTGTTAAACTTCTGTCCGAATTATGATGATCTCCATATCCTTTATTATGGGAGTAAGCGTTAAACGCGTTCTTTGGCGAGTTAAGGGTAGCAGATTTACGGTTGAACGAATTCTAAATATTTCATTACCAATCCCTACGACAGTTAGTTTTAACCTTGTCTCCACTGGGTCATACCAAATTAAACTGTCATCTATGTGAAACCGTAAATAATTGTTGCGTTTATTGCCTCACTTTGGACTGAACACCACTCCGCCTAATTTTAAATCAGCGCGTTATAGAGTGATTTAAAAACAACTATTTCAATAGGCAGTCTACTTATATTCACATGAGTTTACTGTATTATCCTGCAAACTAAAAAAACTATTAAAATCTTGATGTTATCGCCCCATTGTTTCATGTGTGGTTCGGACACTTTGGGGCACTGCTCTGCCGTGCAAAGTCAAAATGCAGTATCTGCTCACTTTACAAGTTAGCAGATACTGCCTTTTGGCTTTTGCAGAGCAGAGCTGCCGCCTGTCACACCAGAGATAGATAATTCGTCCGCCGCTCTCGGGTTTTAGGTGACAAAGAAACAAGTGTTTCTTCTCCGTCTGATCATCGACCGTTAGTCCATGCGTCAGATATTATGTGGTGTAGATCCGTGGTGCCTATATTGTGTGGTGTGACAATGTGGTGCAGATATCGCAGATATATGGTGTAGAACATGTGGGGCAGGCATTGTGTGGTGTAGGCAATGTGTTACATATATTGTGTGGTGTAAAGACAACGTGGTGCAGAAATTGCGTAGTGTAGTGATATATATTGTGTGGTGAAGAGACAATGTGGTGTAGATACTGAATGGTGCAGACAATGTGGTGCGGATAGTATGTGGTGTGAGCAATATGGTGGAGACTTCAGATATTGTGTGGTGTAGACTATGTGGTGCAGATATTGTGTAGTGTAGAGACAATGTTGTTCAGATATAGTGTGATGTAGACAATGTGGTGCATATATTATGTGGTGTAGACTATGTATTGCAAATATTGTGTGGTGTAGATAATGTGGTTCTGATATCGCGTGGCATAGACAAAGTGGTATAGATATTGTGTGGTGTAGATAATATGGTACAGATATTGTGTGGTGTCGATAATGTGGTACAGATATTGTGTGGTGCAGATAATGTGGTACAGATATTGTGTGGTGTAGATAATGTGGTACAGATATTGTGTGGTGTAGATAATGTGGTACATATATTGTGTGGTGTGGATAATGTGGTACAGATATTTTGTGGTGTAGATAATGTGGTACAGATATTGTGTGGTGTAGATAATGTGGTACAGATATTGTGTGGTGTAGATAATGTGGTAAATATATTGTGTGGTGTCGATAATGTGGTACATATATTGTGTGGTGTAAAAATGCGGTACATATACTTTGTGGTGTAGATAATGTGGTACAGATATTGTGTGGTGTAGAGACAGTGTAGCTCAGATATTGTGTGGTGCAGCTAAGAGTGTGTATAACAAATATTTTGTTGTGTGGACAGTCATAATTTATATAATATATTGTGTGATGTAGACACTGTGGTACAATGTGTTGTGCAGACACTGTTAACTGTTATTAAGCTGACAAGATTGTAATTATACTGGGGTATTCCATAATGCAAAACCAAAAGGCAGTATCAGCTTACTTTACAGGTAAGCAGATGCCGCCTTTTGACTTCGCATAACAGTACGGTAAGCTCAGCTCCGCATCAGAGAAGCCGTGAGCTGTAATTATGCGCTTAGTGTCAACCAAATAACCGCTCTCAAGATAACGTACTTGTCAAAGTAAACGACCTCATAGTTAGTGGCGACATTTCTCAACGATTTATGTGTATTTTAGACACACATAGAAACACGAGTATTATACAACATCTTTAAAAATAAACGTAAAAATAAGGTGTATAACAACACAGATACGATTTTACATACAGCATGACGTGGTGCGCCTTATGGCACGTGGATGATTTGATTGTATATAACACTATCGTAGATATTGATTTGATCGTAGATATTGATTAAAATGTTTCTTCAATTATTATTGAAAGTTGTTAAAATATTAAAATAAAGTCAGAAGATTAGCATACATTTATTTGATGTAATGTTTTCTGTATGTATGCTCTATCAAATGACCTTGCTCAATCTTTGATACATGAACATGGAATTTATGACATACCCATAAAGTATCAGTTAGCCATAGCAGCAAAGGCAAGGACATCAACCTAATAGATATTGACCGAACATTAATAATTTAAACACATAACGGGACATATGAAAAATAAACGTATTTATTTCAGCTGGGCAGATAATTTAACAATGTTGTCTGTATTTCTACGTTGCGAAAGTATCTCTGAAATTAAATGATATTAAGATCTTAAGCCAAATTAATTTAAAAACTAGTCAAATAAATGTATTTTTGATCCATCTTGATTGATTGATTGATTGATTGATTATTCATTCATTCATTCATTCATTCATTCATTCATTCATTCATTCATTCATTCATTCATTCATTCATTCATTCATTCATTCATTCATTCATTCGTTCGTTCGTTCGTTCGTTCGTTCGTTCGTTCATTCATTCATTCATTCATTCATTTTTATTCATTCATTTTTATTTATTACTTTATTTTTTTGTGTCGTCCCATCCTTTATGTGTGGATTCTTCCCTCCAGTAGTCAATTCTTTAACTTCTTTACTACTTCATTCATTCATTTGATCGTTTTATTTACTCTTTTCGTCATGTTTATTCAGGAGGCTGAGATTATCACACTTGCCATGCAGAGTCAGGATATCATTGGTCTGGGTTTTAACATCTGTGGCAGTATGAGTGAGGGCATCTTTGTCAGCCAGGTACATAATCGTGGTCCTGCCAGCGAGTGCGGTAGGATTAAAGCCGGTAAGTACATTTCGACAACATCCATCTAGTTATTCAGAAACACTAATCAGTATTGCTCCTTGGATAATGCGAGAATCTTCTAACAATAAACATAATACAATTAGAGTCACATATACATAAAAGATATGCTTAAGACCGTTCATAGGACTATGTGAGTATAGCTTGAATACACACAAAAGTCGGAGAATGTCAGCGTTATGTAAGAAATAGCATAATTATTCATATTAAATAATTTCAGCTATTCTAATGTTAGGTGGGCATGGTGAATGCACTTTGCGGTTTGTAATATCAGCATGGCAATGCATTTAAATTGTCTTTAAAATGGGTTTAAATTGTACGCACTTAAAGTCGTGCCTCGCTACCACGATCCACAACTTCAATTGGTGAAAAATTCTGATATCTGTCTAATTTGAGACCCAAACATTTCCAATGCCTACTCATTCAACATGAATATTTTCACTAAAAACGGTATTTGATATAATAAGAAACGGGTATGGAGTATAAAGACTCGATTGCCGACTTGAGTCTTAACCCTTTCAGTGCGGGGACCGACATTAGCCGTCATATTCTGACGCATGAAGTCGATCCCCGCACTGTAAGAGTGAACATGTGTTGAACATATGTATTCAAATGAAGCGGAAAGAGCTAACTAAGACATTTATGATTATTTAAAATTGAAAAAACCGTTGGTCCCTATGATTGATACTGAATTCATATTTCAGCGTTGTATCGTTTATATCTTTACAGGTGACAGACTACTGAGCATAACCATTTCGTTTGAGAACATGGTTTACGAGGACGCGTTGACCATCTTGAGCTACGCCTCGCCCTATCCCGTGGAGCTGCAGATCCAGAAGGTGGCCAGGTTATCTCCCCAGAAAATACCAGAAGTGGAAGCTGGCCCTGACAAGGTGTCCCACCCTCTGTACCGCAGTCAGTCCATGGACGACGTGAACAAGATCAATAAGGACAGCTACATCACTCCTCGGCGCACGTACAGCGAGATGAAAAAGAGCGCTCCTGTAATGTCTGGCTCGGCAGACGCCATAGCCACGCTAGAGGAGGACGGTGGTGGCGCCTTGAAGAAGTGGGACGCCAAGGATGATATCCTACGGGAAGAATTCTTAGCGAAGACGCCGTCTTTCACTTCCCAGGACTTGAACTTAGATCCTGCAGATATGATGCTGCAGGCGAGCGCCTCTAAAGGAGGGAAGCGAAAGTCGTCCACATCTTCAGCCTCCTCTGATGAAGCGAGGAAAGAGAGTGTTGTAAATATAAATGCTTCACCCGCCGATCACAATCTGTTTAATGTCAGCTCTGCTACTAACTCTAGTGTAGTGACCGTGGTAGAGGTTCCCTATGATGTGGATAGGCTTCAAGAGGTATCTGAGAATGGCGAGCGAGACGTTGCTCAGGTACATATAGAACAAGAGACTAATCGTGCTATGGTATACAAGAAAAAGCGCCGAGGCTCGGGTGGTAGTTCATCTAGCAGCAGCTCTACCTCTAGTAATAAGGAGGAAGCAATCACTGAGTATAAAATTGAAGCGACCAGAGTTGACCGCCATAACTCCTCATATACCGGCAGAACAGACATTTCCCTAACGGACATTCCCCACAATGAATCATTAGGTTCCAATGACTCCATGCTAAACGACACAGGCTTGAGGCTAGATGTTAGCAGAGCTCTTCATACGGACCCCAGCAGTGACTCTTTGAACGTGAATTACGACGAGACAGAGTTTGGCAACCATAATGACTCCGCTATTGAAGTGGAAGAAGATATGGTAGAGAAGACAGCGGTGGATAGAAGGAGAAAGGAAGTGCACCAAGAGTTCTTTGGTGAAACTCCATCTTTGCTGGACAGGTTCAGTCTTGAACTCCCAGCCGAAGTTTCTGATAAGAAAGATGGAACACCTCGTTCAAGATCATCCTCTACAAGCCGCTCTTCCAGCCCAGAAAGAACAATGGAATCTGATATATCACCAGTGATACAGAAAAAATCAGAAGGCGGTTTGGCTTTTGATATATCTTCAGCCAACATGAAAGGAAAGCCTGCGGAGGATGAATCAGATGACGATAGTGGTCAACCCAAGGGGGGCATTGCTTATTACGTCAGCATAGATGACCAGTTCAATGCCTCACCCGCGCAGCCTGTTTACACCATGGACGACCATGACCCTAAAGGTCAGCAGCCGTTCTTGGTGAGATCTTACGGCAATTATAAGATCCCCCGCGACGCCTCAGGCGTGAGTCATCGGGAGCGGGAGGAGCAGCGCCGTTCTGAGCAGGAGATGTTCCTGCAGCTCTGTGAGAAAGAGATGAAGCAGGCGGAGGACAATAATAATCAGCCCGCTGTGAACCAGAAGACCAGTAAGACGCTACAGCTGAACGACGGTCAAGAAATCAACGGCGATGAGAGTCCCAATAAACTCACTATCGTGTCGCACGAGGAAATCAGGGGTGCCTATAAGGTGGCAGTCAATGCGGACTCCAGCAGTCAGGTAGACGACTCAGAGGCATGATGCACCTTGTCAAACCAGGGAAAATAGAATCAGCTTGCCAGCAAACACAAAACGTTTGTGTAACATTTATACAATGTTGGACCAACGTCGAAGACGTTGGGACGACGTTGTATATGTATGTTATACAAATGTTTTCTGTTTGCTGGTTTGATATATTTTCCTTGGTCAAACTGATTCATCTAGTAACAGACACTTTGATAGCTTTATGCAGGAACGTTTTCCCAGCGAACACGAATATAGACCCGTTGGTGGACTGATCTTGCGCCAGCATCTACAACGATGGTCCAACATTAATCCATCATTGGGTCGATATATCGTGTAAACATGGTAAATACGCCTTGGATTATTACAATTTATATTGTGTATTGAAATAGCAAAGTAACATATGCCGTTATTTATTGTAACATTATTGTAACGTTATTATTGTAACATATGCCGTTATTTTGAGCCTGAAATGAAACAAATTGTCAATACTGCTATGCAAATACAAAAGGCAGTAACTGCTTACTTTTAAAGTAAGCAATTACTGCGTTCTGGTTTTGTGTTGTAAAAAAATAAACCACAATCGAGTTTTTTTGTCGTAAACTTTTTTTACTATACAAAATTATTTCAGTCAGCAGAATATCATATGTTACATGTCAGCGGTTCAATAAACGTATTATTGTGAATGCTCATACCTCATGCTCTTCAGAAACGCTCTATGTTAACGATTGTTTATACGCAAATTGTTCTAGATTTAAGTTAAACATTGAATGTGTATGTATATATTGTATCATAGTTACAGTCGTTACACTGTATCCTCACATACATTTGTAAATAGATTCGCTCAATTCATAATTGTTTATGTTGTCATTATATTAAATATATTCTATTAAATATATAACTATATTTAATAACATCGATTATAAACATGAATTATATACGTTTGTTTTAGAATAGAATTAATATTCATTTATTTTGACGGTAAATAACCAAGTTTTAAATATTTCACTTGTTATCAAAATACCTCACCATAAAGTTACTGTGAAGTGAATTATTAATTGCATATATTCGTAATCATTAAAGCTACTTCTGTTATTTGGTGGTGTAGGAAATATATTTTTTTAATATGTAGCGAATCATGAATATATCCACTTTTTAAAATCTTATTCAAATTATCACCCCCTTGAAGTTGTCTCTCGCTACCGCGACCCACAACTTCCATGTGGCTGTAAATCACTCCTATTTGTTTAATTTGAGACCAAAAAATTGCAAATGTTGATGTTGAAACACACATTTTATTCCCAATTAGAGAAATTTAAACTGATTAATAACGATTAAAATCGTGTTTAGCGCTTAAAGAGTTGAACTATTTCTTCTTGTGTTAATCAAAAGAATGCCGTATCTTATATTTATTATATATTTTGAACGAAAATGAAATATTTAAAAGACAAGTCCCTGACATGCCGTGCAAAGCCAAAGGGCAGTAACCTGGTTACTTTTCCCTTAAGCATTTGCTGCCTTCGGCTTTGCAGAGCGATGTTGTTTGTCCCTCACTAAACACATCGTACTTTGTACACTACATGCATTATTGTACTGTTTTTTATTGTAGTTAAATCAAACATTTTTTGTATTTGTATATCTAATAACTACCACTAACTATTATCTGATGGACTTACTGCAGCACATTATATTACATTTTTTTGTAAATTTATTAGATATATATAAAACACTTTATTGTATAAAATTCCGCTTACTATATTCATATATTATTTAAATCATGCCTTTAGGTGAAATAATAATGGTATAGGGCTCGAATATGAAGAATTTATATTTTTAAATAAAAATCAATAACATCAAAAAACAAATAGTAACGTTAATAGACTAGTAGTCTTTTTATTTATTTTTTAATGCACTAATTTAATTTAAATTCACTGGACGATATTACAGAGAATTTCAGTTTAGAAGACTAATAGAGATTGTCATCAACTGTGAACCAATCTAGAGATGTTGTATTCTGATACTTTTTGCAGAATATGTAGGTATGGCATGCGGATGTGCTAGATTAAGCCTTTTAGGTTTCAGCAGTATTCTTTAGACGGATGATTTGGATCGCAGGTATTTGATCTTCGGTCGAGATAGTTGCCTAAGCTCTGCTCCCATAAACACGATACAGTGACTCAATGCTGTTTTATTGTTGGTCCATCGTATACGACGCTGGGCCAACTTTAAAACAGCATTGAGTCAACGTTTCGCTGGGATGTGGATATCAGCAAACGCAAGACGTTCGCCCAATGTTGGAACAATATTGATCCAAAATTGGTCATTTGTTGGATACTAGAATATACGCATAATACCCTTCATGTTCTGGCTAACGTGTAACATATATCACTGCCAGCTCGATGCAGATTTCAGCCAATCGCGCACCGAAGTGTTCATAATTATTCAGGTCGAGATATTTTATTGGCAAAAAAGTTGTTCGATGATAAATTTGCAGCAGTAGCCGAACCAGTGCAAATCGCTTGTACTTTTTTTATTTTATGTTGGATAATGAGACCCGGTGGTATTCTATCCCCTATTTTAAATGACAATTGAATAGCGGGGGTGATCGGCTAATCAGGCCGAGCCACTCTTCTATTGGACGGGGGTAGAGTACCATATAGTTGGTCCGATAATGATTTTTACAACACCCAGCAAAAATCACTCTGTGTCGCGACACCCGTAATGCACGAATGCACGCTCAGCTGGTATTAAATAATGGAAGTGTAGAATCTTCCCTCAAATATCACCGTTTTCCGGCAAACACAAGACGTTGAACCAATGCTGGTTTAATGTTGGCCCAACGTCTACGACGCTGGACCAACATTATAACCAACATTGATTCAACATCTTGTGTTTGCCGGGTTTTTACGTTGCCTCGTACAGTTAATACTCATCCATGTATATACTACGACTCATATTGGTGATATTCTGGCAGCCCGTGTGCATTAAGTTGAAGTTAAGGGCGTAATATATTATGGCATGGTATAACCTGTAACGAATATAATTTTTTCCCAAATGTGTTTCTCGACAGAAAAGCAATGATCAACGGATTACAGGCCACGTGGTGTTAAATTGCCAATGAGCCATCGTCATTTCGTTGTTCTGTGAGTACGCCACTTGGACCCGTATCTTTATTTACGTATAGGCCTGTATATAACTGTAGATATAAGGAATACGTGACTTATTTTTACCTAATATTTTTACGATTTAGTATGTTTAACTTTGTTAGCACGACAATAATTGTGTAGTAATGTTATAGTTGGAAATTAATTGTATATTTCGTATTACACAAGGTAGGCCTATTCATGGTCGTATACCATGTTTATATTTCAGTCATTTGAAGCTGGAATTGCGAAATGACGACAAATATTTGTATTTATGAAAAATACGCATCTTCAAATTGAATTATTTATTAAACTGAGCATCTACCACTAATAACCATTGTAATTGATTGGAATTTTATTAAATTTAAAGCCACCTCGAAACCGTATATAATTACACAATTTATATAGGCTCTATACAATATGAAATCTAATAAAGATGTGTTGTGATAAAAATACACTTGAGATTGTTCTAAGGTGCAATAGTTTTCAACACAGAAATTACTATGGTAATTTTCATGGGTCTTCCGAGCATACGCGACACGTTGACCCTATGTTGGATTAAGGGTGGGCCGGAGTCGCAAACGTCGGGCCAGCATTAAATCGACATTGGGTCAGCGTCTCTAGTCTGCTGGGCTGCCACATTGATGCTATCATTTTTATTACTAACTGATACAGAATACTGATACAGGAAGTGTGTGAAACTGATACTGAAAGAAAACGGATACATATACTGGAAGTGTGACATATATAACTTCATTCCACTTAACACGATATGTCTGTATTTTTATGGTTTGTAATATAACACAATCATATAAGTGTGTAAATAATTTGTAAATATACTGATGCATGACTTTTATATATATTCCAAAATACTGACAAATAAGCGGAAACATGAATTAGTGATGAAGAAAGTAGATTAGTATTCATTCCAAATTTGTATATATATTGCGAACCTGAATTTATTTTTGTACAGATATTTTCATATGTACTTTGACATGACTGTATACACTAACTTAACAGAAATAAAGTGTAACACTTAACACGCAGTTTATGTGTCGTTTTTTTCTGAAAATACACTCAAGAACCCTGCGGTCCTGAACATTGTTGTGAGTTTTAGTATGTATAACCAGGTGGTCGGGGACCATCTGAAACCAAGCAATTTAGATATTAAGCACAAATGAGAGACTCTGTATCAAGCTTAGCAACGGAATCAGCCCAGAAGATGCCCATACAACTCATATAAAAAATATCGCAAGCCTATATCCGAGTTCACTGATTCATCAGTGCAGATGCACTGCTGGTGCTCGCCTGCGGGGGCGCAGGAGAGGCAGGCTGTCATTGAGCGAACGGCACTGCGCTTGGGAGTGTAATATCCCATCAGACACTGCTCACAGACTCAGACGTCTGCGACGTTGGCTCAATGGTAAAGCAACGTCGGTTCAATGTATCGTATTTGCTGGGATGTATACCCTGCTAGCACGAGGCGTTGACTCAATGTTGTTTTAATGTTAGGCCGAAGACGATGGGCCAACATTAAAACAACATTAGGTCAATGTCTTGTCTCAGAAAGCTCCTTTGCCTTTCCTGAGACCTGGCTGGGATATAGTAGCAGTAGATTTGTCACCTGGGTAGCCTACGTGCTGGCATCCCCAACAAAATTTCAAAAAAACATTCAACAGGGCTTCCATCTAATATCATTTTTCATATTAATAAATTAGTACTTGAGTAAATAGATAATATGTGTGGTCTGATAGATATTGTCGTGTGCAAGCACTCTCGTGCCCTGTTTATTCGTGGGTGTTGACCGGCATCACATGCCAGCACTTCCCAGCTAACACGAGACGTTCACCCAGTGCTGGTTTAATGTTGGACCAGTGTGGCATCGTGCTTGTAGACAATTTTGCACATGATGCCCCTATCTACAAAAGTTGTATTTCTATCACATGACTATAAAGCTTAAAATAAGGTTTAGTGAGTACACTATACAGTACTTAACCACACAGTGACATTTGTCCTGTATCTTAGAGCAGACTTCTTCAACCAGATATAATAGCACTGTTCATCAGGCTTTCAAACCAGCACTGAGTGATTGGAGGGGATGTTCAATAATGATCGAGAAACTTTATTTGTTATTTAGTCAATTTTGTGGTCAGAAAATTTTAGAATAAATATCAATCTTGAACAGTTTTAAACCCCAGAATAGAGGTGGGCCTATTACATGATAAGTACATGTTGTGATAAGTATTAAGTTATACAGTTAAATTATCAATGACATTGAAAAGTTAAAATGACATCAATTTGGATTCCTTGTATTTTAAAACCACAGAAAATAAAAAATACGTGACTGATAATTATTAACAAAATTACTAAATCACCCTTTTTATGGCGGTCATTTTAGTCGCCATCTTGAAAGGATTTTTCCCAAAGGTAGGCCTGCTTCACCGTTAGCTTACTAATTGTTTTGTAAAAGTACACCAGTAAAAATCGATCAATAACTCATTTGTGTCAATTCTTGCAAGGTTGGATTGATTTCCTCCAGACTATATTAGATATTGTGAGCTGTGGGGCGGGGGCCCTGGTGCAGTGGTTAAAGCTGCCTGCTTGGAAAGTCGGAGATCGCGGGTTCGACCCCCGCTCTGGCATTGAAGTTTCAAAGAAAAAAAATCTTCCCCACTCTCTCGTAAAGATCAGTATTGAAGGGAGCATCCGCGACCGATGGGTAGCGTACTCGGCCTCAGACCACCAGGGCTAGAATGCTGTGGCTGGAGGGCAGTTTCATCTCACCATCCTCAAGAGATTTTCCTGGCCCAGTTTTGCCTATAATTATATGCACAAAGGTGGGTTAAAACCCCATTCATTTTACTGGGCTGTGTCCAGAGTCTGGAGAGAGAGCCCTCTGGTGATTGCTGTCATTTTCTCTTTCCAATTTACATAACCGACACGTTATATAAGTATTTCAAGTGGTGGAGTAACAGATTAGCAGAGGCGTATCCGACTCAGTTTACTCGAGCACCCCCTTAACCCCTAAAGCGCAAAAGTAAATAATTTGAATTGTCACCCACTTGAAGTTGTGTTTCGCTACCGCGACCAACAACTTCAAGTTGGTGAAAATAAGTCCTATTTGTTTAATATGAGACCAAATATTTGCAAATCTTTAAACACACATTATATTCCAGATAACTTCGATTTAAACGGCTAATATATGGATTTAAAAACGATTGTAGTCGTTCCTAACGGTGTAAGCGTTAATTTCCAGTGATGATTTTGTTTATTCAATTATATTTAAATACAGACTCTCATAACTACAATTTACAGGAAAGATACCTTGAGCAAAAAGGCAGTACCTGCTTACTTTACAGCAGATGTGATTATCTTACTAATTTTTAAGCTCGCCTGGGAAGCGGCACTTCTGTTAAGACAGTGGCGGATACAGAGGGGGGGGGGGGGGGGCGGTAGGTCAGGCCTTGACCCCCTTTCATAAACTTGTCCAAAAATCGCTATAAACTTGTTATTTGACACTTTCTCGGTGGATGAACATCTTTACAACATTAATCTTGATATGATTTCACTTCCATTAGAAATGTTTGGACCGATATAACTTCTAATGAAAAAGACAAAAGTTGATACGAAGTTTCTTCGTGGAATGACCCCAAATTTACACCATAAAAATGTAAATTTAAAGCTCCATTCCATATTTGCCACGTGCATTCAGATGTTATTCCAAATAACAGTTAATAAAAGGCTTTTAAAATGTATTGACATTTAGATGACACCCTCCTCTATTTTTATGCTCCATTTGTTGCAAACAACGAAGTGACAACTGCACTTGTCACGTTGTTGTTGTTTGAGCAAATTCGTCTATATCAGGGATTTAGTTGTGGTTAGTTGGATTTATCAAGTAATAGTTTGTGTCAATTTGGTAGTGATTTAATAGTTGAGTTCAATTAACTTATCACTTTGTTGTTTGTGATGTTTGTACTTTTTATATATTTTAAAATTAATTCATGCGACAACAACAACTGTTGTTGTTTGCATGGTATTTATATTACCACTGCCTTTTTTACACAACAGTGGGAAAAGTACAGTTGTTACATGGTTTCGCTTATGCCTTAGGAGGTGCATGTCACCCTGTGGTAGGCAGCAATTTTATTTGTTAAATATTGAAACAAATCATAATTTTTTTGAAAACTTTATTGTCACATAATAAGGAGATTCATATGCAATATCAATCACATTGCAGCATATATTGCCCTTCTCAACCCTCAAAACTCTAACCTATTTTATTTAACCCTTTAACCACCAGGCCCAAATGTATTCGTTTTTTCATTTTTTGTTAGCACATTAAATACCAGCCTTTGAACATGTTAAATATAAAACATGGTATCAATCAGGAGGAATTTTAAATTGTTGACCTCCATTTTGTAAAATCTGAATAATTTTCACTCACTTGAAGTTGTGGATCGCATGAGCGAGACACAACTTCAAGTGAGTGAGAATTCCAGGTAAATAATTTGGCGGTTAAACAGTTAAATTCCTTGTCACCTGAAATTGTGTCTTACTACATGCACTGCGATCCACTACCTCAAATGACCTAAAATTTGTTGACTTTTTTTAAATTTAAAGCTATGATTGTCTTAAATTTTCCAAAGCTTCTCATAAAAGACCATTCCCCCTTACAGGCGTGGACCGTCTTTATAAGTCAGATTCTGACAAGACTATCCCCGCAAATGATCCTTAAAAGAATTAAAATATTAATAATGGTCGTAGACCAATAGCATAGGTATTCAAATGAACCAGAAATAAGTAACTAAAACATTTACGATGATTTCAAAACGAAAAAAAATGTCTCCATGGTTTAACCCTTTAAGCCCTCACGATGCATTAAAGCATCATTTTACATACCTGAAAACAGACTTAATTTTCCTACAACCAAGGGTTTTAGAACGAAAATATCCATGAAACTGGCTTACCAATACTTGGTAATATTCTTTTATTTTTAAACCACATCAAATCATCTCCGTCCACTGCAAGGTGAGAATTGTGACAGCAATTCGTGGCTTGTAGTGGATGAAGGTGAAAATGGTAAATTCAGGCCTGAAAATTTAGTGTTGTAAGGGTTAAACAGGGCTTAAACACATATCTGCCACTCTGGTAAGTTACACATAATACACCCTTTAATTACTGGACAACTATTAACCGTTAGCCCTTACACTGCTACATTATAAAATTTAAATTTTCACCCACGTGAAGTTGTGTCTCGCTACCGCGATCCACAACTTCAAGTGGGTGAAAATTACTCATATTTTTAAATTTGAGACCAAGCATTTTGGGTTGAGGCCCTTCAAAATAAGCATATGAATAAGCATATGCTTATGCATCATTCTACCATAATATTATAATAGCTACTGTGTTCCAAATGCACAAGATACATCACTGATATAACTTCTAAATAGCAATATGTTGTACTGTAATAATATTGCACATTCTGAATCACATCATTATTTATTGCCATATTCAAACAAATTAACAAGATCCAGTCAATTACATATGCTTTTTCAACAAATGACAAGTATAACATTTTATCAATAACATATAATATATATAGCAACAAAACAGAGTATTTGTTCTTTGTATCATATACCTGCAAGACGTTGAACCACTGTTGGCCCACTATCAATGACGCTGAACCAACATTACACCAGCATTGGTTCAGCATATTGTATTTGGTGGGATAAACTATTGAAGTCTTATAGCTTGATTACTGTACATAACAAGTCAAGTACAAGTTACACAAAATTGGTTATTAGAAAAGTCTGTCTGTATCTATCTGTGCTGCAGAAGTGTTTATTTCTATTTTTCATTTGATTGATGCTGGAATTGCTAACACAAACTCCAGCTACAAACGCACATCTATGAAAAATAGATATCTCCAAAATCGAATTATTTGATTTACCGAGCATCCATCACAAACTATTTTTATCAATCTCAGTGACATTTCATTTGTACTAGAACATGCAGGAGAAGTTAAACATATATATACGCAGCACAAGGATTAATATTTCTTTGTGATCAGTTCTAAGCCCATCGATCTGCAGGCGATTTGCGCAGTACTAATATCGCTTTAAAACAAATATCAGAGTCGAAACCAGTGTATGTATCTACCATAGAATGTCAGAATAGGCCTACAAGAATAGCCCTTCAAATGCTAAATTAAAGGATTTTAATGCTCATTTCTCATTTGTATTTTCCTGTTTGAAGCACAAATAAAACGGCTGAAAACAGCTATAGACGAGATTAGCACTTTAAAGGTTAATACATCATTTTGTAGCTGCGTTTTTTTACCAGACAAAAGCGGCTGAGCGTCAATGCGAGGCTGGCAAAAGCGACAAATCGCAGAACCAGGGCGAGGTAGGTTTATTTGCACATATGCTTCTACAGCAACAGGCACACTGCATGAGTAGGTCAGATCTGTTTATATGAGTTGTATAATTTATAAATATTATGATTGAAAATTGGCTACATGGATATATTAATCGCATAAATATTAAATCATGATCTTGATTTTAATTTATTCTCAAATCTAAAATTTTTTATCTGCACAAGGATTTACAGAAAAATACTTGTAATACAAATTAATATATTGTATTGTATTTTTCAAAATTGACTGCATGAATATAATAATCGGATAAATATTAAATCATAACATAACCTTGATTTTAATTTATTCTCAAATCTTAAAAAATATTTATCTGCACAAGAATTTACAGAAAAATACTTGTAATACAAATTATTATATTGTACTGCATTTTTTCAATCTTGCGATCCGACCAATACTGAAGCTTATAAATAAATATATATACCCCGGTATATATAATCTTAATCTAATCATAATATATTTCTCTTAAAATATTATTAGCATCATTGTAATATTTAAACAAATCTCAACTCATATATTTGACCCATCTGCACGTAATCTGTGGCATTGCACATTTTTTTGCAGTGTACATTAATTTTTAATTGTTTAAAAATCCACAAAACTGGTTTGAATAAAGATAATTACTGACAGTTCGAACCACTTAAATTTGTTTTATTTTGCTAATAATCCACAAAAATGTGTAGGTAATATAATTTGTGCAGATGGATCACATAGGATCTAGCTTGTTTTAAATAATTATACAAACACATACATTAGAATTTATACATGATTGTTTTATACATTTGTGTGGATAATTTATTCAAACCCTGAATGCCATACAAATCTCAGTAAATACTACTTAAACTGTACCTTACACTTTTAAGATATGATTATGATACATTATTTATCATTGAGCATTTAGAATATGTCAGTAATTTGGTTATAAAATTAGCCATGTGCAAAAACTAATGCTGTGGCCCATACACAAATTTACAATATGAGCACTTCTGCACATATACGCTGCATACTTCTGTACATATTATTATTAAGTATGATGTGGGTTATATAATAGTATAAGTTACCGAAAAATCAACCTCACAACCAATTAACACAAGTAAATAGCACAACCAAAGCTTGTCATCAGGACAGTGTGGTACTGTTTTTGGCAGCATCCCATGTCTATAAGCAAATCACATCAATTCAATCTGAAAATGCTCCCTGTCCACATCAGTAAAACCAAAAAAAAAAAAAATGGTTAATACTTCAACTGCAAAATGGGAAAAAAATCACGAAGCTGTCTTTACTAAAGAAAATAATTTTAAATGATAAAACTATCCACTGGGGTATATATCAACATTAAAACATCTAGCTCTCATCATAAAGGAACACGATAACCAGCAAACACAAAACATTGAAATAATGCTGGCTTGATGTTTGCCATCATCTACGATGCTGCACTAGTATTAAAACAACATTTGTTTAATATCTTCCGTTAGCCTAGTATAACAGTTTGAAAAACTATGTGAGAACCCAGTAGGCCTAGTTCTGTTTCACATAACATTTATTAACCAGTTTTTATGTTAGTGGAACAATTATTAGGATTAGTTTGAAAAATAAGTCTTACAGCATAAAATCGGGAACTATCACAGGTATAAATAAACCTTAAATGCTGAAATAAATAATTTAAATGTTCACCCACTAGGAGTTGTGTCTCGCTGATGCAAACTATAACTTTAAGTGAGTGAAAATTACTCATATTTGTTGATGTTCAAACAGTCATTCCCAATAAAAGTGATTTAATCAGCTATGGAAAAAAAATAAAAAATGACTATAGTTGTGCTTAGTGCTAAGAGGGTTAAAGTGTGGGTTACAGAAGGGAGACACAACTTTAAATGGGTAAGAATTTAATTCCTGTAACTTAGCACTTTAAGGGTTAACACTACTAAATGGTGTAAATATAAGAAAGGAAGATAATACTGTCAGGTAAAAATAAAAGAATCGCATTGATCAGTTTTCGCATCAGTGTTGAAATTCCATTCAAAATATGTTTCTGCCGTTAGTGTCAGATATCGGCACATCTCTTCAGTCATAAGATTGTGATCTATTCAATATGCAGGGGGTAAAATAACCACTGTGCATTGTTCGAAGATTATTTTGGTCTAATTTCATATTAGCTGCACCATATTTTCTAGATCTAGACTTTCAATTGAGTGAGTGATCAGTTTGACTGAGTGACCATTCTTTTTCTTTGCATTGTAATTCATTCTCTTAACTTTAGATCGAATCCAAAATTATATTGGCAGTTCAGTTTTCCTTTGACAAAACCTATTCTGTTAGTCAAGCCACACAATGAGAAATGACAAAAATGACCATTGTTATTATTTGATAGTGCTAATAATCAGGTATGATGTCAACTGTGTGTAAAAATTGCTTTTCCCTGAGCAATTTGAGCTGCTGAATACCCTAATGAAGCACTACATGGCAGATTATCACATGTCATAAAAATGCTCTCAAAATCAATTACATGTCTAGTTATTTCTCAACAACCGCCCATGATAACCTAGTGACGCTGCATTAACATGAATGAATTGGTAGCAAAGTCAGACATCCAATGGATAAAAGTTGTCTTCCCAGTAAAGACAAGACATTGAATCAATGTTGGGGTAATGTTGGGCCAGCATCGCAGATGCTGTCCCAACATTAACCCAACATTGGTTCAACATCTCGTGTCTGCTGGGTTCCTAAATATATTGACCGTTTTATCTCCAGGTCATCCTAATACTAGTTTTCTCTACGAGTGATATACACGTATGATTTCTGTGATAGTTTTACGGCAGATGGGGCAGCCGTCCCGCCGATTCAGTAAAGACTTGGCACATTCACAGCAGGTGACCATGTGATGACAAGGACACAGCAGAGAGTCCCTGGACCGGTCCATGCAGATTGCACAGTCTCTGTCTCCATCAGAGTTCGGCCCTGAGATAAAAAAAACATGCAGGGCATCAGTATTCTGTATAAAGAAAAGAAAATGCCACTCAAATCCACAAAATTAGCTTGTGATAGATGATCAGTAAAAACTTAATTTCGCAGATAATTATTAAAAAGAAACAGTAATATTTTTTTGTCATTTGAAATGCGTTGATAATTCCAGCTGAATGAGAAACATAAACAAACAATCCAGCAGCACAAGGGAGGCTGCAAGTAAACACAACATGAGAAACATGAGTAGCCAGAAAAGTCAACTAATATTCCCAAATTCAAGTGTGAAAACCTGTGCTGCATTTTTTCAGCAAAATCAACACAGTACTTTCATGTACATGGGTCCAAGAGTGGTAGCAGAACATTGTATTTGACAGAAAATTCTAAGAACACTTCCAATTATAAATATAAATAAAAAGTAAAGAAGCTAGCTAAAATTTGTCACTCTTTACAAAACATCCTCAAGTCAAGTATAAGTATAATGACTTCTATAGTGCTAGTATCTTCAACAATATTGAGACATAATGGACTAAAATCAGTATTCAGTAAGGGGGGGGGGGGGGCATAGTCGGAAAAGGAATTCGTCATATGACGGTCAGAGAATGCTCAGATTAAGGTGGTAGGTCTAATGTACAAGGTGTGTTTTTAATTTTTTCCGAAAGATAGTGACTGATTTTGTTCACGTATTTCAAAAGACAATTTATTCCACAAGCGTGGTGCGACAACCACGAGCGATGAATGGCCGTAACTTCTTTTTGACTGCGGTCCAGGATGTAATAACTTTGTACTTCCGGATCTCGGTATTTGCTGGTGTTTCTCGAAATGTAATAAATCACTGAGATATGAGGGAGTACCAATAAATAGTGCTTTATATGTCAAAAGGTATGCAGTAATTTGAGCAGGGGCCTAAACTCTGAAAGCCTACTTGACCCCGTCACTACTCGGGCAAGGCAATTCTGTACACACTGCACACTTTTAAAATATTTTTTGGAACAACCGAACAGCAACAAATTACAGTAGTCGACTGCTCACTAGAACATCGGCTAGCGAAATTGCAGTAGCTTTATTCAAATTAATTCGAATGCATCTAAGATTGCGAATATGGTAGAAAGCTGATCTACAAATATTTGAGACTTGTTTTTTTGAATGAAAAAGTTGGATCACAAGCCACACCCAGGCTTTGTATGAAGTCTATTTCGGCAAAATTTTGGTTCAGAAGTTCAACTGGGAAAATATCAGCACATTTTTACATTGAGTTAAATTACCAATGATCATGAACTCTGTCTTACTAGGATTAGGTTTCAGCATGTTTTGATTCATCCAGACCTGGATTGCCAGCATACAATTTTGTACAACAATTAAAGACTGTGTTATATCTTCTTCAACGAAATATGTTTATATTTGTGTGTCATCAGCATAAAGGTGATGCTTAAGACCAAAAGCTGTTATTATTGAACTGAGAGGGGTAGTATATGTAGAAAAAAGAAGTGATTAGGAGATAAGAGTTTCTTTAATTTAGGATTTCAGTGTCATTATAATTACTAACCATAGTCATCATCTTGAGGGGGAGGCATGTTTCCTCTGTGAGACAAAGCTGGGATGGAGCTCTCAAAAAAGTTAGGATGACCCACAGAAGTATTTCTCACGGCTTCAAGTCGTGCTGAAATTACAAAGAAAGAAGGGTTTGAAAAATATCTCCACATCTAGTGATACAATTACATTACCTCACAACTAAGTATAATTATATAATAATACATGCATAGATATTTCATAGAATTTATTGTTGAACTATGTTCCAAAAATATTATTTAAAACATGTTTCTGTAGTCAAATTTGTACTAGAATCTGCAGAGATAAAATATAGTCATGTAGATGACAATTAGTATGAATGCTGTAAAAAATCCTACAATAAACCCTCTCATACCAGGCCTCAGGGTTGACATGTGATCGCTTTATGAGCACCCTAAGAACTACGCACAATATTCGCAGATTGTTTCACAAAGTTTGTTTCTTACAACTTTATAACGAAGGTGAGGTAACGAAGGTAAGGTTGTTGCTTAATTTGGAAGAGCAAATTGAGACACACTTGAGAAACTTATGTGATCTTCTTCATACAATGGCTGTAGATCTCCTACATGGGGGGGAAAATTCATACAGAGTTTGTAGAAAGTCTGTAAGAACTCCTTATAAACAACTTCAACATCATACTTTGTTAGGGTGTTTCTAAGGTGATCATACATCTATCCTAGGATGAGGGTCTACAACCGTCTTGAGAAGGCCGCAATAAATTGTTCTGAAATCATTGATACAGTGTTCATGAACACAAAGGCCAATTTTTTTTTGTAAAAATTACAAAAAGAAAAAAACCAGTCATAGATGTAATTAGCGCTTTAAAAGTTAACATCCACGGTGTGATCTATTTACCAAACTTTCTTGATTCTCTTTGTTCCTCACTGAGTATTAGTGGTTCTCCCCCGGATCTGAAGAACAGAGTCTTACCCATCTTTTCCAGAAGGGTACGAACTGAAACACAGATTAACCAAGAAAATCACTATGTGACATTACCATGGAGCAAACTGATAACAATTCTTCTCACTTTTCTTAACCCTTGTTATGTTGAGCTCATGTATATATTTGGTACATGTATCAGGTTAGATTAACCTTCCAGCACTTAAGCCGCTAAGTGATATTATTTAAATTTTCACACACTTGAAGTTGTGTCTTTCTCATTTTTCAGAAAAATCAACACTGTACACAAATCTTCTTGTTTTATTAACAAATAAAAAGGTGTGATTAGCAGCTTGGGGTTTAATAATATATCATTAACTCTTACAGTGTGGGAATAGACTTTAGTCGTCCAAATCTGACATGTGTATACGTCAGGTGACGACTAAAGTCTATCCCTGCACTGTAAGAATCAGCATTATTTATAGCGGCCGTAGACCCATAACATAGGTATTCAAATGAATCAGAAAGAGCATTCATGATGATTTCAAATTGAAAAAATCCTTTTGGTCGCGACGTTTTTCACAAATTATTCCAGCGGTTTAGGAGTTTACTTGCCTAATGCCTATTCCCAACTGGAATTGCAGTAACTATTATACTGAATAGATTAATACATACAGTGCTGAAGTGATTCAACCCTTAAAGCACTCATCATCACCATAGTTGTTTACAACTTATTCTATTAGCCGATTAAATCAGTGTTATTGAAAACTAATTTGGCTACTGTTACCCACAACTTGAAGTGGGTGAAAATAACTCGATATTTGTTTGATTTGATACCATACATTTGCAAATCTTAACGTCTAAACACACATTTCATTATAGATAAAAATGATTCAATAAGCTAATAAAATGGATTAAAACAATTATGGCCATGCTTAGGGCCTAACTGTGATTATCATTAAATAAATACCACACTGAATCAATGGAAAGGGATTCTAAATAGCTTACAGACATAGTTAGCACTTTCTTATTTATTTGAACACCTATTTTATGGGTATATTGACTATATAGATATTGTGAACCTTTCAGCATGGTGTCGGACTTTTGACATCCGATTCTGATGTCAAACATTAGTACCTGTCCTGAAAGGGTTCATAATATTTGTGATGAATTAAATAACTACCTTTCTCCACGGTGTCATTGGATGTGTATCTGTTTGGTGTAATCTCCACCTCAGGAATATAATAGACAGGATACAGGAACCTTAACCCCAATGTCCTCTGAAAAAAAATACAGGTAAGAGTTGATTAATAGTTTAGCCCTTAAAGCGCTTTGTAACGCCAAAAAACAGTATTTCCTTACTTGTAAAGTAATGCAGATACTGTCTTGGGGCACTGTTTTATTATATTTAACCATTGAAGCTGCTCACGCGCTCCACAGCTTCATGTGAGTGAAATTGAACGCCAAGCCGTTTAAAAAATTTACTGTTATAGGACACATTTCAGATTAAAAAAGGTTTTTAAAGTAATAATGAAAATGGTAAACATAATTATCATCATGCTTAGCACTTGAAGGTTGGAAAGGTTGGAAAAGTTACCTCCTTATTGATGACCCGCTCAGCTACTGCAGAAATATCTAGTCTAAGGGTATTTGTGGCTAATATTGCATCAGACCTACAATACATAGAGGTCCCTACAACAAAAAGTAAGAAAATAAGAAACACGAATGCTTTACATATAATTTTCATTACTTTTAGCAGGGATGTTAAAACAAGTAGAAAGAATGATCTCTTAAAATTGTAATGGATCTGTGTCCAATATCTAGCCCTTGAATTTGTAAATGGCTGATCGCTCAACTACTTCCAGTGAATAAAAATGATTCACGTTTGTCAAATTGTAGGCCATATATTTTCATATTTTTCAGTTATGTGACACATTTCACATTTTAAAAAGATGTATTCAAAGTGATAACAAAAAGTTGCACATGATTATAATCTATATTATAATGTCGCATTTGAATTTTTTTGCTTGAAGGTTACACAAGAAGCCCTGAAATGGCCATAGGCTTTAATTAGCCTTTTAATGGTTAACAACCTACTTTCAAATAATTCCTGCTTGACCTCTAAATCATCAACAACAGCCTCCAAAATAAATTCTGCATCTCTTACAGCTTCTTCAATTTGACTCAGACATAAAATCTGACCCTGTTCAAAAAAAAAATATTGACTTATAAGTATGCACATCAGGTCAAGACAGTTATAAGAAATTCAAATATAGTCTGTATGTACATGTAACTACTTTTTATTCTATTAAATGGGAAGTTCAGGACTTAGGAGATATTTACAATAAGTAAAAATGCCTATCCACATAAGCTGGGATATGGATATATGTGTCGTACTTTACCTAATCATGGAATCATACAGGGGAAACACACCACTTTCAGGAATTGTTTAAAATAACCAGAATATTTTAGAATAAAAGTTTTGATATCACGATACGGAGGATAGATCAATGCAAATCCAGTCCTCATAGTTTATAGCTTTTTAGCGGGGAGAAAACAATATTTCCGGGTTTACATTAGTAGTTTTTAATCAGTTTTATTACAGGTCAAATCACAGTTATTGGGAATAAAAGGTATGTTTAAACAGCAAGATTTACAAATGTTTGATATAAAATTTAACAAATATTAGTAATTTTCGCCCACTTGAAAACTTCGAGTGGTTGAAAATTTAAACAATATAAATTATAACGTAAAGAGTTGAATGTATATATTTCATTTAGTCTAGGCTGGAGGGTCATACAAGCTTTAAAGTTCTTGGATGCTTAGACTCAGCAGCGCAGGGAAACGTGGTAGACAGAAAATGCAGACACTCAATCATCCACTCCATATAAAATGCTTAGCAATAGATGAGAAAATAACATACCACAAAATTGGCCTGTGGCAATAAGCCGTCTTCTCGTAGACATTTCTTATCCTCCTCTATCCTATGATATGCACTGTTTAGCATATGCACATTGCTGTCAAAGATTTTAACTCGGTGCCCATAATATGCAAGCTCCCCTGGGAAAGAATAAAATATTACAAAATGTAGAATATTTTCATAGTCTATTGTTTACACAGGGATGTGATTGTCAGTCAGCGGAAACAAAAAGCTGAGGAAATGTTTATGTTTCAGACTTCTAAGAGCACTGTAATTCAGAAACAACCCCAGGAAAATCACATCAATGTTTAGATATCGGCCTACCAGACGAGTATTCAGGTATTGTAAATCCAAGACATTGACCTAATGTTGGCCAATATTGGTTCACAGTCTACGACGCTGGCCCAACATTGACCCAACATCATCAGGACAATCTTCTGTGTCTGCAGGATAGCATAGAAAATAGTATAAAACACCATATTGGCCATTGCATGACCCAGAGCATAAATTGTTCTCAAAAGATGGTGATGTAAAAAAATGTGCTCTTTGTGCTATGTACAGCTCACTGTACATATATGTAAACTATGCTCGTGACTGTTCTATCTCTGAAAATTTACAATATCTCACATGTGATAGGCTTACTAGGCTCTGGTAGAGATTGGCAAAGATTACTTCACAATACCATGTTTATTTGATATCCATGACCCTCTCAGCTACAATGTGGCCCCACTGACACTGCTGTGTTGGACAGACTAAACCTAAGAGGCTAGACTATAACTGACCAGTAGTAGATACTAGAGACCTGCCACTGCGCGGGCAGCCCGCCCCGCGCGGGTTTGCGGGCTGCGGATAAAAATCGTGTGGGTGCGGGGCGGATGCAAGTCCAGCTTGTGCGGGGCGGGTGGGGGTACAACTTGTGCAGGCTAGGGCTGGTGAAATTGATGTGTGGTTTCAGTCAAGCGGTTCGATTTAGAGGCCCGCGCAGGTCTCAAGTAGGTACATCACATAAATTCATTTTGATGCTTTTTTCCAGCTTTATGTGAATTTGTGAGACACTGCAATAAAAGGCATATTATTCTCTGTTTGTTCGTTTTTTTGCTCACTATTACTGGAACAAATAAAGCCATCATTGTAGAAATAAAAGGTTATTTGCTTTGAATGGCACTTTTATCACCTTTTCTGGCGGTTCCCATTATTAGATTTCTCGCAATTACGAAAAATTATGCCAGCTTTCGCTTTTAATTTCATAATGGTTCATTAAATGTAGATGAGAAGCTTTTGTTTTAGAACTGTAGGCTAGATTTCTGTGGTACCGGTAGCGTTGGTTGTTTTCGCTATTTACGCGTTCTGCGCACTCTGGCTGTCCAATTCACTCTGACATTCCTATATAGCCACATACAGACATAGGCCTATGCCTTTCGTGGTACCGAAAACAAGATAGTATGATACAAAAATAGGAAATTATTTACCAGATAATACCTAAACATGTTTAACTAAAAAAATATGCCGATATAAACAGCTGTTTTCATTCATTCCAGGTTATATACAGTTTCACCTTATGATAAATGTTCAATGATGAAAAGTGAAAATAACCAACATGCTGTTTTCGCTACGGCAACGAGCTAAGATACCGTAAACAACTGGCGCTAGCTGTACATCATATTGGCCTTGCACTGTTAAAGTGGCAGCCTCAGTCTCGATGCTGTTTTCGCTACGGCAACGAGCTATGAATACCGAACACAACTGCGAAAACCTCGAAAACAATATATTTAGATTTTAGGCTCAGGTTTTTCGCCAGGAATGTTTGAGGGTGGGGGATCCAAAAAGAGTCTGGGGGTCTTCACCCAGGAGAAAAAAAAATTAACTTCTCAATTTAAGTGCTTAAAATGGCCTATTTTAATTAAAATCACAACAAAAAATTTTTTTTTTTTGCCAGCAAGGGCGAGATTTCCCCCCCTGTGGTGCTGAGTGGGAGGGGGGTCAAGACCCCCCGGACCCCACCCTGGCGAAATCCCTGAGGCTATATACAGGTATAAAATGTTATTATATATTTGCACATATATATATCTTGGGGAACTATAAACACAGTCGTAGGATGAAAAATTAGGTTGTTTTCTGTATTTTTAGGTTGTTTTTCTGTACTATTGTTGTTCTGTGTTGTTTTTGGTATGAGTATGACATATAAAGACCCTCCTGGACTAGAATTCGGGACACCCGAGAATGAGTTCCCAAGTTCTGAAGTTCCCAAGTTCCGAAGTTCCCGGAACTTCAAGTTCCCAAGTTCCCAGAATTTCAAATAACATAATTTGTTAAAATTACGTTATTAAACAGAAAAGACCAGTTGAGTGATTGCTTCATTTCCTAGCGAAACAATTTTTTTAAAAGATCTATTTGTTGTGACCTGAGCGTTGTAGATGGTACCTGCAACTTTCTCAGCATACAAGTAGATGTAATGCTATGCCAACTTCCTCATAAACAATCGTGTCATTCTAATGTTGTTTTAATGCTGGGTACTACACAATATCTACAACGCTCGTCCAGTATTAAATTAACATTGGCGTAACCCCTCGTGTGGGATAGACTATAATTATTTTCTTCCGGTCTGTCAGCTGGTCAGAGGCAGGATATGAACCATTTTAAACCTTTAGGCGCCAAGCATGATTATGGTATGTTTAATAGCAGGCGACTATTACGTTTACACGATGTTGGTGTGATGTTAGGCCAGCTTAAAATTAATGTTGGGTAAACGTTTGATGCTTGGTTTAGGCTACGCGTGATTAGTTCTGAAGATGAGTGATTCATAGCAAATGTCATTCCAATGCTGGTCCAGCATTCCAGAAAAAAATAGTGTAGGGTTGTTGTTAGTCCACCATCTGCGGCGCTGGCCACATAATAAATCAAAATACCTCAACACTGCTCACTCAAATGAACACCGGTTGCGTAACATAATAGGCCTAATACTTTAGTGGAAGTCACATAATTTGTAGGGCGGGGAGCCCCGGTGCAGTGGTTACAGCTGCCTGCTTGGGAAGTCGGAGATCGCGGGTTCGAGCCCCACTCTAGCCTTCAAGTTTCAAAGAAACAAAAAGTTTCTTTCCCGCTCACTCATAACGATTCAATATTGTGGGGAACCTCCGTGACCGAGGGTGGCGTGCTCGGCCTAAGACCGCCAGGGCTCGAATTTAGAATCCTGTGTCTGGAGGACAGTGTCATCTCATTCATCTCACCATCCTCAGGAGCTTCAGTAGATTCTTTTGGCCCAGTTTAGCCTATATGTGCACAAAAGTGGCCTAAAACCCCATTCATTTAATTTAATCTCATATAAATTGTAGGGCATGTTTTCCCTCAATTTCTCAGTCAATTCTCAACCGGTTTTTTTGAAATTTTGCAAGGACTTGTTCGAGTCACACGCCAAAAAAAGTAAAATTTTCATCAAAAAGACATAATTCAAAAGTTAGACCATTTGACATGTAGTAATTTTCTAATTACAACTTTCGTCTATAAACCCAAACACTGAATTGCATTACATGCCAGATGGTCTTACTTTTGAACTAGTCCTATATTTTCTAATTAAATTTTTTTACGGTATTTGGCGCCGGACACGAAAATAGTGAAGTCCTTGCAAAATTTCATGAAACTCGGTTTCTCCTTAAAAAAATTAATGAAAATCGGACTTTCTGTTTAATCATGTAATTTTAACAAATTATGTTATTTGAATTTCCGGGAACTTGAAGTTCCGGGAACTTGAAGTTCAGGGAAGTTGGGAACTTGGAAACTCACTCTTGGTGTCCCCTGGACTCTGAGGAGTTTGCGAAATTTCATGGAAATCTGTTGAAAATTGACTGAGAAATCAACGCAAATCATTCATTTGATCCTTTTAAAAAAAAGGTGTTTGATCATTTTTAATGTGTCTTTGGTTTGGGTATTTAGTATAGGTAGATTCAATAAATTTTAAAATTGTCCAATAAATTAATGCTGAGCGTTTTTTTAAAACTGCAGACATGGAAAAGAAATATTTGACCCCATTCCACAGTTTTCACTGAGCAAAAAGAATGCTATGCTAGATCAAAATCTGAGCTTAATTATAAAAACGTCCAAAAGATGGCACCTCAATGTTGCAAATTGTTATGGGGGTAACAGAATCCAAAACATCACCCAGACACTTGAACTTTTTGAAGCAGCTGAAGGAAACTACTGACTTGTTGCCGCTGTTGAGAGTTTTAGTTTTAGATACATCAGGGCACCCAACAAGTGCCCCGCAATACAGTAAAAGTAGCAAATATACCGGTACCACATATGCACATAACAATCAGAAATTTGGGCATAGCTTCCGTTTTTTTTAAGTCTAAGAGGGGGAAACTTCCATTTTTACCCTCGGTGCGCCCCATGAGGAAGCGCAGGGTAGACAAACAAAACTTCACCCTGGGTAAACTAGTGCAACCTTCCCCAGGTATCTCATTTTTTTGAGATTCCCACATTGTTCTGTCCAAACGGTTTTAATGATGTCCTCCAAAACTTCCTCATAGGGCAGTGGACATAGACTATTTTCATTTTTTTTTGCATTCTCTTACAAAAATTAAAAAAATGGCACATGTGTAAAAAAATTATCAGAAGGGGCCACAGCATGCCTGTTCCACTTACCTCTTCAAGCATTTGTTGCAGCTATCATGAAATTAAAGGCGAGAGCTGGCATCATTTTTCGTAATTGCGAGAAATCTAATGATGGGAACCCCCAGAACAGGTGATAAAAGTGCCATTCAAAACAAATTACTCTTTTAATTCTACAATGGCATTCTCCTGGCTTAGGCCCACCAGTTTTATGGCGTCTCATGACAGTGTCTTCACCTGGTGACTAAAGTAAAACTATCCATATATCTATTCTGTTCTTATATATTATACTCCTGCTTTAGGCCCATTTCACTGAACAATTAACATTGAAATGGGCTTAAGCCAGGAGTATATATACACTCCTGCTTTAGGCCCATTTTAAGGGACATTTAACATTGAAATGGGCCTAAATCAGGAGTATATATATAAAAGTTTCGGCCCACTTCTCTGACCATGCACCATTGCCGTGGGCACATAACTTTAGGCCCACTTGACTGGCAAATTACTTTGATATGAATAGGCATGCCTAGAAAGCAAGCGTAATTATTATTATGAACTAAAGTAGGGGCTCATGTAATGACATAGGCTATAGGCCTAAGTATAAGTCAATGTAACGTGAGGATAACGTGTAGGCTAGACTACACAACAAAAGGCAGGCCCTGCCGCAGGGTGTTAAGCGATCCATATATTGTCGGAAAGTCCAGGCCGCCCACTTGTGAGCTAGTCTAAACTAAAGGTATAAATGAAGCCATCATTATAGAATTAAACAAAAGAGTGGCATTCTCCTGGTTTAGGCCCACCATTTTTATGGCGTCTCATGACGGTGTTGTCACCTGGTGACTAATCTAGAACTACGTGTCTATAATGCAAATTCGTTCTTTATATACTACTCCTGCTTTATGGACGTTTAACATTCAAATGGGCCTAAAGCAGGAGTATATATATATATATATATACTCCTGCTTTAGGCCCACTTCAATGTTAAGCGTCCATTCAAATGGGCCTAAAGCAGAAGTATATATATACTCCTGGTTTAGGCCCATTTCAATGTTAAATGTCCATAAAGCAGGAGTAGTATATAAAGAACAAATTTGCATTATAGACACGTAGTTCTAGATTAGTCACCAGGTGACAACACCGTCATGAGACGCCATAAAAATGGTGGGCCTAAACCAGGAGAATGCCACTCTTTTGTTTAATTCTACAATGATGGCGTCATTTATACCAGTAATATTAATAGTCTAGGGCCTAGGCCTAGTCACCAGCACAGTTACCTGTTTCCGTTGCTAGATGTAGGCTATTATATATACAAGTTGGGAATCTCACATTTTGGACAGTGATGTGTACCGAACCCCCTCATGGAGTCATGGCGGCCAGTAATCATTATAGTGTAGAGGGAGCTCGGTAAACAAAGACATCAGCGTGAGATTCCGAGCTTTCTATATCTATGATATCGACAACGGAAACAAGCAAGCGCCTTTGCCATGGTCACCAGTGGTCACACTTTGACTTTGTACTTTGACTTTGTACTCCAGCAGCACCTCCTTTTTGGAGTAACAGGCTGGAGGGGGGAAAGGGCTGGTAGACTTAGTCAACCAGCTGACTTTTGAACGCTGCCACAGTTTTTGATTCTATGGCAGCTGCCGGTAGAGGATTCCAATCAGGGATAGTTCGAAGCCAAAAAGAATTTTGTCGCAGTGTGGTGTTAGCTCTAAGATGTCGGTACGACAAAACCCCATAATAACCCAGAATAACCCATAATAACCCGGAATAACCCATAATAACCTCATAATAACCTATAATAACCCCATAATAACTCATTACAGCATTGTATTTGCTCAGAATATATTTGGCGACACCATGTAATCTGAGAAGAACAAAACAAGACATGTGACTGGATACACCTCAGTAGGCTACGTGTCAATGCAATTCACACCTTACGTCTAGCGTGACTGGCTAAACATGTTAAAATACAGAGTTGTAATCACGCTTGCAATCATTCTTCCCGTCATGATATTCTCCTGGTTATGTTCAATTATTTATGTTGTTTTGGGCGATTGTTAACAATTACAGGGTTATTATAAGGTTATTATAGGTATTTTTTTGTCGAAAAGGTTATTCTGGGGTAGGCCCTACTATTCCTTGATTTCAGTTTGTGCACTATCTTGCCATTGTCTTCTGAAATACCTGATATCAGCGAGAATTTGCTCTCAAACATTGATTTATGCTATTATTTGGGCTCTCCATGGCTATTTCTTATCGACTATAGGGTTATTGTGAGTTATTATGAGGTTATTATGGGTTATTCCAGGTTATTATGGGTTATTCAGGGTTATTATGGGATATTCCGGGTTATTATGGGGTTTTGTCTCACCCTTAGAAGATGTTTATAGGCCTGATTGTGCCCACCACGTGTTCTTCTGTCCGCTGGGATTAAACGGTCATTGATGGGAATTTCGACTAGCTCATTTAAAATTTTGAACATGCTTACAAGTCTAGAATTTTTACGTCTTGTTTTCAAGTCAGTCCAGCCCGGGTTCTGAATGAGAGATGTCACACTGGCTGTTTGTCTATAATTTGGGGTGACAAATCTTGCTGCTGATCTTTGAATTTTTTCTAATTTAACAATATTGTTTTGTCTAAAGCAGGGTTAGAAATTACCTTTTTGGAGCACTGGCCCAGAGGACCATGAGCCCCCAAAATCTGGTGGTCCTCAGCCATTTCTGGTGGTCCTGCTAAAACAATATTGGGCAAGGACATTTCAGTGGCCTGTCAAACACTGCTTTCCGGTATTCTGAACAGAAGGACGATTATTTTAATCTTTTAAACAGTTTTAGGCCCAGAATTTGTTGTGGCCTGTCGGACCACTGCTACCCAGTGTTCTGGTGGTCCTAAGGATTATTTGGTGGCCTCGGGCCACTGGACCACTGCTAATTTCGAACCCTGTAAAGGGGTCCCAAACTGCTGAAGAGTATTCTAAGGATGATCTGACCAGGGAGAAATAGGCATTCTCCCTTAGTTTAGGGGGACATGCCTTACAGTTACAGTGAGGGAGAAAAAAGAACAAACAAACAGAGAAAAATATGTCTTTTATTGCAGTGTATCATTAATGCACGTCTAAATTCTGAAAAAAACACACGAAAAAACCCACCAAAATGACTTCTTCAGACGTACCTAGTTTAGACCATATACTATAGGCCTACCAGGATTCACATTCACCGTGGTGGATGAATTTCGCCGATTTCTCCGTTAATTCTCAATTAATTTTCACGAAATTTTACACACACTATTTTCCATTCATGTCTTGACTACCCTGAAAGTTTTTAAAAAGTTAGACCATTTGACATGTAGCAAATAAATAAAAATGTTGCCCTCTATAAAGCCATTAGCTTCGTCTCAGAATTAACTCCAATACTTATCAAAACTTCGCGAAATTTTTAGGGCAGTCACGACATGAATGGAAAATAGTGTGTGTAAAATTTCATGAAAATTGGTTGAGAATTGACTGAGAAATCAGCGAAATTCAATAATCCTGGTTGCTGAATTTAATGTGAATCCGACTATATAGACCAGTAGACTAACGTTAGACGAGTGGAGGTCTAGAGTTATACCCAAAGTCACATTAAAAGTGATCAACCAGGATCGCATGTTTTTCATCGATTTATCAGTCAATTGTCAACCGATTTTCATGAAATTTTGTAACAATCATATTTCAACAGAATCCTAATATCCCTGAAAATTTCTTAAAATTATATATCGTATTTCAAAAGCTAGCCCATTTGACATGTAATAAATTAAAATTACGACGTCCCTCTATAAACCCATCCAACTAATTCTAGAATTTTATTACATGTCAAATGGTCTAACTTTTGAAATATTAAATATAATTTTGCGAAATTTTTACCGCTGTTAGGATTTGAATAGAAAATGGCCTTTGCAAAATTTCAAGAAAATCGGTTCAGAATTGACGGAGAAATCGCCGAAAATCATGCGATCCTGGTTAATTTGACGGCGAGTATAGTAACGTTAACGGTCAGGCCCTACTGGTATTATCGCCCATACTGAAAATGAAACTCGAAATTTTGAAGCGAGAAACCTTCGCAGGCTTCGCACCAAATCAACGTCTTATTTCGACGCACAGGGCCAGGGGGTTTACATGAAATACTTCCGTAAAACGGTCATAAAAAAATATATACCAGCTATTTTAATTCCCATCAATCCACAACCCAAAACTGTTATTTTCACCATCCTTGATTTATTCTGACAGTAAACTTTTTTACGAAAAATAAATAAACAATATATAATCAATCAATCAGAGAGCTGAGTAGGCCTATGTCTATAATTTCACATTCTTCACTAGATGTCCCATGTAGGCCTACAAGTAGTAGGTCTGTTAGGCAAAATCATATCCAATCTGGAAATCATTCCCTTTAACAGGAAGTTCGCCTCGGGAAATCATATCCTAAAGTAAAGAGCTAATTAATCACAGGAAGCTCTCCAGGCAAAATCATATCCCATAGTAAAATAATATGTGTTTTCTATGGGGAAATCATATCACTTTTGGCTTTGCAAAATTATATTCCACCATCGGAGAATCATATCCCCCTTCACTGCTCAGTTATAGCAAAAGCATATCCTATCAGAAAATTTTACCCCCCTTCAGTTATCACTTAAATCATTGTTTTCTAAAAAAAAATGAAAACAAAACAAAATTTGTATATAAATTTATTTCGTTTTTTTTTCGTGAATTTAAATACCAACTGATAGACCTAGCCTACACAATACTCTGCTCTGGCTACCCAGCGGGCACCTTGATGTTAATTTGACTTTATGACATTATGAAATGTTATTGATCGTCGCCAAATGGCTTTATGATTAGGCCTACACGTGACCCCATGAGGAAAGAAACTGACATTCGCAGTGCAGTGAAGAAATTTATTTACAGTGGATAGAGAGTGCATCAGAGGTTATACAGTGGGGTTCGCGTGTGGCTGGGGGAGAGATGACGGGTTAGGCCTTCCTTGAAGGACTGCACCGTTGGAGTCGCACACAGACTGGGTGGCAGTAAATTCCAGTCTATGATGGTTCAGGGAAAGTAGCTGTATTTGTATGTGTCTGTTGATGTGCTGAGTTGTCTGTATCTGTAGCTGTTTTCGTTTATGTTCGAGGTGTGGCGTGTAGTTCTGAGGGGTATTTGTAAATAGGGGAGAATGGGGATGGCAATATTCTGGTGGCAAATTTTGTAGAATAATACTAGTCTACTTTGTAGACGTCAGACCGAAAGAGAGGGCCAATTTAGTTGTTTTTGTAAGGAAGAGACTCTTGTGTAGTGTGAGTAGTCATGATGGACCCATCTTGCTGCTTAGTTTTGTATTTTGTTAAGGTTGTGTGTATCTTTTGCCGTGTGTGGGTCCTAGAAGGCTGATGCATATTCAAGTTGAGGTCTGACTATTGTTTTGTATGCCTGTGATTTTACAATTGTGGAGATTTGTTTGAGGTTTCTTTTCAGCATGTTTAGTGTCTTCTGTGCTTTGTTGGTTGTGTTCTGTATGTGTGTTGTCCATCTGAGGTCTGACTGAAGTTCTATGCCGAAATATGGGTGGTGCGTAACTGGTGTTACCGGTGTGTTGTCCATTGTGTAGGGGTGTATGATGGGCTGTTTCTTTCTGTGGGCATGTAAGGTGTGACATTTGTTTATGTTGAATGACATTTGCCATGTGTGAGACCAACTAATTTCTGAAGATCTTGTTGAAGTTCTAAACAATCTAATTTTGAATTTATTTCTCTGTAAAGTACGCAGTCATCTGCAAAAAGCCTCATTTTTGAATTTATGTTTTGATTGATGTCATTGATGTAAAGGAGGAACATAAGAGGGACGAGAACTGTTCCCTGTGGCACCCCGGAAGTGACTGGTACTGGATCAGACATTTCCCCATCAAGAACAACTTTCTGATTTCTGAATTTTACCCATTTATTAATCCACTTAGTGGTTTCACCTTGAATTCCATAATTTTGTAATTTTGAGATTAATTTGTTGTGCGCCACTGTGTCTAAAGCTTTTGAAAAGTTCAAAATGATTACATCTACTTGTTTCTTCTGGTCTATGCTGCGTTGTATTTCTTCTGTGGTGATAATGAGTTGTGATTCACATGAATGTTTTTTTCTGAAGCCGTGTTGGCAATTTTGTAGTATGTTTTGTGAGTCGCAACGTTGAATTATGTGTGTGTGTATGATGTGTGGAAAATTGTGCTGAATAGCTTGAAGACTAGACGCCATATGCAAAAATTATTTCCGACAAGGGAATAAATCACACATTTCTACCATAATTAGACGTCAAAATTAGAAAGTAATTAGCTAAACATCACGTATATAGTATGCAGATTTCAAAAACGTGTAATTAAACAACGGATGTGAAACAGAACACAAGATTAAAACGGATTAGGAGACTGTCAGGAAATGAACAAGGAACACTCAATGGACACTCAATGCGGCGACACTCAGTTGGATTAAACGGATAAGTCACCATTTATATACAAATTATTGCATAATTTTCTAAATAGTATGAAGAAATTAGCATCAGTATCATAATATGTAGAATCGTAGGTGGTCAGAATAATTTGTAAACACTAATAAGCCTAGTTATTTTCGCTAACATTGGCCCAACATTGGCCCAGCATCATCCATAGAAAACTTAGATATAGTATGCGGAGACAAATTAAAGTAAATAAATAAACGTGGTGTCATAATATGTAGGACCGCAGGTGACCAGTATAATATTCATAAACAATTACAAGCCTAGTTATCTTCACCAACATTGGCCCAACACTACCGATCGGAATTATAGATATCGTAGGCGGCCTACAAGCTGCGGACAATCAAACTATAGGCATCATATTGGCCCAACATTACCCATAAGAATCTTAGATATTGTAGGCGGCATACAGGCAGCTGACGATCAAACTATAGGCATCCTATTGGCCAAACATTACCCATAGATATCGTAGGCGTGCTGCATTGCGGCCGCCGTCAATCAGCACATTTTTTAAACATCGACCCATCTCTAAAATCATGTCCCCTTTTTTCATATTCATTCTTTTCATAACAGCAGTGTCATTTATACATAAGGACGATGAATTGGCCTCCTGCGGCCCAACCATATTTGAAACAAATTGTCATCATATTGGCCCAACATTACCCATAAGAATCTTAGATATTGTAGGCGGCATACAGGCAGCTGACGATCAAACTATAGGCATCCTATTGGCTAAACATTACCCATAGATATCGTAGGCGTGCTGCATTGCGGCCGCCGTCAATCAGCATATTTTTTAAACATCGACCCATCTCTAAAATCATGTCTCCTTTTTTCATATTCATTCTTTTCATAACAGCAGTGTCATTTATACATAAAGACGATGAATTGGCCTCCTGCGGCCCAACCATATTTGAAACAAATTGTCACCAACCTTCATCATTAACAAACATCATGTTATCTAATTTGGTCAAAGCAAAAATACCTCTTTTAAATGTATGTTTTAATCGGAAATTACTTCCACTACTACCTTCTCGACCATCTTTTAAATTGGCTTACTTCTACTGGCAGGAGATGTCAGCTTAAATCCGGGTCCCTCCGGCTCAAATGAAAGAATCAAAATTGCAGCAATGAATGTCCGATCTATCAAACCTAAAACTGCCCCCTTCTCCGAATATGTAACATCTAAAAATCTGGACATTGTGGCAGTGACAGAAACATGGTTAAAACATGATAAAACGAAATCAACGATAGCTGATATCTCACCTCCTGGCTATTCGTTTTTTCATGAACCTCGTGCAGATCAGCGGGCAGGAGGAGGTGTAGGCATACTAGTGTCTGACCAATTAAAAACTGACATTCATCCTCTGCCATCATTTAAAACGTTCGAAGCGATCTCTGCACGTATCGGGAACAATTCGTTCAGTGGTTTTGTTGTCTGTCCGTATAAGCTTCAAAACGGTACATGTCAATTTTTTGATGAATTTCAAGATCTACTAGAGGACATAATTTCACTGCATGAAAATTTGTATATATTGGGAGATTTTAACTTACATCTAGATAACTCAAATGGAAACAACAACAAATTCAATGAAATTCTCACATGTTTCGATCTGAAGCAGCATGTTAATTTTCCGACTCATGTTCATGTTCATTGGCTAGATCTGCTAATCACCAAACGCATTTCTAATTCTATCAAATCAGTTTTTTCGGCAGCAGGTATCTCGGACCATCTTGCGGTCATATCAGGAATTGACTGTTATAAGACGAAATGTAACAGAGAAAAAATATCGTTTCGAAAAATAAACAAAATTGACTATGAATCGTTTCATTCAGATATTCTCAGTTCGGATCTAATAAAGAAACCAGAGAAAGATCTATCGGCACTTTGTCAACAGTATGATTCTGTTCTTAGCTCTATTCTAGACAAACACGCTACTGTAAGTACAAAGCCTCTGCCCAGAAAACCACCAACTCCATGGATGACTCCGGAAATAATGAAGGCTAAAACCCTTTGCCACAATCTCGATTGAACATGGCGCAGATCTGGCACACATCTAGATCGTTCTCGTTACAAACATCAATGCCACCTGTGTAATAGAATGATGACAAAAGCTAAATCGAAATATTTAGCTGATGTTATTGCAGAAAATTCGGACAATCCCCGTCGCCTTTGGAATTCAATAAATAACATTCTGCATAGAATTCCACCTCCTGCTCGGCCAGAATTCACATCAGTAAAATCATTTTGTGATAATTTCTCTAGGTATTTGTGGATAAAATTGAAACCATCCGTTCCAAATTTCCAGATAAAGTACAGAATATTCCACAAGTGCAAAAACCAGAAATTAGATCTAAAATGAACGTTTTTGAACGTGCGTCACAAGATGCAATTGAAAAGCTTATTTTGAGTTGTCTTGACATATTAATAACTCCCATCACTGACATAATTAACATTTCAATGGAAACTAGTACATTTCCTCAAAGTTTCAAACAAGCTCATGTAAGACCACTACTGAAAAAAACATCTCTTCCTAAAAACGAGCTGAAAAATTACAGGCCTGTATCCAACTTAAGTTTCATTTCCAAAATCTTAGAAAAGATAGTAGCCAATAGGCTGCAAGCTCATATAAAAAAATAACCATCTATCTAATCCATTACAATCGGCCTACAGGAAACATCATTCTACAGAATAGGCTCTACTGAATGTACATAACGATATCATTATTAGTATGGACAAGGGTGAAGTTACGGCTCTAACCTTGCTTGACTTGTCGGCCGCTTTCGACACCATCGACCATGCCACATTAACAGATAGACTTTCTGATTGGTATGGGATATCTGGCCAGGCTCAAATTTGGTTTTCTTCTTATTTGCAAAATAGGCACCAGTCCGTAAAAAAAACACTTTTTCAGATAAAGTCACACTCTCCTATGGAGTTCCACAGGGCTCTGTGCTAGGACCAGTGCTTTTTACTTTATACACTACACCACTCAGCGCTATTATCTCTAGTTTTGACATAAACCACCACCTTTATGCCGATGATACTCAAATTTACATGTCTCTATCAGTTTCAAACGCAAAGGAATCTCTTGAGAAGTTGCAACAGTGTTTAATGGGTGTGTCGGCCTGGATGACAGGATCTAAGCTGAAGCCTAATCCTAGCAAGACAGAATTTCTTCTTATTGGGACCAAACTTAAGCGAGAAAAATTGCTTGAATAATTTCCCATGCTTACTTCTAGGTCAAGACACAAATCCATCTACATCAGCTAAAAATCTTGGTGTACTATTCAACAGTAGCCTGAATTTCCGAAAACACATACCCCAAACATGTAGGGTATGCTTCTATCATATCCGTGACCTGTGTCGAATTCGAAAAAGTCTGTCCTTAGATCTTGCCAAGCAAATTGCAGTGGCACTCGTCAGTAGTAAGTTAGATTATTGTAACTCACTTTTTCACAATATGCCAGAAAAGGATATTGCTAGATTACAACGCATTCAAAACTACCTTGCAAGAGTAGTAACCAAGGCCCCACGATTTAGTCGCTCCGTTCCAATTCTAAAACGATTACATTGGCTTCCTGTCAAGTTTCGCATTCATTTTAAAATATGCGCAATAACTTTCCGAATCTAAAAGAAAACCAGCCTGCATATCTGGCTGATTTACTTCTTTGGCTGAAATGCTCAAAATATCGACGCTCCACTAATTTGAATAGATTTGTTGTTCCTCGTATAAAGTCTAAGACTGGGTCAAGAGCTTTCTCTATATCTGGTCCAGCCTTATAGAACGCCCTGCCTGTGCCAATACGTAATGCCAAAACAATCTTAACATTCCGGAAATTACTTAAATCCCACCTATCTGACCTGGCTTTTACACCCTAGTCCCTCAGCAGCCCGGCTCCCTGTTGACGAGCCTGCTTTGGCCTCGATTATGAAACATGATCACGCTAAGGATTTGTGCGCCTCTGAGCTCGGTCCGCTGAGGATATAGGCGCTACAGAAGTTTTATTGATTGATTGATTGATGTGTTCCATTAGTTTACAAGTGATAGCTGTAAGGGAGACAGGTCTGTAATTAGAAGCTAGGTTTTTTTTTGCCCTTTTTAAAAATTGGTATTACATCTGCTGTGAGCCAATCCTGGGGAAGATCACCGGTACTGTAAGATTTTTGGAAAATGATTTTATGAAAATTAGTATTACATCTGCTGTGAGCCGATCCTGGGTAAGATCATGAAAATTGGTATTACATCTGCTGTGAGCCAATCCTGGGGAAGATCAATGACGTTGATAAATAGTCAAGATTTTATTGATTTCAATTTGATTTTAATGATAAGCCTACGCCAAGATTTTTCAAAATTTTGTAAAAAATTTTCTTACCTTTTTTGCACTGTAATTAATCTGAATGCTAATTGGATGAATATACAAAGTTGAGACGTACAATAAAATGTATTGATAATGTACATAGGCAAAAAGTTTGACGTTCAATTGACATTTAAACCCGTCTTTACATGCTAGACCAGACCAGGTTCGAGCCCCACCAGTGCCAGTGAACATTAAAAAAAAAGGTTTAAAATGATCGCTCAAATACCCTTTTATTTATTTTTTTTTCTAATGGTTTATCTGTTTTTTTTCAGGGTTTTGTGACATCAATGGCTGAATGTCAAATTGACGTCAATTCGTCTTTCATTTTTGACATGTTTTTTTACGTCAATTATTGACATCAATATATCGGATTTTTGTATTTTGATCAAAGTCAGCTGTAGGCCTATAAATCCTATTAGGTAAGTATTTATTTATTATAGTGACATATACAAACACAACATAAACATACATATCATGGTCATTAACAGTATAATATGCCGGGCCAATTTGGCCTACAATGTCACTTTATACACGAATATAGAAAAAGAAAAAGGTATACAGTGTGCCGAGGAGGCAAACATTACAGATATAAACAGGTCTTTCTCTTTAACCACGCCTTACACAAAAAAATCAGTGTTTCTCTCCAATATTTGGTGATCAAAAAAGTAAATTTTTGTTCTAAATTGAAATTAATGAAATCTATGTTTTTACACATAATATTGTTTATATAGTCAACTCTTATATCGGAAAAAAACATCACATTTTAACAAGAAATGATATTCGTCTTTTCGTCTGTTTAAAATCTCTATTCACCCAATCAAATGCTTTACTCATATCAATGAAACAAGTAAAAGTGGGTTTATTATTTAAAAGTCTGTTTTTTGTTATACTAGATAAGGAGAAAATACGATCGAGGCATGAACGATCCTTTCTAAACCCATTTTGTTCATCTACCAATATTTCACATATATTACAGTAGGCTGTAAGTCTGTTATTTATAACTCTGGAATATAATTTAGAAACACATGACAATAAGCTGATACCTCTGTAATTGAGAGGGGTGAAAGGGTCTTTCATGCTGCTCTTGGGTATTGGAGTAATACAGCACTTTCACCAGATCGTGGGGACCAAACCAGCATTAAAAATAGTTTGAAATAGTCGATAAAGCGGTACTAAAAACTCTGATTTCATTAAAAATTTATGTGGTATATTACCATGAGCGAATTCAAATTGTAAACTAGCTGCTTCTGGCATATCTGGCCTCATGAAATGATGTTATCAAACTTACAAAGTACGGTACATGTACTGTATTTAAAATTAAAAAGGAACGTTGGCATGGTGATCACGAGCGATCTTATGGGGATCTAATTTCTCAAGTCAAGATGATCTAATTTCCCAGCAGCACATCTGTGGATGGAACCGAGTTTTCCATCTAAACGTTGTAGAAAATTTTCGAAAATATGTTATTCATGGTTCCAAGGATCAATAAGACAGTAGTATACTAAATTGCACTAACTTTGACACCTTTTTTTTTAATTATGACGTTTCGACTTGCTACGGGAAGCCTTGATCACATACTGATGTCCTGGCGGTAAAATGGCTCAGACATTCTACTTTAGTAGAAAGTGGTTTTAGTGCTTAATTATAGCATATATATTTTCAGACACAAAATCTATTCAAGAACAGTAATAGGCCAAGCACCAACTGTAATTAGGCTTACATGTAGTTAATTATAGGGGGGATGAAGCAAATATATGCGGTGGTTACCCTAAAAATAACACATCATGGGGAAATTGTGAGCCTACAAATTTCAAAATTCCTGGGCATTTGTTTGCTTTCATCACTGCATATGTTATTATAAAATTATTACTATATAGTATTATAATTACTTATATTATTATGTAGGCGCACTGCAGGAATTTGGTCTAGGGTAGGCCTAGACAGATATGAGGATGGCCGAGGGGGTAGGATATGCTCGCAATTTGATGGTACGAATTCAAAGCAAACAATGCATATGTAATATGTAGACCCTATATTTTTATTGACGATTGATATCACTTGATAGATCGTTTCTTATGTAAGTCAGCCTTAAAGAACAAAATGAAGACAATTGAATGTAGCATCCATTACATCTTTTTAAAAAGACACCAAATTATATATGTCATACATACCCAATATCAAGAATGATGAAACTCGAAAGCAAGCCGATTAACTGTGGAAAGCAAGTGAAAGCCAGAGCCAGAGTTCAAACAATAATATTTTTATATTGGTTTATTGTGTGCAAATATATTTAATTTGGGTTTCATCATTACCCTATAATGTTCAGCTCTTTCATTAGATATTGCTTAGCATTGCTGTCTACGATAAAGATGTGACGTGTGCCACATGCATTAATGTCATTTAAACTATTGTCGAATTAAAGAGATGTGAGAATTGGTATTTCATAGGGGATGTTCATAAGTACCAAAAATAAAATAAATACATTAAATTAAATGAACAATATGAATGCATTAAAGTCATTTAAACAATAGTCGAATTAATGGGGATGTGTTAGGGGATTTCATAGGGGATATGTTTATAAGCACCAAAAATAAAATGAATAAATTAAATAAAAAGAACAAAATAAATGCATTAAAGTCCTTTAAACCATAGTCGAATTAATGGGGATACCATCGGGGATTCCATAGGTGATGTTCATAAGTACCATGAATAAAATGAATAAATAAAATAAACACAATTTATAAAATAAATGCTAATGCATCTGTCATTTCACAGTTAAAATAGAGGTATTTGAAGGTACGCAGTTGCGTACCTTGTGTATGCCTGCAGGCGCGCCTTTTATGTATTTCTGTGGATTGCATAAATGTCATCATCTAGCATAATGCTAAAATAATCACCCTCATCAATAGGCCTGGACGCCTAAATCACATATTTGTGTAGTTTCGGAATTACTGCAGCGACTTCTATGATTTGAAGGTACACAGTTGCGTACCTTGTGTATGCCTGCAGGCGCGCCTTTTATGTATTTCTGTGGATTGCATAAATGTCATCATCTAGCATAATGCTAAAATAATCACCCTCATCAATAGGCCTAGACGCCCAAATCACATATTTGTGTAGTTTCGGAATCACTGCAACGACTTCTATGATAATTAAGACGTCATTGGATGTAATGGTAGTTCTTCAGATGCAGAAGACCTTTACGTGAGAACTGGTTACAGTTTCCCATCTAGTTCAAACCACAATCTCAGAGCTGCAAATTGCTAACTGGACATATAATAAATGCTTCTTTGCTACTAATGATATGGGTGGAAGGATGGTAAGGTACCTATAGCCTATTATAGCCTACTAGCTTTGTCTGTGAATTGGACTTTTGAATTGGACTTTTTTGTTTTTGGACTTTTGGTTGTTATGATGTCTTTGAATTTCATGTGAAAGACAACTGAAAAAAATATCAAGCTGTTTTGACTGTTCTACTGACGAAGATGACAAATTAAAAAAATCGAACGTGTTATTCTTATGAACGTTAGTGAACTAGCTTTAATGCCTTCTTTTTAGAGGTGATGTGTAAATTTTAGAAATAGTGTATTTTACACTGTTTTCTCACAAAAATAAAATCTGTAACGGTGGCATCGAGACTTATGCATGTTAAAGGTGACAATTTTACCAACATGGTAAGATTATGATCTGATCTGTGGTAGTCCTCTTGGATAGCTTCATCTACCACTCATTTTAGGATTTTAGATGTTTTCATCCATGAATAAGATAATTTATGCTCAAAACATATATATATATGTCAACTGATGCAGTAATTAAAGCGACGCAATCAGACTAAAATTATCAAAAAATCAGTAATTTTATTATGGCTTCTTGATAGTCCATAGACTTGAATTGCATAAGTTTTTTAAATTTTGTTTTTTTTTGCGCAAAATTGGCTTACCCAGTCATTAGAACAACGTACATATAACTTAGAAAGCTATTTTTTTCTATGGGATGAAAAAATTAACCAACTTTTCTTCAGTTTTTGACCAGGACGGAACATGTATGTGTGCTGTGGTTACGCAGACCACCTTACTATTGGAGGCTCAACTTCAGTTTTTGCACAAACATAGGCCTCAGCCTGATTATTCCTGATTTAGGCCAACGAATCTTTTGAAATGGAAAAAAAGAATATAAAGCTGAGAATTTTAGGAAGTGTTCAGGTTCAGAATGTCCTCCTTTATCACATGTAAAAAGTCACAAAGTTTTCCTTGAGCGGAACATCCTTTTTTTGACAAAATTCAAAATGGCCCCCAAGCGCCATGTTGAAGTTGTAATTCCTGAACTAATTGACATATATTTAAATGTAATACCTCATTTCCACATGACTTTTAATGCTGAATACATTTCTGAAGCTATTATTAACTGATAGGTTTCGTTAAAGAATAAACCCAAGATGGCCGCCAATTTAGGTTTCATTAGGAGCAAGTCCATTGTCATTCGTATTCGAGATACATTATAAGCTATTAAATCTATAAATTACCACTGATTAATGACAAACAAATAACTCTATATTAAAAAGAAATATGCATCCTGTTCCAATTCAGCTTGTGTACCTCACAGACCTGCTACATCGTAACATGCAACCATTTTTCGCAACCACATCTAATCATTTTCATTAATTTGGGAGGTGTTGCATCAAGCTCTATGAAAACTGGTTACATGTTTTCATTTTAAAATTGCCATCCCCAACCTGTTGGTGGTAATTTGTTCCCATGCAATTCTTGTACATGTAGATATTATGTCAGTGATACATGTTATTTACAACTGGGGTCCTAAGCAAGTGTCCTAAACAAGGACTCACGCTCGAGTCAACAGGGTTATAGGCAAGGACTCACACACAAGCCTGCATTGTCCTAGGCAGAGACTCACACCCGAGCCTACTGGTCCATAGGCATGGAATCACACCCGAGCACGTAGTGTCCTAAGCAAGAACTCACACTCTGGAGTCTACAATGTCCTGGGCAAGGTCTCACACCTGACCCTATAGGTCCTAGGCAAGGACTCACACCTGAGCCTAGATGTCATAGACAAGGATTTACCCAGGCGCGCATGGTCCGAGGCAAGGACTCACACCCGAGCTCGCAGCATCCTAGGCATGGCCTCAAACCCGAGCCTACAAGTCCTAGGCAAGGATTTACCGTGAGCCCGCATGGTCATACACTGGAGCCTGCAGGATCCTAGGCAAGCACTCACACTCAGGCCCTTAGGGTCCTAGGCAAGATCTCACACCTCACAATGCGGGCATAAGGGTCCAATGCAAGGTATCATACCTGAGCCTGCAGGATCCTAGGGAAGGTTCCATGCCTTATTAATAATGTTTATATATTTGACACAACATTAATAGGAACACGAATACGCTTGTTGGTGTTTTAAATAACGAAGCCGTCCTGATGGCCCATTCGATCCGGCTGTGGCTAGAGAAGAGTTACTGGGTTCACTTCCTCGTCCAGTCGGATGTTTGTCATCGAGGTTGTGCATTTACAGTGCTCCAAACTGTTCAAAGGCCTGGAGTGTGCAGTGATGTCTATGACAGTGCGCACTATAAAGAACCCTTAAAGTTATTCGATAAGAGCAGGGCTTTCGCGCTATTGCCATGATTGTGCAGAACGCAAAGTAAAGCAATATCCACTTGAAATAACGGCACACGTATAGATGACAGATATTTTGTAGTGTGGTTCAGCGGGGTTGATCTATATCGTAAAATCAGTGGGGCATATAAACATGTAATATTTATTTATCAATGGTGATAACGGCACCACAATTGGTCTGTGTATGCACCTGAGGGCACTATGAGAACAGCCTGTTAGCCAAACAAAAAATAAAAATGGCCGTGAATTTTCAATATGACAATATGGTTTTTGAATGGCAAAAAATGTTTTCAAATATATTACCACATTGGACTGTAAGATGTCTTTTCCTGGAGCAATATTTGCTTTATCCCATAACTATGCAAAATATCGGAAATAGAGGTTGTTGCTGCTCTGAATCGGTTTCCTATATGTAAGGAACCTATAATTATGTAGACACCGATAACACATTTCTATCTATATGTAAGCACCAAAAAACGCTTTATTTAGTTGCAAAGTAATGGCACATTACGTTCCAGTGGCGGCCATTTTGGATTTTGTTCGCTAACGGCAAACGCACAAAGTGAAATTTAGGGGACTTTTAGTATGTTGCTCTGGTGGGTTTCAAGATTAAATTCCCAGAATTTAATCTCTTCCCTATCTTTTTTCCAATCATTTTTTTTACTGTAGGCCCTCTTGATTTAGCCTTGTTTATCTCTGAGGTCAGAATGCCAATTTTATCCATTATTACTGCCATAGAACATAATGTAGGTTCTATGATTAAGACTCCGTCGAAATTTAGGTTTCAAAGCTGAGTTTTTACACAGTGACTCGTGAGAACAAGGGTATTATAGTATTCCAATCACAAACAAATCCCTATTAATCCCAATTAGGGTAGGCCTGTTAGGTCTGGGGGTCAGGGTGAAAGATCACCACGCCTAAACTGCATTTTCCGAGTCCTGCCTGGTCAGCAGGGATGAATAGATTAAGTTAACACCAAGATGATCCTTTCTTCCTTTGCTTTATTCATGATGTTGCAGTCAGTGTCAGATGCGGCGTGCTACTGGCCTGGCGGCAGAGAGTGACGACCTTGGCCCGTGACCTGGCAAACGTGAGGAGCGGATTTACACGAATCGGGTAGGGGTGTGGATCAGTCGTCCAACACGTGTTTGTGTAGGTGGCCTCTTCGCCGTTACTTTACAGTTGAGATCGGCATTACTATCGCTTGGATTTTCGACACGTGTTTTTTGTGGGAATCGAACGGGCATGTCGTTTCTCAAATGTAAAGGAATACGTGAATATGTTCGGAGGCCTTCATTCTTCCTGTTAGTGTGAGAAGTGATAGGCGTCCGGGCGTGCGGCGCCCTGTAAAGTATCGGCTTTTTATTTGACCCTTCCTCGGTCGTATCGCATCGTTGTTTTACCTCTAGAACCGTTTCTTTGTCTTTATCGTAGACCGTTCGTTCGAATTTTTCTTCATATAAACTGCGGTCTTGGAGAGCTTCAACGTAGTAGGGCTACGTACTCTTACCACTGCCGTCCAAGACTCACTAACTTTCAGGCTTGCGCTCGATATGCGCAGGTTTGACACAGTCTGCAGTCACCATCTCAACCTTGCCTTTTATCATCACTTTGAATACTTGGCCGCTCCTTGCTACGACTATATACGGTCCGTCGTAAGGGGCAGTTAGTGGTTGTGCTATTGCGATTCGTTGCAAAAATCCATCTGAACATGTGTTGAGCTCCTTATATTGGAGTATGTTTTTTTGAAGTGTGTCGCGCGGGGGGCTGAGCCAGTAACGCAACATGGCTACGCGCAACCTATCCGAGTAATTTTCCAGGTCAGTATTGGCGTCGACAGTATAATTCTCTGTGAAGTCACCTGGCAATCGTAGTGTCATTCCATAAGTCATCTCTGCGGCCGATCTGCCTGATCTGTTTCCTTGTCGGCCGATCGGATGCCGAGTAAAACTGCCTGTAGCGTAGTTGTCCACAGGTTCATAATTGCGGCTTTAAGCTGTCTATGAAAACGCTCAACCATGCCGTTTGGCTGAGGGTGGTAACTTGTTGTACGGTTTCTAATAATGCCGAATTGATTACACAAGGTGTCCCACAACCTTGATTCGAACTGGGCGCCTCTGTCCGTAGTGACTGTCGCAGGGGTCCCGAACGAGCCACCCACCCACTGAAAAAGGTATCGGCAACGGTTTCTGCTATGGCTTCTGGCCAACGTGTAAAGCGATCGACACATGTTAACAAATATTTGAAACCATCGGAATAAGGTAAAGGCCCGACTAGGTCGACGTGTACATGATCGAACTTCTCTGTTTTGTTATGACGTGAAACTTTAGCGGTTTGACAGCCTATGCAGGATCTGCACCAATTCGCGATATACCGGTAGATATTTATTCCGTGCCACATAAAACGAGAATTTATGAGAGGTTTTGTGGCTCTGTGAGAAGGGTGTCCTAAACCGTGCAGTGTTGTAAATACTTTCCCGCAGAACTTTTTAGTAACGTACAGTCTGGTATGTCCTGTTGATACGTCGCATAATACCAAGACGTCGTCGAATGTCTTAAGCAATCGGAATGCCATGGTACATATAAGAAGTTGAGTGTCTCAAATGGTATGAATTCTGTATCCAGAGCCTGATTTGCACTTAAGTCTTTATAATCAATTACCGCATCGCGTCGATAGCTGATACAGTCGGTCGCGACAAGGCATTGGCTACAAAATTTGTTTCTCCTTTCACGTATCGAATATCGGTCGTAAATTCTGCTATGAAGGCTAGATGTGTAGTCTGGCGCAACGGCGATAGTTCTGTCATTGAGTTCATAACATACGCTAAAGGTTTATGATCGTTATTGAAGAAAAATTCGCGTCCTTCTAAATTATATCTAAAGTGCCTAATTGTAGCGTAAACTGCTAAAAGTTCTCGATCAAAGGCACTGTAGCGTGTCTCTGCGGGTGCTAATTTTTAACTAAAAAATGACAGAGGTTGCCATATGCTATCGATGCACTGTTGCTACACTCCGCCGACCGCATAATCACTAGCGTCACACGTGATATTCAACGATGCCGACGGGTTCGGGTGGACTAGTAACGTCGCGTTCTCCAGCATATGCTTTGATTCGGTAAATGCTGAATTCGCCTTCTCAGTCTAATGTAGGTCGAAATTAGACTTAGGCGGCAACCTAGTCTGTCCTTCATTGGCTTCAGTCAATAAATTGTTCAGAGGTGTTAATTTCTCTGCGCAATGTGGAATAAACGATGGTAGTAGTTTACCATGCCTAAGTATCTTCGCAATGCTCTCTGTTTCTCAGGTTTGACTAAATTAACGATTGTGTCGGCGACGGTGGGAAGGGGAAATTTTCATTTATTTAGCTTGATGCATACAATACATATCACTTACAAAATAATAGTAACATGACATATATACTGTAAAAATATATGCAAGGGATGTCACTACAGGTGACCAGCACCCAATGCGTCTGACATCCATACAAATAGATACATCTATGTTTAAAAAGTATATTATATAAACTAGTATAAACATGATAAAATATGGTAATAAACATATGTTTATAAGAGTGTAATATACACAACTACTGCACTGTATAAATTATGCTAGATAAAAGTAGCATAAAGGTATGATAATAAACGTATGTAAAGAAGTATGCAATAGATTAAAGTAAGATAATAAAAGTAAATTGAATACAAACGTACGTCAGTAATACCCGGTATGACTGGGCCGCTTAACTCATTTACTGCGCGAGGCCCAGTCACACTGACCGCCATTTTGTTTCCACAGCCAGCTGTGTAAAAACGACACTCGCGCTGCCTACCAAAAAACTCGGATGCCATGAGATTGAGACGAATATTTCAAGTGCCTACGGAAACTAGGCCATTTTCAACAGGCGTAAACGTTTGAGCGTATTAGAACTATTACATTTAAAAATGGAGGTCACTGTGTCAGAGCCTTGCGATGTCATCAGGGTACGTCAGTAATAAGTAAAGTTGAAATCATAAACATAAATTAAAAACACGCACACGCCTGACAACGGCAAGTGCTTGTCCATGAACAGACATTATTGCACATAAAAGTGTCGTTGAACTTCTTTAAATAAAAAACTTCTAGCTCATTAACAAAAATGCTAAATGACTGATCCACTCGCAATGCTGGTGGTAACTGGTTCCATAATGTAACAATTCTATTGGTGCAAAAACCCTTATAAGTCTCTGTTCTCAGCTGCTGAGGTTGCAAAAGCAGACCTTTACGGCTTGAGTGAAGATGTGGGTTTGGTGTATAAGTTTTGACTAGTTCAGAAATATTATTTGAAAAATTGGTCTTATACATGGACTCGTAAAGCAATTTAATATCTGCCATTTCTCTTCGAAACGAAAGTGGTAAAAGGTTCATAATTTCACAGCGTTCTTTGTAATTTAATAAAGGATAATGCATACCATACCGTGTAAAATTTCTCTGAATTCGCTCAACCGATTCAATGTGAGATTTATAAAAAGGTGACCAGAGTGAAGAAGAGTATTCAGCAATGGGTCTTATTAAAGCTTTATACATATTTAAAGTTACTGATGCAGGTGCCTTGTAACCTACTGCTCTCCTAATCTTGCCATTTACTTTATTACATTTATTAATAATATTATGTATGTGTACATTATGTGTTAAGAAACAATAAACAGTAACACCCAGGTCACAAAAAGAAGAAACATTTTCTAATGGCTCACCATTTATCGCATAGTCAAACTTTATAGGATTATGATTCCTAGTAAATGAAATAATCTTACATTTTGAAGAATTAAAATTGAGCTTCCAATAATTGGACCACCGATAAAGTTCGTCTAAATCCTTCTGTAGAGCTATACAGTCGTCAATGTTGACAATTCGTCGAAAACATTTAGCATCATCTGCAAACATGGCTAATATTGAGTTTTTTGCACTATCAGGCATATCATTAATAAAAAGTAAGAATAACAGGGGACCCAAAATGGATCCCTGTGGCACACCAGATGTCACAGGGACCCATTCAGATGTACATCCATTTAATACAACACGTTGGCTTCGATTGTGTAAATATTCGCGTAACCAATTAAATAATTTCCCACTAAAACCGATCTTTTCCAACTTATGTAACAGCTTGGTGTGATTGACAGAATAAAACATTTACCAACATTTTCATACACTTCTAAAAGTTGGGTGGTACATGATTTTCCATTCATGAATCCATGCTGCAATGGATGTATTAATGGCCCGACGGTATCAATATTATGGTTATAAATATACTTTTCCATCACTTTTGACAAAATACATAGTAAAGATATTGGTCTATAATTGGAGACCTGGGACTTGTCACCTTTTTTGTGAACAGGCACGTTCCCTTGCTTCCATTGAAAGGTATACAGCCAGATAGAAAGCTTCTCATGAAGAGATGTGCGAGTGATGGAGCCAGCTCAGTTGCACATTCCTTAAGCACGTGGGACGACAGGCTATCAGGCCCACACGCCCTATTAACATTCAGTTCATGTAACATTTCAGCAATACCTTCTTGTGAGAATTCGAGAAGTGATAAATCGTTCAGAGGTGTTAATTTTTCTGCGCAATGTGGAATAAAACGATAGTAGTAGTCTACCATGCCTAAGTATCTTCACGATGCTCTCTGAAATGCCCTCGGAGCAGACGTAATGTTCTAAAAAACTCAATTCAGTTATTCCTGACCAATTATAATTCTGTATTCAGAGAGGCGTTTGAATAAAATTTTCAAATGTTTCTTATGTGTCTTATGATCAGGGCTGGTTTCTAGCAAGTCATCCAAATATACAAAAACAAAATCTAATCCGCGTGTATTGTGGTCTATAAAGCGCTGAAAAGTATTATGACCGGTATTTCGTAAACCAAATTGCGTCCCGGTAAAGTTGAAAAGGCCGAGAGGCAGTGCAACCGCTGTTTTATGCATGTCTGACAGTTCAACCGGTATCTGATAATATGCCCGCACCAAATCGATCTTTGAAAAAACCTTAGAACCAGCTAAACGCTGTGTAAAATCTTGTACATGGGGAATCGGTTATCTTTCTGGTACTGTCTGAGCGTTTAAACTTCTCTAATCGCCGCATGGCCTCCTGTCGCTGTTCTTTTTTGGAACCATATGTAGTGCTGATGACCATTCGCTGTCGCTCGGCTCGATAACGCCTAATTTAATCATTTTGTCAAATTCTCGTTTCGCAGTAACCAATTTATCCGGCGCTATCCTTCGTGGTCGCACAAAAACGGGGATGTCCTTTGGTTACTATCTTATGTGTAATTCCATGTTTTACGGTCTTGCTCTTCGTTGTAGAACGTGACAGTTCCGGAAACTGGTTAAGTAATCCAGTGTACTCGTTACGAGTGCTATCTATGCGATTAAGCAACAACGGTTTAATCAAAGATAAAGTGGCTTGTATGGCCAGTCCGGTTCACATGTCTTGCAGGCATCTATCTGATAAATCCACCAGTAGATTGTAGTGTATAAAAAAATCGGCCCCTAAAATGGGTTGTTTAACGTCCGCGACAATAAATGTCAACGAATATTCTCTTCTCAGTCCAACGTCGACTAAACAATTACTTGTACCGTAAGTTGTAATTGTCAAGTTATTTGCTGCTACTAAAGGTAAACTATCAGAGTCCACGGTCCCGTTAGCGCAAGACTGAGGCAAAACACTGACAGCTGCACCCGTATCAATCAAGTAACTACATCTATTTAGTTTGTCTGCGACGTATAATAGCCTAGAGGGAGATAACTTGAGAAGGATCGTCTCGTTCGGCTCGCCAGCCACAAGTGTCGTCACCTTGCTCTGGATTAAACAGCTTGAGGCAGACACGCAGGGTTCTCTGCACAAACACGCCTTATCATCAAATCTCTGATGATAGTAGCAAATTAGTGCATCGTCCATGGCTGTTGGCTGTGCGGTACTGTTTTGCGGTAACTTCGGCGGCGGAGCGGTCGGACGAGGGGCTGGTTGATTTGTGGGAAAAACATTCTGCTCATTATTGTCACCATTATTACTGGTTTTAGCGATGTGAGGTGTAAAAGGCCTCGCATTTGCATTTGGTAAAAATGTCTGCTTATTGGACGTTCTGTGATTTCTATTGTCGGTTTGCTGTTTGTTGTTGAAATGTTTTTTCTGGGTGCCTGGATTTTCTAATTTTTTAAGGCGCCTGGAATTGTCTTCCATTATCCCAATTAGTCTCTCGTTGTCGTTTACTCGAACCTCGGCAACTCTCACGCTACTGTCCTTGACGTCCAACTCTGAAGCTACAGCTCTGTCGGCCAATATACCTAGACTCTCTAAAGATTACTGTCAGGTGTAGTTGCTAGTTGTGTTCGAATGGATGCAGGCATTTGTTGGATAAAGGCCTGGCGTATAACAGCCTTGCCGACGACTGCCGTCATTCCGAAACCAGCCGTTTTCTGAGGACGCCTAAGGAAACATGATGGAATGTCCAACCCTAATTTCTCGCCTGAGATGACTTTATTTAAACGCTCAGGTGTCGTCAATCCCGGACGTTTAATCAGTACTCCTTTCAGACTAATATATTTGTGGCTTAGGAAAGGCTACAATGGAATATCTCGAACGTCCGATGCAACTTGCCCGACAGGGTGGCACATGTCAGTCGATATCTTTCGTCATCATCTGTGATGTCGTGGAGATCAAACTGAGTCTCTATTTGATTGAACTACAGCTTGACATCGTTTGGGTAGAATGGTGCGATCTTGAATTTTGGCAAATTTCTCGATCGTCGTGATGATGGGCGACGAATTGGAGACGGGCTTCTTGAAGACTTGCTCCTTGATAGCTCTCATTCTCTCGAAGTGCCGATTTACTTGCATCACTCACGGAGAAATAAGAGTCTTTGTGTCGAGTACCATTATGATCTAGGGTCGACGAAGCAAAACCCTCGCTGTCACCTACTTCTGCCATCTTTAAATTATATATGTAAAATTATCTAATTGGTGAAGCAATTAAGTCTACGGGCCTAAAGGCTTACTGTGTAGAACTTAAGAGTGTCTAAAATGACATGCATCTTAACCATGCCAGGTTATTGTTGGCAATCACTCTCCGCCGCCAGTCACAGTAGCACTGCAAGATTCTGACACATAGCTGAAGTAGGTCTTGATTCTGTTTTTACGGTTAAATGTCTTGTAGCAGTGGAGTTGCAGAGTCAATTTATCGTAAATAACTAACTTGCTTGTATGATGATTATTTTGTGTCCTTATCCGACACTTAACACAACAATATACGGATACGTAAGAATTTGAGTCTAAAATATATTATGTACAAATTTGTACATTTTACTCAGTGCATTTGTATACAGTGAATGCTACAGCATGAAATATTGTGAATTGAAAATTATGAATACCGCGATTAAAGAGCTCTATACGGATACGGTTTTAACTAGTTTTGACAGTTCGCGTTGGCCAACGGAAAAATAGATGGGTTACCGACTTTGGAGTTCCTCAGTCTCTGCGCACACACACATGATGTTGTTGAAGTGACGTCGAAGTGACGGAAGATGAGACAGGTAGTTTTCATCCAGCATCAGGTAGGTCTCGCGAACAGCAGGCAGCGAGACAGCGAGAAGCAGCAAAGGTCCGTGAAGCAGTAGTCATGTAACAACTGGAGAGAGCATCACACCAGTTACACTTACGGCGTAGATCATGTAGATTTACTACGAAAAATGATAAATAACAGTTACAATATATAAAAATGGTTGTGTCCATTTCAAGTCGACAAGCAGCCGACAGCCTTCACGAGGCAATTTTAAACGCAGTTTATAACGTTGACTGACATCTTCTGTCGTTGAACCCCAGGTGACAAATGAACGATGAGCACGTTGTGGGCTGGCAGCGTACACATCTCTGTCGAGTACACTGTGTAGCTTGCTGTCCATAGGCCCGCAGACGAGCAATGTAACCCTTTCAGTTCTTGAGAGTTTGAATGCGGCCTCGTAATAATAAGATGATAATGTGGCCTCGTAACACCGACGATTCAAGATGGATGCCAAAACACGTGCTTGGAATTTCCCAAGTCACTGTGGAAAAATAGGATGTGAATGCCAATGAGCCAATTAAGACATCGGGTGATGCGCACACGACGTGCGCGTCGGGCTGGAGGGTCACGTGAGGCCAGCTGGCCGAATGTAGCTATACTAAGGACCGGCGACGCCACCTGGTGGCGGTAGACTTACCAATATATACTATTACCCTTTCACCACGAAATTATGATGTAATAAATTGCCTGAGCGCTGAATTAATTAATTTTTAACTAAAAAAAGCGACATCCGTGGTCTGCCAGGGGGTCGTCTTTTGGCGACATCCGCGGTGAAAGGGTTAGTACAATTCTGCTTCTTTACAATGGAAAATGTCTAATTAAATTAAATATATCTGACCTATTGTCCTATCATTATCGTCCAAAAAGACCATTTAGGACCATTTATTCATTCAACAAGGCGGGCAATTTTAGCTGGCGCTATATCCTATAAAAGTTACATGAATCGAGACATAATTTTAGCCATTCTGTGATCGGAATAGTACGTGCTGGAAGCGTTCTGAGAAGAAATCATGGCGGCCGTGTCGAATTGAAACCGCGTCACCCTAATAAGATGTAAAAACAATTTTTTCTAAAATTTAAAAATTATTCCCCAAGACTATAAATTTTATGCGGAATCCGCCATCCTGAAAAATATCAAGACCACGTGCGATTCTGCAAAATTTAATAAATTTTTCACTGTTTTTTAACAAAACACGAAAACCCTATCTTCTGGCATTTTTTCTAGCTAACCTAGTGGCATTTATCGTACATGCTATCCAAAATCCTTACGTACCTTCATAAAATGACGATTCATTCTATGTGTCCCCTAAAAATTAAAACTATCCTTCGTTCAATCTATTTCAGGTTGAACAAAATGAAAATGTAGATCTGGCTCTCAGAAGGGAAGGTGCGTCTTCATATCAAGCGTCGGATCACCAATGTTAAGTGTGATACTTGGTGACAACAAAATGCTGGCAGAAGGTTGCGTGTTCGTGTCAACGTCGGGTTTACCAATGTCAGGCCTGGGGGTCAGGGTGAAAGACCACCACGCCTAAACTGGTCAGCAGAGATGTATAGATTAAGTTAACACCAAGATGATTCTTTCTTTCTTTGCTTTATTCATGATGTTGCAGTCAGTGTCAGATGTGGCGTGCTACTGGCCTGGCGGCAGAGAGTGACGACCTGGGCCCGTGGCCCGGCAAACGTGAGGAGCGGATTTATATGTCTGTTCTATCGGGGCAGTTGAGATGAAGTCAACAATTGCGGCGCGCGCTCGCACGTGGTGAGAGGCCAAACGGAAGCTGACAACTCCTCAGTCTCAGATTCCGTCCGGCCCGAGCTCGGCCACAACGAATTCGGTCTGTAGTTGCTGTCGCCACAAGCCTGCGTTGTTGAATACAGAAATTTCTGTGAAATGTGGGTGTCATGCGTCGCGCTGATCGGATTCGCTCGCAAAGAATTGTTGTGCACACAACTAGGGGTGTAGCTGCGCCTCTGGCAACCCACGTAGAATAATATCTCAATATCAAACGTATGTTGTGTAGAATAAGACCTATGATATCAAGTGTTACTGTTTTTTTCTTCTTCTCTGTCAGCAGAGCGGAAACGTCCAACTGGGAGGCTAGTTTCTCTGTTTAAATGGTGTGCGCTAGCAATCTAGTATAAATTGTTAACAAGATCAAAGAATAAGATAATAGGCCCTACCTAGATAAAATAATCATATCCAGATTGCGCGAATTTATGTTTCGTTTGAAATATAGTTCACAGTTTCTGTATTTATTTTGCGGCCAGTGTTTTGATGGTGTAAAAGAGGTTGTGCATGCCCGCCGTGGTTATCTACAGACTTGTGAATGTTTCTAGTCTAACATTTAAACCATAAGAGACTATACCGTATACAATGAAACTATTATGTCATGGAATACGATTTCTATAACATAATTTCAAAGAAAATAAACCATATTTTATTTCCAATTCACCCTGATTGTTTAAACTCTTTAACATGTTTAGGTATTTAATTAGTGACGATACCGTGATGTTTACATATGACATTATATACTCAGTAACACGAAGCGGTGAGAATAATCAATCTCAAAACTCATTTTTGCACAAATGGCCCCGAAAACCGGCGAAATTAAAGATTACCATCACTTTTAATGTAATTATATATTTTAGTTACGACTCCACTTTATTTGTTCTCCTTTGTGGAAGAATTTAGAAATCAGCGAAGAATAGGCCTATGTATAAACTAAGTGGCTATTAGCAAACATAATTATAATGTGTGCGCATCATTAAAAAAATAAGCGTTGCGGTCAGTTTTTAAATTGGGAAAATTATGCAAAATTATCTTTTATCATTGAACTTTAGATACTGATATCTCGGTTTATTATACCTATTAAACTTTTATTGCATTACAATTAATATATATGTCCCTAAAAATATTTCTCTTTTGATAAAATAATTCTTTTTAGAGAATAACAACAAGGAACACATTTGAGTTTGATACACATATTTCTACAAATAATTGACCATTGAATTGGTACCATTCTTTATTGATCAAAATAAGATAATTGTCTCGAGTAATTTAAACTGTATGGTAGTGATTGAATAATGTACAATACATCAAATATTTTAATAAAATGTTATCCACACGAATTTGAGCTTAAATTTTTGTGTGTCTATGTCTAGAAAAGGTCATGTATTTTTAGTTATATAATTTTAGCAATTAATGTACATGCGCAGACTGCCTGTTATATTTTATTTATCATTTGCATCTTCAGGAGTGGGATGGTTTGTTGCTTCATTATGAATATGTTATATTACTAAGAATGATTATCGAAACCAGTTAGGGCTGGTATTGATAGAAAGCCATCCGTTATTAAATTCACGCTCGCATATCAGAGGTTGGACCCCACCGTGGTTATTGAAGGTAAGTTTGATCAGATATAGTTATCTCTGCTCATTGACGAAACTGATTAGTTTTGATCAGACACAAGTTCCACAGATAAAACGATATGAATATGATAATCGAAAGATAAAGACACGATACTAGCAGTTACGACTATATGTATAGGGGCGGATCCTGAATATGAAGAAAGGGGGTACATGTTTGGATGACGGGAGACTTGATACAAAAATACATTTCTTAACAAGTGGGGAGCCCATCGAATCCCCATTACACTGCGTTATTTTCGAAATTCTTTTCTGCTATGCCTTGAAAATATGTAAACGGTTGAGTGGTAGGCCTAAATGCATTAAACGTTTTTTTGCAGATGGATGTAGAATATATTCACATTTAAAAAGACGAAGTATTTTTTATTCTCACATTGTATATTCGAGAACAGTTGATTACACGTAAGCCCAAGGAGGCTGAGGGTATCTACTGCATATATGCTAGTATGTATACCTATGTAATAAATATTTCGTCGCCTCGGAGCTAAAGGATCCCATCTGCCACTCTAACGAGTGTCAGATAGGATCCTTTAGCTCCGAGGCGACGATTTCCTCTCTCTATATATACATTTGGGAACAGTTGCTTATAAATAGTGACGAGTAAGTCCGACAAGCGTATTTCTCTCTACGCACATATCACTTTTTAGTAAATAAATCCCCGATCTGTCAAACTAATATATCGTCGCCTGGGAGCTAAAGGATCCCATCTGACACTCGTGGTGTTCTGTAGTACCTATACCTTGAATTACTATCGCTAATTAAAAATATACAAATAAGCAAGACATCACAAGAATTACTAAGTGGTATCGATATTCAGGAACGAGAATATAATCCTCCTGTCGCTGCGCCCTATTATGAAACTTTAGAAAGATGAGCTTAAAGTACAGGTGGTCACGATTCGCTGAGCACACGTTGTAGCCCCACCCGCATGCGCAGCATGGTCAATTAATGCTCTGGGGAGTAACTATACACATATTATTATCAGTGAAGCGAAACGAGCAAGAGTAATCTTTATTACATTAGTGTATTTGTTCCAATTGTCAAAAAAAATGTGTTCATATAATAAAGCGAAACGATTCACCTACTTTACTCCGCATTCGCCACACACACTTCGGCTATACAAAGCCAAAACGCAGTAGGCCCCTATCTGATTACTTTTCAAGTAAGCCGATACTGCCTTTTGGCGTTGACCCAATGTTGTTTTAATGTTGGGACAGCGTAGAGTACAGTTAGCCAGCATTAAATCAACATAGGGTCAATTCCGTGATCTCTTAATGTATAGAGCTGACGTTAATGCTGTATAAAAGGCCTCAGTCGATCGCCTATGTCCCAGCACAACATACACAAATCAGGATAGTGGATCATGGCGCAAATGAAGTTATCAGCCCAATCACTTGGTGTTTTGGACCAGCTAATCGCGTTCATATGGGTGACACCACTGACTGTTTGTTTTTGGCGTGCCACATGGATCCTTCTGGATTTATATATCCTCCCAGATGACATCTATATTGGATCTTGGATAACTTTTGTCGCTGGATCCTTGACATGTTCTTTGATCAATATCCTACAGCCTTTCTTTGACTGTGTATGTGTTGGCAAAGGGAAACTGTTGTTCGTCTTGGTGTGTCATATCCAGATCTACGTGTTCTCTGTAATGACCGTCAGTCACTGGAGAGGCACATGGTACCTCACGGATCACTACACAGGGATCACATGGAGCAGTAATGTAATAGTCTTAACATCTGCTTTGTTCCTGTTATTCCTGTTCCTGAGTGTATCCAGTGTCATGGCTGTACCACCTTTGACTCTGATCGCAGATACTCATCAACCATTTTTCTCATCCATTCCCCGATTTCGCACCAATGTGAGTAGAAGATTTCCATCATTATGTGTACGTGCCAACATGAAAAAATATTTAAAACTTTATGTTAATTGTATTTCTAATAACATTAATTTTGTTTTTTCAGCCCAAACACCGCGTGTTGTTCATAGCAGACCAACTGTTTAGTCAGCTGATTTTAGTGACATTGGTGGTTATAGTTTGGCGAAGTTTATGGAACTTGGAAAACCTTCTTTTTTATCCCGATGACTACACTCTGTCAGCCTTGGTCAGCTTGGCCGCGGGTGTGGTTTCTTGTCTGATTGTGGCCGCCTTGCAGTTTCCTTTGGCCGATATAGCCAAAACTTTACAAAAATACTCACGTTTTTGGATATGGCTGACACACAGCATATTCAACTTGATTGGTATTTTTGGAGTTGTTTCCTTCTGGAGAGGACTGTGGAACATACAGGACCTGTTTATTGATTCAACAAATAGTAACTGGGCGGCACATGGAGCTGCCATTGTGGCGATGATGATAACATTTTGTAGCAGAACACTTACTGCCAATAGCATACTGGTAGATGCTGAGAAGAAAGAAGGACTGGTTCTGGACTACAACTTCCTTACTTCTCTAGTTAATGTGAGTAAACAGTGTTTATATTATCTTCCATAATGAGAATCACCCATATACCTAATATAACCCAGTGGTAAAATGTATGTTTTCCTAAAACAGCCTTGCAAGACTTAACTGCCCTACGGACGTCATGCTAACACGAAAATAAATAATGCTGATACAATTTAGCAGTTTCAAAATTAGTATAGGAATTTATATTACTATTCGCAAACTAGTTGCATAAATTTTGTCCCAGCGCTGTTAATAAAAAAATCAATTTCTCTGACGTTCACTTTTTTATAATTTCAAAATTCATTTACTTTTCCCTGACCTCCCATTTTTTTAATTTTAGTCATAGGTTTGGTAACTCTGTAGTTCCATAATCGAGTCCTTGTTATTCTGTAGTCGAGTTGTAATAGTCGATATATATTTAAAATCCTGAAGTGATAAATAAAATCCAGCATTGGAAATGTGTTCGTGCTATATTTATATATAATAGCGCATGATTGTGTGCAGGCAATCACACTTTTGATGGATTTTTTCTAAAACTATTGGTGTAATCTTATTTTAATATAATTTGAACAGTTTTGGAACAGAGTAAATAGAGTCAAAATCGTTTGAAGCGAGCTGTGCGCTTGGTGGGTACACACTAATTATCTTTAAAAATGAAATGAATGGGCCACCTTTAGGCCATCTTTATGCTAAATTGGGTCAAAAGAACCTTCTGAGGATAGTGAGATGGTTCACACTTAATATTTAACGAGTAAATCAAACCCAGCAAACACAAAACATTTGAATGACATTTGTAGAACGTCGCCCAAACGTCTTAGACGTTGGTCCAACATTGTACAAATGTCATACAAATGTTTTTATGTTTTATTCTATTTTATTCTAAGTTAATACAAGTAATTGACCCATAATGCGCTAAGCACGACTATAGTCATTTTTTATGTTTTATTACAGGATTATATCGTCGTTATTCGAAATTAAATGCGTGTTTCAACAATACAATATGCAGATTTAAAAATATTTGCTATTGAAAAAAAAGATGCTTGGTCTTACATTAAACAAATATAATTTTCATCCACTTTAAGTTATCGGTCACTTCGCGTAGGTGAGAATTAAGATAATATAACTTAGCAGACAAAGGCTTAAATACTATTCCAACAAAGGGTCAGGTAAATGCCTCGTTCTTTGAAATGCATGTTAAGTTTTTATCTATTCACCAGGGGACACTTAAAGTCACCATGTCTGTAACGAGCGCAATGCTTTCTGGGTATACCGTTATCACGTAATGTTTACAGTGGACAAATACTTTTGAGTTACGTAGTAAATGAATGAACGAATAGGCCTACATCAATGTATGAGTGGAGTTCAGGTGATTTTATGCTGGAATTTCAACAATGCGGTCTTAATAGTTTTAGGTCTAACATTTTAATTTATATCGATGATGCAACGCAAATGCACGCTTTGAAAATCTAATTTATGCGAGCACGATAACATTCAACGGTTATCTCGTTTGGGGCGAAGCTTTATACAACTATAATCCGATGTATGTCCAAGACTCCAAGGCTATCAGATATTGATACAAAGATATCAATGAGTGAATCTAGCTTATAATATTCGTACACATTCACTTAAAATTATATGCTAGGGTGGTTATTCTTGAAATTGAAAAGAGTACCGGGTAATCGTATATGCCTATTCTAAATCTAGATGTAACGATTGTAGGCCTATATTGATGACAACCTTGTATAATCTCGTCCTATAACAACGTCGGCCCAACGTCCTCGACGTTGTTCCGACGTTGTATAAATTCTATACAAATATTTTGTGTTTGCTGGGAATGATTCATTCTTTCTTAGATATGAAAGGGTGTATCTGCCACTTTACAAAGTGGCAGACACACCCTTTCATATCGAAGGTGACGTTATATTGCCGAAAATATTTATTTATGTACCTCTGTTTTCTTTCAGTCGACAGGGGATACTAAAGATTTGCCAGATACCAAGTTCGACGCGAGTTCAGGAAACATAAAGAGGCCTGTGTCTGTCTAAAAATACATCAAGTTATTGATGTATTTAAGTCATGGTCAAATTCATAAGAAATTTGGGATAATTCTGTACTATTCTGAACCAATAGGAGTTGAAACTAGTTATGCTTCATATATTTATGTAGAGGATAGTTTTAATAACAAGTAGGACCAAATTACCTTGTTGAATAAATTTGCATTGAAATGAGGATACTTTGGTCTGGAAAAATTATCGCAAATGATATAAGGTGTCGACTCAGTAGCTGGGTGAAAATTTGCCCCACGATTAGTCTTGGATCAGGACTGACACTAACAGAAAAACCTACTTACAGACAATTGCGTTTTGCAAAGTTGATATAAATTACCTTTTTTCAACTACGTTGTATACCAAACGACTTTTTTCCGATTTATAGTGCATCTTATGAATAATGATAAATGTAGGCCTACTATTTATATATTGATATTTTTTTTTCTAGAAACTTGTCGTTAATTTTAATAAATTTTTACTCTCTTTATTATCATTACCTTATAATATTTTCCTATGCATGTATTCAAATTGTTAGTAGGGGCCTATACATGTTAAAAGTATTTCAAAATAGTCAATGACGTGAAATGTATATATACATATATATCCGAGTACAAGTGACAGTGTATTAACATGAGACTATCAGTACCCCTGTAAAAATAATCTACCAGAACGGCCGCTCGAACGCCGTTCCATGTGCCGTTCGAACGGCTAGCGTTCAGAAGGACAATCATGGTTTTTTTAGCCAGCCTCCCGTTCAGAACGGCCGTTCTGAACGATTGTGACCGTTCTTTTGGAATGAACACTGCGTTCTGAACGGCGTTCAAAGATGGGAATTGTTCTTCTCGGAGCAAACCGTTCAAAACCTGAATTAAACGTTCAAAAGCGAACAGGTGTTCAAATTAGAACGCCCCAGCAAGAACCAAGACATTGAACCAATGTTGGCTCAATGTTGGTCCACTGTCCATGATGCTGGGCTAGCATTAAATCAACATTGGTTCAACATAATGTTTTCTGGGGCTGGCCGGCGTTCAAATTAGAGCATTAAGCCTATCAGCAGCCAACAACAACAGTTGGACCAGCAACGGAACACTGTACGTTAAGCATACCTCAATCAAGATGAACCAACATTGAGCAGGATCTTGGCCCACTAGTGCAGGAGCATGTGTAATACCGTGGGAATTCAGTGGTTAAAATATACCACCTATATGAAAATGTTTAGAATAAACAACAGAATAAGAAAAAGTTTGATGGAGTTCGCAAATGGGTGTTAAAACCCTCTTATCAGGCAAAATTCAAAATGGCCGCCATGAAATAACTAAAGTTATCATATTATCACCAATAATTTAGATAGAGACAAGATTATTTCACCAGACCATATGTTTTCGGTATCAAGGAATGCAATAAACAAACGATACATTCATTTGACATCAATATCATGCAAAATTTTAAATGGCCGCCATGAAATTACTAAAGTGATCATATCTTCGTTAATAAATCAGATAGAGACAGGATTATTTCATCTAACCATAAGTTTTCGCTATCAAGGCATGTAATAAAACAAACAATACATTTATTCGACATCATTATCATGCAAAATTCGAAATGGCCGCCATGAAATCACTGAGGTTAGCATGTACTCGTCAATAATTGAGTAGAGACGAGTTTATTTCACCAAACGACATGTTTTCTGTATCAAGAGATGCGGTAGACACACGATACCTCTAACGACATCACTACATGTATCATAAAAAAATCAAAATTGCCGCCATAACAAAAGTTATCATATCTTCCTCAAAATTTCAAACAGAGGCTTTATTTTTTGTTACTAGGGAATACGATGGCACCGTTTTTAATTTTTCTTGCTTTAGAAATTAACGGCCGGACCCGATGGCTCATTCGTATCGACTCGGGCTTATAACCTGGAGGCAGGCTTGGGGCCAAAGTACTCGGTACTTCTGTACTTTGGTACTCGATTACCGATTTTGCAGTACAAGTACTTTTACAAATGAAAGTACTTTTAACGAGTACTTACGAGTACTTTACAAGTACAAGTCATCTTAAATTGATTCAAAATAGCTTACTTACAAACCATAAATCATTAAAGCGGGATATAGAATATTCAGTTGATGATTCGTTTACCATCAGTTTAGCTATTATATTGAAAAATGATTTAATTATTACTTTGAAATTATTTCTAAACTAGTCCAATTACTTACATCAACTTATAACAAAAGTGCACCTGTTTTACAATATCATGCTGCTAATTTTTTGCTCTGCCTTTTATATACTAGTATCCTCGTTCCTCGTTCACAAGATAAGTAAATAGTTATTCTTAATAAATGACAAGAGACGTGTCTTTGGAAAACAGGAATACAATCATGTTGATATATAACATTAACAAGTGACTATACTATACAGTAGGACTAATAATCACTGAAAGGGGGGGGGGATTTCAACAATGATGTCGCGCCATTTTAAAATCACACTTACAACACCTCGTTCTTCGCAGCTAAGCCCCAGCAGACACGAGGCATTGAATCAATGTTGGTCCAACGTTGAAGACGGTGTACCAAGATTATTTAAATTTATTGTGTTTGCTGGGCCAATCAATCGGTATTTGCATAATTTTTGCACAATATTGGCCCAATGCGTAGACAATTAGCCGACATTTCCCCAGCACCGGACAAATAATGTCACTTGAGTGAACAAGTAAATTATAACTGTTATCTTACAAAACAGTTGAGACTCGGTGTCCAAGCAAACACAAAATGTTGACCCAATGCTGGTATAATGCTGGCCCACCATCTGCGACGCTGGCCCAGCATCAAACCAGCACTGGTGTTTGCTGGGGTGGACTAAGATATCTTAAAATTGCCATAGCTCATACAAATCTGTACCAATGTTGTGTAATTAAGTACCAAAAAACACGACCGCGACAACGCGACATCTTATCTACAGTGACCTTACAAAGCCAAGATATTGGGCCAAGAATTAACCAGCATTGTATCGAAAAGTACATAGGATTGACATATGGTACTTTTCAAACAAAGATGACCAAAGTATTTGGACGGCAAACATCACCCTTTAACTGCGAGACACCACTATTATTTATATATCATTATTACAAATCACTCATAATGCGGTTCATCCCAAAACTATTTGGATACTAAAAACAAGAAAAAAATAAAAGTAGACGAAATTACGCACAAGTTTCCAAGACGTCAGGTGTCTATAGCGAACAAAACAACCTTAAAATGTAGGCTACAATATACATTGTGTCATGTGACCAGTAAGTAGCAAGTTAGGGTCGCGTAAGAGTTAAAGGTGTGAGGTTACATAATGAGTCAATTGTAGGCCTACGGCGACTTTCTATAACCCTTTCCTTCCCCGAAATGTGATGACGGACCTAGTGTAAAAATAAAAACAACAGTCAGGTGCTCCTCAAAAAATATGTTTTTAAACTAATAATAGGCTGATTTCTCAGCGTATGCCCAGGCTGAATCTTGTACGGATATAAGTGTATTTTGGTAATAGGGCCTAAATTTGATTGTATATCACGGTCACCAGCAGGTAAAGTGTGCCTGTTCTCTCAAAACAATTCTGGCGCGCAAAGCCAAAAGGCAGTTTTGTTTACTTTACAAGTAAGCAGATACTGCCTTTTGGATTTTCAGGGCAGAACTGTGATCCGTGTACCCTTAATAGCCTTGATCTTTTCCATAACACAATGTGTGTTCAGACTCATTTAAACATTTTTACAGTGGTGGCCAAATGTTTGCGGCACTGGCCGGGTATAGCTCAGAATATACCCGGGGTATAGTTCAGTGGGGGGTTGATCTGGGCGGTTACACCGGGTGGATCCAGTGGGGTGCTCGAGCACCCCCTTAATTTCCAGAGTGGTAATTTTCTAACAATAATTTCATATACAATTAATCCACCAGTGTCCGACATGTTGGTGACAGCCCCATCCACACCTGAGTATACCCCTTCCTATTTAACTCCCTTCCTATTTAAAGGGCTGGCGTCATTGACAGATTAAAGAATCATTCAGCTTCAAAACGCGCATGCCTGGGACTGTCAAGTGTAGGCCAACAGTAGCCTATTGAGTACAGATTGACGGCATTAATATAGCCACTGAACTGATTACAAGATACCACTCAAACGAGACATTGATCCAATGCTGTTTTAATGTTAGGCCAACGTCTGCGACGCTGGCCCAACATTAAACCAACATTAGATAAATGTACAATGTTTGAGAGAATGTCCTCCTGCCCAGCAAACGCAAGACATTTGTATGACATTTATGCAATGTCGGCCCAACGTCTTCGACGTTGGTCCAACATTGCATAAAGTCATACAAATGTTTACTGGTGTTTACTGGGTGACAATACAAACTTGGGGGTCAAGCAGTTTCCAAATCCCCGCAGTGATACAGTCAGTTTGTTTGCAAGTAGGCGACCAAGTAGGGGCAAAAGACAAGGGCTTTGAATTATTACCTCATAGATGTCGCTCAAGTATATATGAACTTGCTGTGATTTGAGAACTTGCTCTTAATGAGGCTTTGGGTATGAAATGCATATTTAGTATTATTATGGAATAGGGCCTTGGCTTACCCACGGGCACTATTGCCTTCTGGGGGACCCTTGTCCCGCGAATTTTGAGAGTTGACTACACCTTTAAAGACTCAGATCAGACAATGACCTGGGCATGTGCTAGCCACATCGCCCCTATGGGGCGACAGAAGCAAAATCTTTAAAATGCAAATTTTTAAAATTGACCATTCAGAGCACCTAAAAGTAGGAATTTGTTGCGACTGGTCCACCCTTAACTAGTGTGAGATAAACATATTTTTCAAACATTCATTATTATTTTTTTTGAAAAGAAACATAATAAAATATATCAACTTTTTGTTAGTCTTGGCAATAATTGAAAAGTTGAGTGAGACTTGAAACAACGTTATGGGAAATAAATATGCTAAGATTGGTGATAATTATCATAGGCTGCCTTAAAACAACGTTGTTCCAAAGTAGATATGCTAAGATTGATAGTAATTATAATAGACTACCCTACCCTATGATAATTATAACACATGCCACAGCTGGTAGCTCAAAAAAGGCACCCCGTCCAGCGGCACATCCCCAGTACTCTCAAGTATTGAAGTGCCCCTCCCCCCCCCCCCGGCACAATACACAGTAGGCTATGGGGATCGCTTGAAACGGACAACGACTTAGACATGGACGTGCTGCCCTCTCAAGCACTTGATATAAATAAAATAATAATTACCACTTGATAAAGATTATTCGTCAATTACCATGATTCTTTCACCTGGATGATGGCGGGAGCTGACGTGAAATTGTGGAGAACTATTGCAGAAATACAGTTGAGAAATCGCTGTTCGGCGATTAATTATAACGTACATTGTTCTGTGATATCGGAAAATGCCTTATTCTAGTGAAGGAATACATTTTATTGTGATACTGCCATAGTTTCAGACGTTTTGATTTCATCAGGACTTCTTCGACATTGAAAGAAATAAAATATTCGAATAGCCCTAGACCCATAACATCGGTATTCAAATGAAGCGAAAAGAGCTAACTAAGACATTTATGATGATTTCAAATAAAAAACCCTTCCGTCTCCATGGTTTATGCAAAAATATTTCAGCGTGGTAGGGGTTAATGTGTAGTATGGTGCATTTTATCTCAAGCATATGTTAGTGTAGTCATTCTGGCACTAAATCCACGGAAATCTGGACAAATTGCTAACAAAGGTTTTATGCTTTCTCATAGTAGATATAGGTCCCAGCTAGCAATCCTAAAAAGTCCCAAGCAAAAATCCTGTTCAAATTTGTTAAATTGACGAATAGTCAGCCAGCCAGGGGTACATAATGTGATGAAAAAAATGAAGTGATGGCATATCTTTGTTACAAGCAAACTAACTTTAGAAATGTGTTTAGTAATTGTCAAAGAACAATACTTGGGTGGCTGACATTGTTTTACATATCTCCTCTTTTGCAGAATAGCGAAATTCAAGATGGCCGCAATATGCACTAGCTAATATGCTAAAATCAAATATCTTCACCAATAACTATGCAAAATGTTAATGTAGTATATGGATTCGTATGTTTAGAGGATCAATAAATCTGAATATCACAAGGTAACTTTAGTTGTAACCAACAGTTGTGATGTATATATTATATTAATTATAAAGATTTGTAATGTCAATTCGACATATTTACATGGATAATATCCACAATTTCATTGTGTATAATTTGAATATCAAATTAAATTCGAACCCTTCGAGTCTCAAGTTTTAACAATGAAAACCCATGTACATTGCAACGTACGTAATCATATATGATCTATAGACTCAATACAAAAGAATGTCTATTTCATCACCACTGCTATACAATTTATGATAAATTCACTTTGCTAAATATAAAAACGTCAACATGTGTTTAAACCAACGTTCACATGTTTTTTTTCATGTTTCTTTATGTTAATTATTATTTATGTTTGCATTTTATAGATGTTTTTTTGTTTTGTTTTTATGTTTTTATTGTTGTGTACTTTGTCATTCAGTCTCAAGCTATGCAAATGCTCTTGTTCAAAATCTTGTTTTCTTAATAAAGCTTTAGGGGTACAGAAATTCAATGTATCCTGTGTGTGATTGATAACGAAGGTAACTATTAATTTCTAGTTACATGAATATTGTGTTGTAGCCACTGACATAGATCATTAATAAATAAACCGGATCAATTGATAACAGTTAATTTTAAAAATAATTAGCATAACTTTAATTTACGACCATTTAGTGATCGCACCAAATTGAGTTTTTCTCATTGAGATCAATACTAATACTTGACAAACAAACCAAATACCAATATTGTAGGTGGTCACTTCGCCACACAAGCTACCCATTAAATACGAGAGCACCTTAATATCTAGGCTAACAAGAATAAAACTACATCATATACTCATATACTTCAAAACAATTAAAATCACCTAAAATATCATTATTTTTGTGTGAAAAATCGCTAAATCAACTTTAAATCAACCATTTTTTGCATTTAAAGTCGAACTGATAGATTCAATCGATTCCTGGTGTCCGAAAACATAAGTAACGATACCTGACATTTGCAAATGGATTTTTTTTCCCAAAATTCCTTTTTCGCAAGAGATCTTGTATTAAAAAATAGTTTTAGGCAATTTCTCGAATTTGAACAGGAGTTTTGCTTGGGACTTTTCGGACATGTTAGTTGGGGCCTAATCTATCAAAATACATCATAAAACCTTTGTTAGCAATTTGTCCAGATTATTTTGCCAGAATGACACTATGTGGCAACTTTTGAACAGTAACCATTTGATTGGTTGTGTCTGTAAGATCGTGATATCATCATTACCCTCAGGATCCTTATAGATTTGTCAGGGTGGCGTAATAAATGAAGTATAAAAACTAGGCGAAACTAAGATTTAAGATTTCGAAACCTGACATTTATACACTTTAGAGTTGATAAAAATAAACAAACGCATGTCACCAGTAAAAATGAACATTTTATTAGCAGCATTCAATAACAATATACAATAATTAATAGAATAAATATAACAGACAACGTTAAGAACAAATAGTTGTGACATAATTCTGGAATATTCCTCGATCATCGGTCCTTCTTCTCCTGGAAAGACACAGAGAACACAAAAAGAGTTACTATTTCTCGTCTCCACAAATCACCTCCATTATAATTATAATAATAATTTATCTCTGTATATATGATTTTCCCAGTCCCACAATCTACCATATCTCATTTTCATTCTCATTTAAATTCACATTAAAATGTGAATGAAAATGACCCGGTGAATGAAAAACTAAGTGTCTTTGTATTAGGGGTCGTATCTGCCGCTTTGTGAGGTGCTAGATACGACCCTGTTATGCAAAGGCGACGAAATTATATTTAATAGTACATTTCATTTAAATGTATTCAAATATGACGAGGGTGCTTTTATAAAGGGTTTAAATGGACAATACAAAACAATAATTTTTTATATCAATGCCGTTTATTATTTTTCATTACTGAAAAAAAGAGTTGTAATATTTTAAATTATCTTATTATCAGTAAAACACGATTATCATGATTATAACCTGTGATACATGCATAATGTTTTTTACCTTTATAACAATAAAGCTATGATTAAAAATGTACTTCAATAAAAACAATGGCTTTGATAAGTTCTAATTCTGCCCGTCGAGCAACCACTTTTGTTGTTATTGTCACAACAACATAAAATATACAATAGCGTAGAATAGAGAACTGGTAACTCCTATCCTGATAAGTTAATATATTTAAATTTTCAACTACTTGGGGTTGTGTCTCGCTTCCTCAAGTGGTTTAAAATTACTCATACTTGTTTAATTTGCGACCAAACATTTACAAACATTGATGTTTAAATATAAATTCTGGCTAGATTGACGCCCTGTGACGTCCAGGGCCGACATTTTACACTAAACTGGGCACTGATAAAACAGATAAAATAAAGCCAAAGGATACCTACTTTTGGATAGACACCATATCTTGCCAGGATATGATGTAATGCGTCTATGCGACCTTGCTGATAGTCGATCACGTCGCACATGTCCCCGTTGTCTTTGTATAGCCTGTCAGCTGTTTTCTGAAGCTCATCATACTTCTATATAAAAAAAACAAATGATTTAGTCATTCTAGTTCAATAAATGTTCTTGCAAATATAAGATATAATTCACACTATTTCTGTATTTCTGTTTCAGTTAGTAGCAATGGTAACACTACCAGGGTCCAAGTAGTAACCATGACTGGCGTTATTAACCCTTCCAGCGCGGGGACCGTTTTCATACGTCAGAGTCTGACGTCTGTAGTCGTCAGATTCTGACGTCTAAAGACGATCCTCGCACTGAAAGAATTAAAATATATTGAATAGCCCTAGACCCATAACATAGGTATTCAAATGAAGCGGAAAGAGCTAACTAAAACATCTATGATGATTTTAAACTAAAAAAACCTTTCGTCTCCATGGTGATGAAAATTATTCAGATTTGACTAAATGGAGGTCAACTGTTTCCAAATAGCGCTGATTGATGTCACATTTTATCTTTAACATGGTTAAAAGGTGGTACTTATTGTGCTAATAAAAATGAAAACCCGAATATATGCATGTGTGGACACTTTTGAACAGTAACCATTTGATTGGTTGCGTCTGTGAGATCGGGACATAAATGATTTAATCCTTATAGTATCGTCTCCTTTGAGTCAGAAGGTACTAAACTGACACTTTGTCAGTTTAGCACATTCTAACTATAAGGGGACGATATACTGAGAAGTTTAGCATGATCTACAACTAGACTAATTTAGCCGATGTATTGAAAAAACACTTCTTACTTGAGAATAATCCTGACGTTTTTTCAGAGTCTCGCTCAAACGCTTCATTCTGCTTTCTTGGTAAGAGCACATGTCGCAGACCTCGTAAAACACTCTGACAAGATCGTCATATGTCTGAAAAATAGTACACATAGTTAAGATGGTTTGAAACCTAAGAGGGGCTTTACTGATTCTGCAATCCGAAGAAACTAAGTACAAATCTGGACAATATAATGCTTGATAGAAATGTCCAATTGAGCTATGTTAAAAAATATATCTATTGCTCAGGCTCTAGCCTGATAGAAAACGATATTTGATTATTAAAACCACGTAGACAAAAGTTGAATATAAACACCTCATCATTTCATAGCGTCCTAATGAACAAGTTAGGCATGGTAATTTTGAATGGCAGCCATTTTGAATAATTAATTAGATCATTTGACATAGAGCACCCCATCATTGACTGAAATTTGAAGCCAACAAGGCTGTTCTGCTAAGGCAAAGGCAGTTTAGTTGTAAAGCAAGCATGTAATGCCTTTTGGCGTTGCACTGTGTAAAATTTGAGTGTGAATAAAATCTCAATAGTCAAATTTAATCGAATAAATGAACACAAGCAGGATGTAGTAACTTACTGTTTTACTGACTACGGGATGTGAGTCTTTCTCCGCTGGTGGCTCCTCTGTCCCTGTCTGTGTCCAAGATGTGCGCTTGAAAACTTGACTAACGTATGGATTCACCACAGCTTGACTAACGCATGGATTCACCACAGCTTGACTAACGCATGGATTCACCACAGCTTGACTAACGTATGGATTCACCACAGCTTGACTAACGCATGGATTCACCACAGCTTGACTAACGCATGGATTCACCACAGCTTGACTAACGCATGGATTCACCACAGCTTGACTAACGCATGGATTCTGCACAACTTGACTGATGCATGGATTCACCACAGCTTGACCAATACATTCGTTCACCATGGCAGCTTGACCCTGTTGACTAACGTATGGATTCAACACAGCTTGACCAATACATTCGTTCACCATGCCAGCTTGACTAACGCATGGATTCGGCACAGCTTGACCAATGCATGGATCCAACACAGCTTGACCAATGCATTCGTTCACCATGCCAGCTTGACTAACGTATGGACTCATCACAGTTTGACCAATACATTCGTTCACCATGGCAGCTTGACCCTGTTGACTAACGTATGGATTCAACACAGCTTGACCAATACATTCGTTCACCATGCCAGCTTGACTAACGCATGGATTCAGCACAGCTTGACCAATGCATGGATTCAACACAGTTTGACCAATAGATTCGTTCACCATGCCAGCTTGACTAACGTATGGATTGTCCACAGCTTGACCAATGCATGGATTCACCACGGCTGGCTCTTGACTGACCGTCTGAGTGGACACTGTTATCAGACATCTCACAGGTTTCTGCAAAAAAAATGATACATCATAATGTTTTCGCTGCATGAACAACAGTAACAAACCATTCAGCATGATAAAAGTTAATTCATATCAGCCATAAATTAAAATGGGTGTAAATCATTGGATTTGTTACAACCGTAGGCATAATCGTAGACCTCATAAGATAGGTTATAAATGATTATATATTAATGACTCATGAACACATGATTGTGTTGTACTAACTGTATTAGCAGAAATATACATTATAACAACAATTAGAAACAAACACGTTCTAATGTCTTTGTCTTACCATCTGCCTATTTGTTATCCCGTCAGAACCAGCATTCTGATTTTTAGGTCTACGTACGTTACATGTCAGCAAATCTGGACTAATGAATGCTCGCACCGCGGCTGAAACAACAACGATATCACACCTTTAATTACACGTGTAGACATATGTGTGACAAAATTATTTCAATAAAAAGCGATTTCATAGAAAATTTGCAATGAAGCAGTCAAATCAGTCAGCTATAAATATCGCCATTTTCAAATGTGAGCTCACAAAGAAAGAATTGATTGATGACATAGCATGCAATAGAGGCATAGAAAGAATTTTGGACCTTCTTATGGAAATCCCATCTTTTACTCGACATTATGATACATATTAAGTAGTATTATAAAATTATGCATAAATAGAACATGGCACGTGAATATCTGACTTTAAGATATGATCCTCACATTACCAATGAAATGCTTGATATTATTAGGATATTACCTTTCACATTACGGCTAACGTTACACATCCACAAGCTGAATCCGGTGATAGTGAACAGAGCCAGTACTATTTGGACGATAACTAAGGTGGTGACTTGTAGCACGAACTCCTTCTCTGTCGTCAGTCCACTAGGCATGTGCTGCTTTAAGAACAACTGCAGTTCTAGATCGCCATCCAAACTCCTGATCCATTCCACCACACTGAAAGAAGTAAACAAGTCAAATGATACATAAAAATCATCAGGAGTTCATAGTATGCTTAATCGATTTTCCAGCGAAATTATATTTAATATCTCAAAAGTTAGACCATTTGACACGTAGTAAAATTGTAAGACGTCTCTCTTTTACACATTAATATCTCACCACCCTAAATGTCAGTCCTATTGAAAAACATTTATAATGGCAACATCATAATGGCCGATTTCACCACTTTCGTCCCAACCTACCGCACAATGTGCCACACCATAAAAAGCCTATTAAGCTGTGTTTTTTTCAGGAAAACAGTTCCGTAGATGGTATGCTAAGTTGTAGCATTTTGAACTCCCAGGTAACCATCGCCGGGATTTCCCTGTATATTTTTACGCCCATTCTCGAAATAGACACAAATCCTTTTCATCTAATGTGTATATATCCGAAATTCTCGCACCCATGCTGTTCGTTTTCACTACGAGACGTATGGTGAGATCAGCCCATCTCGCACTCTCTCCACTCATACGAGTCTGCATATTGCACAGATCATATGAACTATGTGTATGTCTATGTCTTCATTTCTAAGTTTGATTTTGCCGTTCCAGATACATATTCGTATGAGAAAATACATACTGCATTGTTGGGTACGGCGAGAGGGGCTGATCTCAGCACTCGTCACCACATATAGCCCTCGTCTAAAGGCTAGGGCTTGATGTGGTGACTTAAGCTGAGATGAGGCCATCATTCTCGTATCCCCAGCGATGCAGTATGTGCATCATATCATAACACAGTTCGTGTGTTTACAGATTATACACAACATTCCTGTATTTTTTTTTATTTCCGAGAAGCGGAAACAACCATGCCAATATAAATAAGTAATTTTCAGGGTTGTTGGGCTATTATTTAATTCATTAGACAACTAGGCCCCCTATAATCTCTACAAAATTTAAAAAAATTGGTTCATAATGAAACAATTTTCTATTCAGTGTATAGTCACCCCTCCCAACATACCATACAATTTCATAGAGATCTGTCAAACAGTTTTAAAGTTGATTTCCATAACATGTTACCATGTAATAAAATATTAACCCTTGCAATGCGGGGATCAACCTTAGTCGACAGAATCTGACGTCTGTAGACGTCAGATTCTGACGCCTAAACTCTATCCCCGCACTGCAAGAGTAAACATATTTCTAATGGCCGTAGACCCGTAACATAGGTATTCAAATGAATCAGAAAGAGCTAACTAAGGCATTTATGATGATTTCAAACTGAAAAAAACGTTTGCTTGCGATATTTTTTACAAATTAATTCAGCGCTTTAATGGTTAATGGCAGATCTAAGACGCATTTAACCTCCACACTCCACATGCACAGTGATTGCGTGAAACATTCACCTCCACACTCCACAGGCACAGTGATTGCGTGAAACATTCACCTCCACACTCCACAGGCACAGTGATTGCGTGAAACATTCACCTTCACACTCCACAGGCACAGTGATTGCGTAAAACAAGGATTGTATTTGATCTAGCCTACAGGCCAAATTGTCTACACAACAAAATTCCACAATATCTTGAGATTTGCTGTTGGGAAATGAAATGAATCGGGCCTCAGGCCACCTTTGTGCACATATAGGCTAAACTGGGCCAGGAGAACCTCCTGAGGATGGTGAGATGATTGAGATGACACTGTCCTCCAGACACAGGATTCGAAATTCGAGCCCTGGCGGTCTGAGGCCGAGCACGCTACCTCTCGGTCACGGAGGCTCCCCACAATACTGACTAGTTGTTGTTGGGAGGAGCTTAAAAATGATAGCAAGCTACCGATAAACATGTTAAAATTGTAAAAAAGGCATATGGTGAAACAAACTACAACAGTGTTTCAAGTTTATTAATTTTTAATTTTGATGGAGTAATAATAATAACAATATGTTTTTCCTTACTTTTTGCTTGTTAAGTTAACATGGTTAAGCATACGTATATAATATTATGATCTAGACTCTCCTTATGCTTTGTAAATTGATACGAAATATTAATCCAATCACGGCCAATGTTGATATAGTATAATTACGACTCTGGGTCTAACTATCATCCCATTTTGGAACAACCTCCTAGCCCCAGTAGCTGAAACAGGTTTCAGCCACAGATTGAGCGCGTACATAATCGTGAGGCATTTCTTTGGACTGTCATAGTGGAAAATATCGGGGAGTAATCAGGTCAAAAATAGTTTTTTTTAGAATCAGTAACATTTCAGTTCCATGCCAACATGCTCAGCTCAGAGATCGCACAGTCATTAAAAAGTTATATATTCTTTTCTAACGTTAGCCAAAATGTGGTTTACGCCCCACCCTCTTGCATATTCTGGATACGCCACTGTGTTGGGCCAGAGTAGGGCCAACGTATGGCACTAGCAGGCGGTGGGTGCAACACTATATATATAGGCTAAACTAACATCGGGTCAACGTCTCGCGTTTGCTGAGAGAAAAAATTGAATAGAAAAAGCATAGAGTTTACTTACAGATGATATGTGTTTGTTGATTCCCGAGAGATGCAAGAAAATACTGAATGCACCCATGGCCATGCCGAAGACAGAGAATCCGTAGATATCTGCATAAAAATCATTTGAAAGCCAATCAGGCAAATCAAAATGCCAAGGCTTACTCCAAGGAGTAACTTAATGCACCGCATTGTTTCTCCAGAGCTTTTCAATCGCTGAACAGTGATCACAAACGTTGATAGAAATCCTGACAAGGCACTATCTCAAAGAAAGCTAGTTCAGAAATGAAATGGTTACCACGCAGCGCTATATTTTCTGTAACTATGTAACCATGTAACCATGAAATAAACACATGTGACGTCATTTCCTTATCAACTAGTAAATATGACGTCATTCACAAATTAATTATATATTCTTGTTTTTGAATTAATTTGCTGAAAAATGGTTGGTAATTTTTTTTATGTCGTCTTAGAGTTTTAGTTTATTACATAATGCATTTTGCATCCAAATGCACCAAAACTATCCAGAAATGCAACGAACTTTTCTGAAACTATTAACCCTTATAACGCTGATCAGATTATGTTGTATAAACTATGGAGACCAATTCAATTTGAAATCGTCAAAATTGGGTTATCTCTTTCTGATTCATTTGAATGTAATGTTATTGGTCTACGACCATTATAAATATTTTAATTATTTCAGCGCGGGGACCGTCTTTATACGCCAGAATCTGTCGTCTACAGACGGATGATTCTGACGTATAATGACGGTCCCAGCGCTGAAAGGGTTAAACGTTATAACACTTTAAACTGGGCGAAAGTTCGGTCAACTATAAAGACTTTGGCTTGGACAATTTCTTATTAACAGCCTAGGACAGGCCAGGGGTACAGCACAAGCCCAATTGTGCACCACAAGTTTGTACAGAACACCCACCACCTGATGACATTAAGTTTTATGTCATTAATATATGTGGATTGAACTCTAAATTCTATACTCCTGACTTTGAAGATAATTTACTGAAATATGATTTTGTGGTACTGACAGAGACAAAATGTAACAATATTGATACGGAAGTACTATCCGACAAGTTAGATAAACTTGGGTATTTCATGTTATATAAAAATAGACAAAAATTACCTGTTCATCGTTCAGGCGGAATAGCACTATTTGCGCGTGCCATATTCAAAGACAAAACGAAATTGTGTCCATCAGAAAACCCAGCTTGTTTATGGTTTTTAATCAGTAAGAGTATATTTGGTTATGATAAGGATGTGTTATGTGGAGCTGTTTATATACCACCCGAAGGCTCCAAATACAGTGATGTAGGTTTATTTGACGATTTGTCTTTGGATCTGGTTTATATAAATCCCGATAACAAATACTATGTTTTATTAATGGGTGATTTCAACTCAAGGACTGCAAATCAGTCAGATGTTTCATATGTAGATTTTATGTATCCTAATGATATATCCGTTGACACTGATAATCCCGTATTGAACGGAGATACTTTAGCATCATTTTCTATTCCAGAAACGCGAGCATCCTTAGACAAAAATTGTAATAATTATGGTAATCGGTTACTAGATTTTTGCAAATCATCGTCCATATATATGTTTAATGGTCGAATAGGCTCTGACAATTTAACAGGCGAATTTACAACAACTAAGAATAGCGTTATTGACTATTGCATTGGCTCACCATACCTTCTTTCTAATTGCTCAAAATTCAACATATTAGACTTTGATCCTTTATTCTCGGATATACACCGTGGGACCCATTTCGAATTAAAAGCCAGACACCTGTATAATGTAGTTCCACAGTTTATATCTGAAAATCCTTTTACAGACACCAAAGATAACAATGAGAATATGTACATATGGGATAACTGTAAAAAAACACAATTTATTGAAGCTATTGATAATTTAAAAATAGAAGCAATATTAAAAAAATTTAATTCTGTCGATGTAAATGTTAATGAGATCGTTACAGATATTTCCTCTTTATGGGAAAACAGTGCGTCTAAGACTTTTAAAGTCAAGAAGAGCTACGTGAATAAAAATTCCAAACAGAAACGTTGGTTTAACGACAAATGTAAGCAACAGAGAGTCACATATGTTAATAGTAAAAACTTTTATAGAAGGTCTAAAACGACACAAAACTTTCAGAATATGAAAGAGTGTAGTAAAAAGTATAAATTAGAAATGCGGAAAGCTAGAAAAGAAATGCAGAAAAATTTTGAACAAAAACTAAGAGGATTAAAATCTTCAAATCCTAAACATTATTGGAATCTCTTGAATTCAAAAAATAAAAAAGCTAGTAAAAATGTACCAGATATAAACTCCTTTTATGAACATTTTAAATTTCTTAATGAAGAATCCACATACCCTGAAATGCAAATTAATAACAACACGCGTTCTGTTCTTGAGTTAGATAAAGAAATATCAGAAGAAGAAATATTACAAGCTGTAAAATCTTTAAAAAACAATAAAGCATGTGGTGATGATAGAGTCATAAACGAATATATTCGTTCCACTATAGGGGTTTTGCTCCCCGTTTTCAAATGTCTTTTTAACTATGTCTTAGAAACGGGAAATATCCCGCAAGACTGGACATTGGGAAATATTATCCCTATTTACAAAAAGAAAGGAGACACTAATGACCCCGGAAATTATAGAGGAATAAGTTTGTTAAGTTGCTTTGGGAAATTTTTCACAACAATAATTAACCTGCGGTTAAATAATTTTTTAAATTTAAATAACATTTTACTAGAAAATCAAACTGGATTTAGAAAAGGTTATTCAACTTTAAACCATGTTTTCTCACTAAAATCCCTAATTGATATTTTCTTTAGCAAAAAGAAAAAACTTTACTGTGCCTTTATCGATTTTAAAAAAGCATTCGATACCGTTTGGCGGTCAGGTTTATGGATAAAATTAATTTCATTTGGCATTACCGGAAAGCTTTTCAATGTTGTTAGAAATATATATGATAATGTTAAATCTTGTGTACAATTAAACAATAATAAATCAGCATATTTCAACTGTTACACCGGTGTTAGACAAGGGGAAAGCCTATCGCCGCTGTTATTTGCTTTGTACCTAAATGATTTAGAGTCATTCTTAAAATACAATAATGTTAAAAACCTCTCCTTGTCCGATAATTTGTTTGACAACTATCTCAAAATACAAATATTATTATATGCAGATGATACAGTTATTTTTTCTGAAACTCCTGAAGGCTTACAAAAATCACTAAATTGTTTGGCAGAATATTGCAAATGTTGGAAATTAAGTATAAATACAGAAAAAACAGAAATTGTCATTTTTTCAAAGGCTAGATACAGAGGTAATTTTAACTTTAAACTGAACGGGAAAAATATATCAATCGTTGATTCATTTAAGTATCTAGGTGTATTTTTTAATTACAATGGTTCGTTTGTTCGTCACAAAACACACCTAGTAGTGCAATCTAGAAAAGCTATGTTTGCATTATTGAAGAAATCAAAAGAGCTCGATCTACCCATTGACTTACAGCTAGAACTGTTTGATTCATTGATTTTGCCAATTCTGATGTATGGCTGTGAAGTTTGGGGATATGAAAACGTTTTAATTTTAGATAGACTTTACCTCAAATATTTAAAGTATGTATTAGGTCTCAAACAGTCAACACCTAGTTGTATGGTTTACGGAGAGACTGGGCGCTTTCCACTTTCTGTATATATTAAAACTCGAATGATTTCTTTTTGGTGTAAGTTAGTGTCAGACGACGAGAACAAGTTGTCAAGCCGCTTTTATAATTTACTTTGTCACTACTCCGATAATAGGACATTATCCTCTAAATGGCTAGACACTATTAAACATATACTAGACCATACTGGTTTTTCCAATATGTTTGTAATGCCTCGAAACAACAGTGGTAATCTTTCTAATTTTCATATGGTCATCAAACAACGATTAGAAGACCAATACGAACAACAATGGCGAAATGAGATAAACGAATCTAGTAAATGTACTTTGTATCGTATTTTTAAGACGGAATTTAAATTCGAAAATTATCTTTGTTTTTTACCATTGTACGAAAGAAAAACATTTTGTGAATTTAGAACCTGTAACCACAAGCTACCTATTGAAGTCGGACGTTACACAAACACACCAAGAATCAATAGAATATGTATTTTTTGTAATAACAACACACTATGTGATGAATTTCATTTTGTTTTAGAATGTTCAATCTTGTCTGAAGTAAGAAACCAATTTCTACCCAAATATTGTCACCAACGACCAAACGTTTTAAAGTTTAAAAACATTATGTCAAGTCAAAATCCAAATGTGATAAAAAAATTAGTTAAATATTTAAAAGAATCTTTCAATATTTTTGATCTTTACATTTGATTGCTGCTTACATTGTATTTTTTCTGTTATTGTTTATAATCTTTATAATTATGTGTATAAAAGATGTATTGTTTAATTTCATATATATTACACTCCATGCCACCCAATTATTGTCTATTGTCTATTGTCTATTGTCAACTTCTTTTCTACAGTGTGTTCCATGAGGATTATGTAGGGTGTGCTCCTCTCTTTGAAGAGAATTGAACTTAACAAAGTGATCTGTATTGTAAGATTTGTCTTTGTACACAAACTTGTAATATGTCTATTCTCTTTACCATGTTTACGTTTACAAGTAAGTAAATGGGTTTCTTAACGGCCAGTAGGATTATGGCCATTTAAGTGTCTACTAGTATCATGCGAGGTAAAAAAGAATAATATTTTGTATAATGATGTCTGGCAAAGTAATAAGATTAAACTGATAACCACTGATAACAGTTATGTTTGAATTCAGTCATTCATCAAAAAACTTTTGATGATAATATGATGGTGCTGTACTGAGTGTGATGACATGTTGCAGCGCCTGCGTTACAGCACAGTGCAATGCATAGAACAATATAAACAACGCATAAAATTAAATTATTATAAAATGGAGGACTTATGAAGTAAATGACGGCTATATCTCAGTATCTCCATTAAATTGGATTATACCTAGCTGTTTAAAATCATAGACATGTCTAGTCGAAATGTAATAACTAAAATGCATCATAGAGGTTACCCAGTACACAGTTAAACACAAAATATTTTTTAAAACATTTGTACAACGTCGGCCAAACGTCTTCGACGTTGGTCACATTTGTGTAACATTTGTACAACGTCGGCCCAAAGTCTTAGACGTTGGTCCAACATTGCTTAAATGTTGTACAAATGCTTTGTGTTTACTGGGCACACTCCCGCAGGAACTGTGCAATAATTCTTGCCGGAGTGTCTTACCAGCCAGCCCGAGGTAGATAGTCTTAGTAGCCTATGCGATTCAACGCTTGCTCAATATTAAACCAACTGTGACTGAACGTCGGGTGTTAATTAGTCAGGGATCATCTCCTGGCCCAGTTTAGCTTCTTTGTGCACAAAGGTGGCTTGAACCCCTATTCATTTCATTTTTTCCAGTCGGGGATCATACTCACTGGAATAAGGTCCCGTGAGAATTTTTGTATGATAGCAAGCCACCAATCCAAATGGCTCAAGGGCATCCTGAAATAATAACAATCCAGAGGATATTTGTACACATTTTGCAACAGTAATGCCACATTTTATCATTGAACATATTCAGGACGAAACATAGGTGAGGTTATGATTTTTTTCAGAAAAAATGAACCTACCCTTAGAGCGCTGAAAGTCAATATTTCCAAAAATATTAACAAAGTTCGTATAATGTAACTTCCCGTTTACTCTACATGTGTATGATTATGAGCATGCTAATGTCTGTTGACTTCTTTTGGGAAATCGGTCATCATATCATAGCAAGTTAGAAAAAACATACCTTGTTGCATGACGGACTTGTGAGGTCACAAGTACTATTTTATCGACCTTATGTAATAACTGAGTCCTCATTTTTATAGTTATAAACAGCTTTAATACCACTCTTCCGACATTTTGACATTGAAGACATTCAGGACTAGTCCGTAATAACAGACTCTGTGTGCGATACAGACTCTGTTAACATTGCCATTCGTAAAGTTGTGCCCCAAGAATACGGTGCGTTACCGATCGATTGCGCAATGAATTACTCCGTCATTGTTTGATCAATTATTTTTATATCATTCTGTAATGACAGATATACATCTCATTAGAATAATGCCTTAACGTGGGGACTTGAACCCCTGTCTTTATAGGTGAATTTATCATCTAAATAGGGCTACCCTCACATTTTTCATGAAATTGTTGGTCTTAACACAGCTTTTGCTATGCTGTCAATCTCTGACGTTGAACCATGCTGTTCACGTCAAGCTCGGATTATCCAAGACGAAACATATGGGAAGTTTTGATTTTTTAAAACAGATACTTAGAGCGCTGAAACTCGATATATCAAAAAAAATTAACACAGCTCGAGCACTAATCGAACGTGTTTTAAAGACATTATTCACCACCAGGTGGCACACAAATTTGTCTTTGTAAGTAATGTGTTGTGGATTGTGTGGGAACACAGGCAGATTTACTTGGAGTGTTAGCAAAATTTCAGTTATGTTTTTAGAAGGGGTGTCAATATTAACAGATGTAGATCTGTCCCACTGATAGGTTTTAACAAGGAATCTAGATTCATTGGTTTGAATTGACATTATGAGGGTCGATAAGGCATAGATATAGAGATCCATGGTTAAGGTAAAAAAATACGAATACTTGATGGCAATGTTCAAAAGACACATAGCTGGGTAATATGCCAGCAAAGGGAAGGATGTGAAGCTATGTTATGACCTATTCAAACCAAGCATGAGTTTATGTGGTCATTGCCATTGCCATATTACTTTATTGTTATCTGTGACTTGGAATACTAAATGATGAATAAATAATTATAGATTATAAATAATTATCTACAACTCACAAGCCAAACAATTGATAATTTGAAGTGTTGTCTAATATTTCAGATAATTGTTTGTTACTTTACAAAAATATATATTCATACTAAAATAGTACATTAAAAAATTGATCATACTAGCCAAGTAGATTTTATAAGTGATTTATATTGTTTTTATAGTTATACGTATATGTACTCTCTACCATATATGCAAAATATATGATACTCTAAACACAAAATGGAGAATTCCAGTGAGCTGTCTGCCTAGAAAGTCTGTCACATCTTAGAATTACTTCCCCACCAGCAGCAAACAGCTAGGGAGGACAATCACCGTCTTTTCCCAATGTTTAAAGTGTCAAGAGGTTGCTCGTGCTAAACTTTCTAAGACAGCATTTATTATCATAGAGTGGTTCCGCAAAGCAACTATTGTTCTCAACCATCATATTTACGAGAGATTATAGTCACATACTGAGAAAAAAGTTTGAAAAAGTCTGATGACATCATCTGATCATAATGATTATAAGGCATAGGCCTGCACCAGTAATAAAACAGCTCGATATTCAAAAGCAAACGCAAACCGGAGTTTATGGATACTTATCATATAGGCTTAATTTTTTGCACTAATCTTAGTGATAAGAACGTGTGTGTGCTTTACTAAACTTAATAATAACTATAAAAAAATAAATATTATTTGTACAATGTTGGGCCAATGTCGACATTGGCCCAACATTGTACAAATAATATTTATTTTATTATAGTTATTATGTCCATTACGGTGGCCCATAGACGCCAGGAATGGCCAGGAATAAAACAAATTAAAATGATCAATGCGTGCCCGCGCAATAATAATGCGTGCCCACGCAATAATAATGCGTGCCAACGCAATGACTAATGCGTGCCCACGCAATGATCAGTGCGTGCCCACGCAATGAATAATGCGTGCTCACGCAATAATAATGCGTGGTCACGCAATAATAATGCGTGCCCACGCAATAATAATGCGTGCCCACGCAATAATAATGCTTGCCCACGCAATAATAATGCGTGCCCACGCAATAGTCAGCACATGGCCAGCTGCTTGTGAAACCCCTCTTGAGTCTTGACTTTATAGACTGAGTTAACATGTTTAATTATTAATTTAATAGCCTACGCCGATTATTTATCTAAATATTATTGCGTGGCCACGCTTTATTATTACGTGGGCACGCATTGGTCATTGTGTGGCCACGTATTATTATTGCGTGGGCACGCATTATCATTATTGCAGGGCCACACATTGGTCACTGCGTGGCCACGCATTATTATTGCGTGGGCACGCATTATTATTATTGCGTGGCCATGCATAGGTCATTGCGTGGGCACGCACTAATCATTGCGTGGGCACGCATTAGTCATTGCGTGGGCACGCATCATTATCGCGGGGGCACGTAATAATAATGCGTAGCCACGCAATAATATATAGATAGATAGTAGGCGTATGCTATTTGGTTAATAATCAACCATGTTAACCCAGTCTATGAAGTCTCGCAAGTCAAGACTCAAGAGGGGTTTCACAAGCGGCTGGCCATGTGCTGACTATTGCGTGGGCACGCAATATTATTGCGTGTGCACGCATTATTATTGCGTGGGCACGCATTATTATTGCGTGGCCACGCATTATTATTGCGTGACCACGCATTATTATTGCGTGGCCACGCACTGATCATTGCGTGGGCACGCATTAGTCCTTGCGTGAGCACGCAATATTTTTGCGTGAGCACGCATTATTATTGCGTGGGCACGCATTATTATTGCTTGGGCACGCATTAATCATTTTAATATTTATTTTATTCCTGGCCATTCCTGGCCTCTATGGGCCACCATAGTCCATAGACTAGAACTGCGTATGTTTTTTATTTTTGTGTTGCACATTTACCCGTTAAGCGAGATATAGATTTTATCACATGATCTGAATATATAATTGCTCATATAGTAACTTTTATTTTACTTAGAAAGGTAATTTTTAATCATGCGTTCTAGTGGCCAAGGAATCGCTTACACCCATTTTCGATTGCTATATTATATTCGTTTTTTTTATGTAATCCAAGACGACCACCAAAACAAGAAACGAAACATCACATATTTAATACTACAGAAGTAGTAGAATATGTTATGCCATATTATTGCATAATATCACTTTTCGGCACTGAAATTGTATTATTACAAAAAAACAGTGCAGTCCATTGATAAGATGAACAATGTACAGATGTTGACGTGAGGGTGGGGTGATAAAGCATAGTGGGTTATTGAGTCACTCACCAATAAGAGGATCTAGGCTTGTCGAGGGGAATTACCCCCGAGATGGTCGTAGACTTAGGTTTCGCTATACAAAACATAAAAAAACAGCTCCACTATCCTCGAGCTGGATAGTCCCCAGTGACAATAGATAATGGTACCTGCTTTTATCCCACGTGAAAGACCTAATGTCAATCAGAGGAGCCAGGGTATGTCACTGGCAATCCGTCCGAATTATAGCCAGATACGTAGAGGCTCATATTCCTAATGACCCTCCCTGGGTTTCGAAAAGTACTATCACTAGCAACTTCCCCAATACCCCTTTTAACACAGAAACCCACTGAACTCGTTACCCTCAGGATCCTTATAGATTTGTTAAGGTGGCGTAATAAATGAAGTATAAAAACTAGGCAAGACTAAGATTTAAGATTGTTTCGAGCCCACAGTCATTTATACACTTTAGAGTTGATAAAAATAAACAAACGCATGTCACCCGTAAAAATGAACATTTTATTAGCAGCATTCAATAACATTATATACAATAATTAATAGAATAAATATAACAGACAACGTTAAGAACAAATAGTTGTGATATAATTCTGGAATATTCCTCGATCATCGGTCCTTCTTCTCCTGGAAAGACACAGAGAACACAAAAAGAGTTATTACATGTATTTCTCTTCTCCACAAATCACCTCCATTGTATTGGGGGTCGTATCTGCCGCTTTGTGAGGTGCTAGATAGTTATGCAAAGGCGACGAAATTGTATTTAATAGTACCTTTTATTTAAATGTATTCAAATATGACGAGGGTGCTTTTATAAAGGGTTTAAATGGACAATACAATACAATCATTTTCTATATCAATGCCGTTTAATATTTTTTATTACTGAAAAAAAGAGTTGTAAAATTTAAAATTATCTTTTTATCAGTAAAACACGATTATCATGATTATAACCTGTGATACATGCATAATGTTTTTTACTTTATATAACAATAAAGCTATGATTAAAAATGTAATTCAATAAAAACAATGGCTTTGATAAGTTATAATTCTGCCCGCCGAGCAACCACTTTTGTTGTTATTGTCACAACAACATAAAATATACAATAGCGTAGAATAGAGAACTGGTAACTCCTATCCTGCTAAGTTAATATATTTAAATTTTCAACCACTTGGGGTTGTGTCTCGCTTCCGCGATCCACAACCTCAAGTGGTTTAAAATTACTCATACTTGTTTAATTTGCGACCAAACATTTACAAACATTGATGTTTAAATAGATATTTTGGCTAGATTGACGCCCTGTGACTTCCAGGGCCTATATTTTACACTAAACTGGGCACTGATAAAACAGATAAAATAAAGCCAAGGGATACCTACTTTTGGATAGACACCATATCTTGCCAGGATATGATGTAATGCGTCTATGCGGCCTTGCTGATAGTCGATAACGTCGCACATGTCCCCGTTGTCTTTGTATAGCCTGTCAGCTCTTTTCTGAAGCTCATCATACTTCTATATAAAAAATACAAATGATTTAGTCATTCTAGCTCAATAAATGTTCTTGCAAATATAAGATATAATTCACACTATTTCTGTATTTCTGTTTCAGTTAGTAGCAATAGTAACACTACCAGGATCCAAGTAGTAACCATGACTGGCGTTATTAACCCTTCCAGCGCGGGGACCGTTTTCATACATCAGAATCTGACGTCTGTTGTCGTCAGATTCTGACGTCTAAAGACGATCCTCGCACTAAAAGAATTAAAATATATTGAATAGCCCTAGACCCATAACATAGGTATTCAAATGAAGCGGAAAGAGCTAACTAAGACATCTATGATGATTTTAAATTAAAAAAACCTTTCGTCTCCATGGTTTATGCAAAAATATTTCAGCGTGGTAGGGGTTAACCCTTTAACCGCCAAATTATTCAATCTGAATTTTCACCCACTTGAAATTGTGTCTCGCTGACCCGATCCACAACTTCAAGTGATGAAAATTATTCAGATTTGACTAAATGGAGGTCAACTGTTTTCAAATAGCGCTGATTGATGTCACATTTTATCTTTAACATGTTTAAAAGGTGGTACTTATTGTGCTAATAAAAATGAAAACCCGAATATATGCGACACCGGCGGTTAAAGGGTTAAAGTAGTATAGTGCATGTTCTTTCCAGCATGTGTGGACACTTTTGAACAGTAACCATTTGATTGGTTGTGTCTGTGAGATCGGGACATTGATGAAGGTACTAAACTGACACTTTGTCAGTTTAGCACATTCTAACTCTAAGGGGACGATATACTGAGAAGTTTAGCATGATCTACAACTAGACTAATTTAGCCGATGTATTGAAAAACACTTCTTACTTGAGAATAATCCTGACGTTTTTTCAGAGTCTCGCTCAAACGCTTCATTCTGCTTTCTTGGTAGGAACACATGTCGCAGACCTCGTAAAACACTCTGACAAGATCGTCATATGTCTGAAAAATATCACACATAGTTAAGATGGTTTGAAACCTAAGAGGGGCTTTGGTGATTCTGCGATCCGAAGAAACTAAGTACAAATCGTGACAATATAATGCTTGATAGAAATGTCCAATTGAGCTATGTTAAAAAATATATCTATTGCTTAGGCCCTAGCCTGTCAGAAAACGATATTTGATTATTAAAACCACGTAGATAGAAGTTGAATATAAACACCTCATTTCATAGCGTCCTAATGAACAAGTTAGGCATGGTAATTTTGAATGGCAGCCATTTTGAATAATTAGTTAGATCATTTGACATAGAGCACCCCATCATTGACTGAAATTTGAAGCCAACAAGGCTGTTCTGCTAAGGCAAAGGCAGTTTAGTTGTAAAGCAAGCATGTAATGCCTTTTGGCTTTGTACTGTGTAAAATTTGAGTGTGATTAAAATTTCAATAGTCAAATTTAATCGAATAAATGAACACAAGCAGGATGTAGTAACTTACTGTTTTACTGACTACGGGATGCGAGTCTTTCTCCGCTGGTGGCTCCGCTGTCCCTGTCTGTGTCCAAGATGTGCGTACGAAAGCTTGACTAACGCATGGATTCACCACAGCTTGACTAACGCATGGATTCACCACAGCTTGACTAACGCATGGATTCACCACAGCTTGACTAACGCATGGATTCACCACAGCTTGACTAACGCATGGATTCACCACAGCTTGACTAACGCATGGATTCACCACAGCTTGACTAACGCATGGATTCACCACAGCTTGACTAACGCATGGATTCACCACAGCTTGACTAACGCATGGATTCACCACAGCTTGACTAACGCATGGATTCACCAAAGCTTGACTAACGCATGGATTCTGCACAGCTTGACTGATGCATGGATTCACCACAGCTTGACCAATACATTCGTTCACCATGGCAGCTTGACCCTGTTGACTAACGTATGGATTCAACACAGCTTGACCAATACATTCGTTCACCATGCCAGCTTGACTAACGCATGGATTCAGCACAGCTTGACCAATGCATGAATTCAACACAGCTTGACCAACGCATTCGTTCACCATGCCAGCTTGACTAACGTATGGACTCATCACAGTTTGACCAATACATTCGTTCAGCATGGCAGCTTGACCCTGTTGACTAACGTATGGATTCAACACAGCTTGACCAGTACATTTGTTCACCATGCCAGCTTGACTAACGCATGGATTCAGCACAGCTTGACCAATGCATGGATTCAACACAGCTTGACCAATACATTCGTTCACCATGCCAGCTTGACTAACGCATGGATTCAGCACAGCTTGACCGATGAATGGATTCAACACAGTTTGACCAATAGATTCGTTCACCATGCCAGCTTGACTAACGTATGGATTGTCCACAGCTTGACCAATGCATGGATTCACCACGGGTGGCTCTTGACCGACCGTCTGAGTGGACACTGTTATCAGACATCTCACAGGTTTCTGCAAAAAAAAAAATACATTATAATGTTTTCGCTGCATGAACAACAGTAACAAACCATTCAGCATGATAAAAGTTAATTCATATCAGCCATAAAGTAAAATGGGTGTAAATTACTGGATCTGTTACAACCGTAGGCATAATCGTAGATCTCATAAGATAGGTTATAAATGATTATATATTAATGACTCATGAACACATGATTGCGTTGTACTAACTGTATTAGCAGAAGTATACATTATAACAACAATTAGAAACAAACACAAGTTCTAATGTCTTTGTCTTACCTTTTGCCTATTTGTTATCCCGTCAGAACCAGCAATCTGATTTTTAGGACTACATACGTTACACGTCAGCAAATCTGGACTAATGAATGCTCGCACCGCGGCTGAAACAACAACGATATCACACTTTTAATTACACGTGTAGACCTATGTGTGACAAAATTATTTCAATAAAAAGCGATTCCATAGAAAATTTACAATGAGGCAGTCAAATTAGTCAGCTATAAATATCGCCATTTTCAAATGTGAGCTCACAAAGAAAGAATTGATTGATGACATAGCATGCAATAGAGGCATAGAAAAAATTTTGGACCTTCTTATGGAAATCCCATCTTTTACTCGACATTATGATACATATTAAGTAGTATTATAAAATTATGCATAAATAGAAAATGGCACGTGAATATCTGCCTTTAAGATATGATCCTCACATTACCAATGAAATGCTTGATAATATTAGAATATTACCTTTCACATTACGGCTAACGTTACACATCCACAAGCTGAATCCGGTGATAGTGAACAGAGCCAGTACTATTTGGACGATAACTAAGGTGGTGACTTGTAGCACGAACTCCTTCTCTGTCGTCAGTCCACTAGGCATGTGCTGCTTTAGGAACAACTGCAGTTCTAGATCGCCATCCAAACTCCTGATCCATTCCACCACACTGAAAGGAGTCAACATGTCAAATGATACATAAAAATCATCAGGAGTTCATAGTATGCTTAATCGATTTTCCAGCGAAATTATATTTAATATTTCAAAAGTTAGACCATTTGACACGTAGTAAAATTGTAAGACGTCTCTCTTTTACACATTGAAATCTCACCACCCTAATTGTCAGTCCTATTGAAAAACATTTATAATGGCAACATCATAATGGCCGATTTCACCACTTTCGTCCCAACCTAGCGCCCAATGTGCCACACCATAAAAAGCCTATTAACCTGTGTTTTTTTCTGGAAAACAGTTCCGTAAATGGTATGCTAAGTTATGGCATTTCGAACTCCCAGGTAACCATCGCCGGGATTTCCCTGTATATTTTTACGCCCATTCTCAAAATAGACACAAATCCTTTTCATCTAATGTGTATATATCCGAAATTCTCGCACCCATGCTGTTGGTTTTCACTACGAGACGTATGGTGAGATCAGCCCATCTCGCACTCTCTCCACTCATACAAGTCTGTATATTGCACAGATCATATAAACTATGTGTATGTCTATGTCTTCATTTCTAAGTTTGATTTTCCCGTTCCAGATAAATATTCGTATGAGAAAATACATACTGCATCGTTGGGTACGGCGAGATGGGCTGATCTCAGCACTCGTCACCACATATAGCCCTCGTCTAAAGGCTCGGGCTTGATGTGGTGACAGTCTTAAGCTGAGATGATGCCATCATTCTCGTCTCCCAAACGATGCAGTATGTGCATGATCTCATAACACAGTTCGTGTGCTTACAGATTATACACAACATTCCTGTAATTTTTTTTATTTCCGAGAAGCGGAAACAACCCTGCAATATAAATAAGTAATTTTCAGGGTTGTTGGGCTATTATTTAATTCATTAGACAACTAGGCCCCCTATAGTCTCTACAAAATTTAAAAAAATTGGTTCATAATAAAACAATTTTCTATTCAGTGTATAGTCACCCCTCCCAACATACCATACAATTTCATAGAGATCTGTCAAACAGTTTTAAAGTTGATTTCCATAACATGTTACCATGTAATAAAATATTAGCCCTTGCAATGCGGGGATCAACTTTAGGTGACAGAATCTGACGTTTGTAGACGTCAGATTCTGACACCTAAAGTTTATCCCCGCACTGCAAGAGTAAAAATATTTCTAATGGCCGTAGACCCATAACATAGGTATTCAAATGAATCAGAAAGAGCTAACTAAGACATTTATAATGATTTCAAACTTTTTTTTACAAATTAATTCAGCGCTTTAATGGTTAATGGCAGATCTAAGACGCATTTAACCTCCACCCTCAACAGGCACAGTGATTGCGTGAAACATTAACCTTCACACTCCACAGGCACAGTGATTGCGTGAAACATTAACCTTCACACTCCACAGGCACAGTGATTGCGTGAAACATTAACCTCCACACTCCACAGGCACAGTGATTGCGTGAAACAAGGATTGTATTTGATCTACATGCCAAATTGTCTACACAACTAAATACCACAATATCTTGAGATTTATTGTTGGGAGGAGCCTAAAAATGATAGCAAGCTACCGATAAACATGTTAAAATTGTTAAAAGGCATATGGTGAAACAAACTACAACAGTGTTTCAAGTTTATTATTTTTTTAATTTTGATGGAGTAATAATAATAACAATATGTTTTTCCTTACTTTTTGTTTGTTAAGTTAAGCATACGTATATAATATTATGATCTAGACTCTCCTTATGCTTTGTAAATTGATACGAAATATTAATCCAATCACGGCCAATGTTGATATAGTATAATTATGACTCTAGGTCTAACTATCATCCCATTTTGGAACAACCGGTTATATTTGATCACATCTACACCAATCTTCGAATGCACCACTCGCACACACACTGCGGCGTGACTTCAATTTAGCAAATTCACATAATTTGTAGCCATTTGGAATTGTGAATCGCGGTAGCGAGGCGAAATTTCAAGTTCAAGTGACTAGAAATTTAAATTTCTTAGCTCAGTGTTCTAAGGCTAGTGTTAAACTATACAACTACTATTTCAAATGCAATATTTTTTGTTACAGTTAGGCCTTAGGGCCTACAGTTAATTGCACCAAATTTAAACTTCTATTTTGCGCAACCAATTCTACCGGCAAATACTACTCTGTATCAAGAGTGATTACTGTATCAGAAGAAGAAGAATGTTTATAAATATCATGTAATTTACGTTGCCTCGCAGGGGTGGGCAGGCAAAATGAGTCCTGTCGCCACAAATGGCTACTTTCAGGTGCTCTGAATGGTCATTTTAAAATATTTTCATTACAGATACTTTGCTTCTTGCCCACCTCTGCCTCGTAATGCATGTGATGTGTTGGCTTAATGTTACAGTGTCGTATCCAGCATAAGGCGGAGACGGCGTACCCTCCACCCCCCCCCCCCATATTCATTGGTGAAAATATTGCATTTTGGAATAAAGTGAAGCTAACACCTTTTTTTCTAACATTAGCAAAAATGTTGCTTACGCCCCACCCTCTTGCATATTCTGGATACGCCACTGTGTTGGGCCAGAGTAGGGCTGACGTATGGCACCAGCAGGCGGTGGTTCAACACTATATATATAGGCTAAACTAACATCGGGTCAACGTCTCGCGTTTGCTGGGAGAAAAAATTGAATAAAAAAAGCATAGATCTAGAGTTTACTTACAGATGATATGTGTTTGTTGATTCCCGAGAGATGCAAGAAAATACTGAATGCACCCATGGCCATGCCGAAGACAGAGAATCCGTAGGCCTAGATATCTGCATAAAAATCATTTGAAAGCCAATCAGGCAAATCAAAATACCAAGGCTTACTCCAAGGAGTAACTTAATGCACCGCATTGTTTCTCCAGAGCTTTTCAATCGCTGAACAGTGATCACAAACGTTGATAGAAATTCTGACAAGGCGCTATCTCAAAGAAAGCTAGCTCAGAAATGAAATGGTTACCACGCAGCGCTATATTTTCTGTAACTATGTAACCTCCATGAAATAAATACATGTGACGTCATTTCCATATCAACTAGTAAATATGACGTCATTCACAAATTAACTATAATATATTTTTGTTTTTGAATTAAATTGCTGAAAAATAGTTGTTAATTTTTATGTCGTCTTAGATTTTTAGTTTATTACATAATGCATTTTGCATCCAAATGCACCAAAACTATATATATATCATTATGATCAGATATTATATCCAGAAATGCAACGAACTTTTCTGATACTATTAACCTTTACAACGCTGATCAGATTGTGTTGTATAGGGCCTAAGCTATGGAGACCAATTCAATTTGAAATCGTTATAAATGTTTGCGTTATCTCTTTCTGATTCATTTGAATGTAATGTTATTGGCCTACGACCATTATAAATATTTCAATTATTTCAGCGCGGGGACTGTCTTTATACGCCAGAATCTGTCGTTTACAGACGGATGATTCTGACGTATAATGACGGTCCCAGCGCTGAAAGGGTTAAACGTTGTAACCCTTTAAACTTTTTTTCTATCGTGTGTTTAATGGGGATTATGTAGGGTGTGCTCCTCTCTTTGAAGAGAATTGAACTTAACAAAGTGAACTGTATTGTAAGATTTGTCTTTGTACACAAACTTGTAATATGTCTATTCTCTTTACCATGTTTACGCTTACAAGTAAGTAAATGGGTTTTTTAATGGCCAGTGTACTTATGGCCATTTAATTGTCTACTGGTATCATGTGAGTTAAAAAAGAATCATATTTTGTATAATGAAGTCTGGCAAAGTAATAAGATCGAACTGATAACCACTGATAACAGTTATGTTTGAATTCAGTCATTCATTAAAAAACTTTTGATGATAATATGATGGTGCTGTAGGCCTACTGAGTGTGATGACATGTTGCAGCGCCTGCGTTACAGCACAGTACAATGCATAGAACAATATAAACAACGCATAAAATTAAATTATTATAAAATGGAGGACTTATGAAGTCAATAACGGCTATACCTCAGTATCTCCATTAAATTGGATTATGCCTAGCTGTTGAAAATCATAGACATGTCAAGTCGAAATGTAATAACTAAAATGCATCATAGAGGTTACCCAGAACACAGTTAAACAGAAAATATTTTTTATAACATTTGTACAACGTCGGACAAACGTCTTCGACGCTGGTCACATCTGTGTAACATTTGTACAACGTCGGCCCAAAGTCTTAGACGTTGGTCCAACATTGCTTAAATGTTGTACAAATGCTTTGTGTTTACTGGGCACACTCCCGCAGGAACTGTGTAATAATTCTTGCAGGAGCTCCTTACTGCCCAGCCCGAGGTAGATAGTCTTAGTATGCGATTCAATGTTGGCCCAGCGTCTGCGACGCTTGCTCAATATTAACCCAACTGTGACTGAACGTCTGGTGTTAATTAGTCAGGGATCATCTCCTGGCCCAGTTTAGCCTCTATGTGCACAAAGGTGGCTTGAACCCCTAATCATTTAATTTTTTCTAGTCGGGGATCATATTCACCGGAGTAAGGTACCGTGAGAATTTTTGTATGATAGCAAGCCACCCATCCAAATGTCTCAAGGGCATCCTGAAATAATAACAATTTTGTACACATTTTGCAACAGTAATGCCACATTTTATCATTGAACATATTCAGGACGAAACATGAAGTTATGATTTTTTTCAGAAAAAATGAACCTACCCTTAGAGCGCTGAAAGTCAATATTTCCAAAAAAATTAACAACGTTAGTAGAATGTAACTTCCCGTTTACTCTACATGTGTATGATTATGAGCATGCTAATGTCTGTTGACTTCTTTTGGGAAATCGGTCATCATATCATAGCAAGTTAGAAAAAAACATACCTTGTTGCATGACGGACTTGTGAGGTCACAAGTACTATTTTATCGACCCTATGTAATAACAGAATCCTCATTTTTATAGTTATAAACAGCTTTAATACCAATCTTCCGACATTTTGACATTGAAGACATTCAGGACTAGTCTGTAATAACAGACTCTGTGTGCGATACAGAGTCTGTAATCATTGCCATTCGTAAAGTTGTGCCCCAAGAATACGGCGCGCTACCGATCGATTGCGAAATGAATTACTGCGTCATTGTTTGATAAATTATTATTATATCATTCTGTAATGACAGATATACATCTCATTAGAATAATGCCTTAACGTGGGGACTTAAACCCCTGTCTTTATAAGTGAATTTATCATCTAAATAGGGCTACCCTCACATTTTTCATGAAATTGTTGGTCTTAGCTTACACTGACCACCAGCATAGAAAAACACAGCTTTTGCTATGCTGTCAATCTATTCAAGACGAAACATATGGGAATTTTTGATTTCTTAAAACAGATTCTTAGAGCGCTGGAAGTCGATATATCTAAAAAAAATAAACACAGTTCGAACACTGGTCGAACGTGTTTTAAAGACATCATTCACCACCAGGCGGCATACAAATTTGTCTTTGTAAGTAATGTGTTGTGGATTGTGTGGGAACACAGGTATATTTACTGAGAGTGTTAGTGAATTTCAGTTATGTTTTAAGAAGGGGTATCAATATTAACAGATGCAGATCTGTCCCACTGATATGTTTGAACAAGGAATCTAGAATTGGCATTATGAGGGTCGATAAGGCATAGATATAGAGATTCATGGTTAAGGTAAAAAAATATGAATAATTGATGGCAATGGTCAAAAGACACATAGCTGGGTAATATGCCAGCAAAGGGAAGGATGTAAAGCTATGTTATGACCTATTCAAACCAAGCATGAGTTTATGTGGTCTTTGCCATTGCCATAATACTTTATTGTTATCTGTAAATCCAAGAAACACATGATACAATGCGCATATCCGTACAACTACACATGGAATAGAAATATAACGTGTTGGTGAACAGTGGAAATATTGTAAAACCCCAGCAGCTGATAACCTCTAAGGTTAGATTTATACCGTCAAAAATATCTAACCTTCAGATATGTTTCGTCCTGCATGTATTCAATGATGAAATGAGGCAACATTGGTAATAAAGCTGTTTATAACTATAAAAATTTGGATTTTGTTATTATATAGGGTTGAAAATGTTACTTGTGAGAGTACCCCATCCGTTCTTTTACAAAGGGGCGAAAAAATAAAACTTGTGAGATTACCCCATTCGGACCTCGTAAGTCATTCATGCAACAAATAAAAGTAGGTTTTTTATAATTTGATATAGTGGTACTAGATGACAGATGTATGAAATGAGTTTAGCATATGCGCATAATAATACAAATATACTGGAAACAGAAATATTGGATGCTACGAACTGTGTTAATTTTTTTTAAATATTGATTTTCAATGAGGATTATGTTATCACAAGGGTTCGAAAAGTGTAACAAGTGAGAGTACTCCATCCGCTCTTTTGACACATTATTCATTCATACAGCAAGGTGAGATTATTCTAATTTGATATAATGGTACCAGATGACCAATGCACCAAATGAAGTCAACAGAAATTAGCATTATATTATCATAATCATACAAATGTACGGAAAACGGTAGACCAGCAATGAAACAACATTTTATCAATGTCTCATAATTGCTGGGCGCGCAGTCCTGCCAAAAACACGTTGTCACTATACACATGACACACATATTATACAGGCTAAATACTAATACATAGATCAATTTGGCAGCTCAACCAGATATATGCAAATATTATTTATGCTGTGTGTGCCAAATAATAAATGCGAGCTCAGCGAAACTTTGTACTTGATATGAACGCTAAATTATTAATTGTATTAAAAGCGTTTTTTTGTATTGAAAAGGTGTATATGCTGCATTGGCATTTTAATGATCAATGGACAGGGGTGTTTCAACATAAATGGATGATAAAAAAATAAAATTTGATAAGATGTTATTTTGTAAAAAATAAATATTGTCAATTTCATTATTATTGTTAAATTATTCTCTGGGCTAACTTTGTGAAGTAAAACGTATTTGATTTATATTTGATCAAATACATCAAATACAGGGATCAAATACAAATACGGGCCTTTTAAAAAAATCAAATACAAATAAGAAAGATTCGAATACAAATACGCAAATATAAATACGTATTTGACCCCATCCCTGACCTGGGGTTAAAAAGTGTACAGGCTTTCGGGCTCGAGGGTACACTTGAACATCCCACGGGAAACTTCTACACCCATCCTATTAGTCTATGGGCTACTTATGGCTACCGTGAAACCCACCCCACACACACACATCTCAACGAGTTTTTTTTGGATCCCCGGGATATGGGCCATTTTCAAAATATTTGAGCAAAAACGGTAAAGACATGTCTTCAACATTTTTTCAAAAAGTTTGCATTATTTCATTTTTGTTATCATTTAATCAGTTAAAGACATGCATTTAAAACTTAGAATTTTTTACAAACATTTATCTTCGAGAATCACATTTTTATTCGATATAATATGCTTGATTTGTCTTCACCGTGAGGTGTCCGAAATGGGTTTGCGATTTTTTGAAAACTTGTTAATGTCATTGTAATGTATGTATAAAAAAGGTGACTGAATCACCAGTTATTCAATAGTAAGCTGTGATCCAAGTTTTAGAATGCAAATGTCTTTAATACCGTTAACCAGAACCCATAAGGCCTATTATTTTTGGAAGTATTCACCAGATGGCTCTAGCACATAAATTCCCGGGTCTAGTCATCTATTTTTTTGAAGTAAACAAGATTTGATTTATGGACAAAGATAAATGAAATATAAGTGTAAAATAGGATGTCACAAATAAAATAACACAACAATAGGATGTCTTTACCGTGTGTCTAATAACCTTGGTTGAAAAATTAAATAGCTGTTCTAGATTATTCTCGTCATCAGTACATGTATAGCGGGGTATGTTAAAAACGTGAGGGTTTGGTAAATGTGACATCAGCAAAAAAATGCCGGGTTTACCTCTGTCCGCTCAGTTTGTGTCTCCGCAATCTCTACGTCTGTATGTCCCATTCACTTCCATGCTTCTGTCCAGCGCTTTCTATCGTGCAGGCGGTCAAATATGAGACGTTGCCCCAGTGATGGGCTAATGTTGGCCCACCCACTACGACGCTGAGCCAACATTAGCCCAGTATTCGGTTACCGTGTCGTGTTTAGCGCCAGGCTGAATCAACCCAGCTTTGGTTCAAAGCATCGTGCCCTTACCGCCAGCATGCCAGTTCCGGCAGCATGAAGTAGTGACTAGGACTGAATGGATCTGCGACGCTGGCCCAACATTTAACAGACATTGGGTCGGTGTCTGCTTGTAATCGCCGCCAGCAGTAAGCAATACCAGACCATCTGCTATTGAACGCAGCCCAGCAAACACGAGGCGTTAAACCAGTACTGGTTTGATGCTGGGCCAGTGTCGCAGACGATGGGCCAGAATTGGACCAGCATTGGGTCAACGTCGTGTTTGCTGGAGTGTTGACAAGCCACATTATGTTTCGAACCAAAACGGAATAGTTAATCCCGCTTAATACATAGTTTCTACTGTCCACAGGAGCCATTCAATAACATTAATATTACAAAAGCGATTGACACTACATCTATTATCTATCAACCTTTATGGTTATGCTGGTGGAGGCATCTCCAGTTTTTTGTTTACAAGAAACTAGAACCTTCTGGTTAGACATTACATGCCTAATAAAATGTAACTTAATAACATTTAGGATAGTGTTGTACTGTTATATGGACCCGCCATAAATGTCCAACAGCTCCCCATGATCATCGACAACCTGAAAAAGAATCATTTTGGTTGCAACTATGTTGACAAGATCAAATCAAATATCTACTGAACGTGACTAGCTTGAACAGTAGGCCTAGTGTGTATATACGTACGTAGCAGAGTCAGTAAGCCCGTGCATGTTGTAAATGTGATGCAGGCTAATCACATATATGCCATGCATAAACGCTACTATAATTAATTATTTAATATTAAATAATTACCCAAACTGAATATTCATAGTCCACATGTAGTCAAGCTAAACTAGGTTACTAAATCTGCATAAAATAGTTTATTGTACACACGTATGTTTTTTTCTCAGCCGCTTGAAACTTATCAGCTGAACAAATATGTAGGCATATATGTCAGTCTGTGTAAAACGACACACTGTATCTGTCAAGAATAAAATTATTATTACGGCAAAGCCAGCCGCGGCTCAGATACCAATTCAACATACACACGCTTGCAAACGATTTTGGTTTCCGTGACCTTTTGACTCCGAAATTATGTCAATGCCGATCGCAGGCTCTAAGTCAAGGCGTTATGAAGTCATCGTGCTTACAAGCATTTTGGTTTGCATGAACTAGTAACCTTGAAATTAGGTCAAGGCCACGGATTATTGAACTTGACCTTCAGATTAGTGTCATGCACATGGGATAACAAAATGAAGGCTCTAAGTCAAGGCTTAATGACGTTATCGCCACCTGGTGACCTTCAAAATAGGTCATGGTCACTGAATATCAAACTTGACCTTCAGATTAGTGTCGTGCACATGAGGTAAGTAAGGTGGCTGATTCGTCTCACCTCGTATCCGCGTTCCCTCGTATTCTCGCGCTCTATACGAGAACGCGAATTTGCGAAAATAAATCGCGAGAACACAATAAAGACGAGGACGCGAGTTTGCGAGAAGGCGAGGACACGCAAAAGACGAGAATACATCGCGAGAACATGAAAAAGACGAGTATGCGAGAACGCGAGGACGTGAACAAAGCAAGAAAGCTAGAAATTAGGCACGAGTCTGCCAGATACACCGCGCAGTTGGAAACGGTAAAGCGCGTATTTGTTGTCCCCTCGCGACAAAGAAAGTTGAAACAAAGATGGACGGACGAAGAAGACATCGTATCCTTATTATGTTAACATTTATGGATGTTTTTTTAGCAATATTCAGGGCTTAACCCTTGTCCTGCTATGGGCGTCAACCAGGTCCCGTCTTAAGGGCCTAACGCTTGTCCTGCTATGGCCGCTAACCATATCCCGTCTCAAGGGTTTAACCCTTGTCCTGCTACGGCCGCCAACCATATCCCGTCTCAAGGGTTTAACCCTTGTTCTGCTAGGGCCGCCAACCATATCCCGTCTCAAGGCCTTCACCCTTGCCCTGCTAGGGCCGCCAAACACATCCCGTCTCAAGGGTTTAATTCTTGTTCCGCTAGGGTCGCCGACCACATCCCGTCTCAAGGGCTTAACCCCTTTCCTGCTAGGCGGATAACAATTTTGTATTGTACCGGAAAGTGTTTAAAACTAAAAAACAAAATGGCCGCCAAATTCACTATGAAATGTGCTATAATTCCATATAGGCCTACCCAAAACCTATCGTCAATAACACTGTCTTGTATATCTATATTTTCAAGGTGGTAAGCTGTCCAAAAACAATTAATCCATTGTGTTTATTTAAAGTGATTTGATCATTACCCTGGAGGTCTGAGGCCGAGCACGCTACCTCTCGGTCACGGAGGCTCCCCACAATATTTACGCGTGAATGGGGAAGAAACATTTTTGTTTATTCCAAGCCGCCAACGAACCCCGAACTCTAGCGTGAAAGGCAGCGGTGCTAACCACTACACTGGAGGCCCCCGCCATCATTTACTCTCAAGTGAGCTTTGTATAGGTCCAGAGGATTAGGTCTATACTACAAACCACGCCCACTCTATTATTTGGATCATAGACCCTATTACAATCAGTCTTTTTTGATGCATCCACTAGCAACAAGCAGCAGACTTTGCACAAATGTTGGACAAATGCTGGCTACGTTGGCCCAAAATTGAGCAATTGCTGGGTAGATATTTCGGGCTGTCTAAGACCGCTGTTACGCTGTGGTGAGACGACTTATATGTCAGAGTCCTGTATATAAACCTACTGTGACGTCAGAATTGTCGGTTGTGGTGGAGATTTGATTGACAGTTCTTTTAATGTCCCTAAACCAATCATCCTCACCGCTGACTGACGTGATTGGTTGAAATATCTCGCATTGTCTCTCGATATCAACGTGAAAACACGAGAGATGTTCCTCATCCAATGACTATCAAGCTAATTAAGTCTACTTGGAATATTGTATCACTGTCTGCGACACTGCAGGCCATGGCCTAACAGTACTGCATTCCCCATTGAAAGCTGAGCATGATGGGATCAAATGCACATCATAGGGCCTAACTACAGTTTATAATCGAGACGCAAACGTGATCCAGCAAATATGATTATTCATTTATCGATTTACCACCATTTCTTCTCTGGATAAAAATTCGGATATGGATCAAAACTGAGATACTTATTTCTGATTTCGACCATGCCGGATGTTTGTCATCGTGATTGTGCATTACATCGATATAAACGTTTTCAAAAGCATGCATGAGTGTGCAGTATTGTTTAATATGATATTCACCATTTCTTCTGTCGCGATATTGACATAATATGATAATACGTACAAAGCGACGTAATGCTTTAGTCACTCACTCATAATGAATATTTCCTTTCAGAAAAGTTTCCTTCTGACAATAGCCTGTTCTAGATATATTTTACACATTGCAGGATGCTAAATTTGAACCCTGGTGATTTGAAATCGTATTTGCAATGCTGGGTAGGCCGCTTCCCAACAGGCCGGGAATATGGACGGGATATGGTTAGCGGCCTCAGCAGGTCAAGGGTTAGGCCCTTGAGACGGGATCCGGTTGGCGGTTCTAGCAGGACAAGCCCCTGAGACGGGACCTGGTTGGTGGCTATAGCAGGACAAGGGTGTAAATATTGCTAAAAACTCCATAAATGTTAACATATTATAACATGTATAAGGACACAATGTCTGCTTGCACGGTCCATCTTTGTTTCAACTTAATTGGTTGTGAGGGGACAACAAATACGCGCTTTAACGTAGACTCGTACTTAATTTCTCGCTTTCTCGCTTTGTTCACGTCCTCGCGTTCTCGCATACTCGTCTTTTCCATGTTCTCGCGATGTATTCTCGTCTTTTTCATATCTTCGCCATCTCGCAAACTCGTATTCTCGTTTTTATTGGGCTCTCGCGATTTATTCTCACAAACTCGCGTTCTCGTATTTTCGCATACTCGTATTTTTCACGTTCTCGCTGATTATTCTCGCAAACTCGCATTCTCGCCCAAAACACGAGAGTACGAGGGGACGCGGATACAAGCTGAGACGAATCAGCCACCATAGGTAAGAGAATGAAGGCTCTAAGTCAAGACGTTATGTTGTTATCGCGCTTACAAGCCATTTTGGTTCCCGTGACCTGGTGACCTTGAAATTAGGCCAAATGAGGGGTACAAATGAAAATTATTGCCGGTGGTTGATGAAAGTATACCATTTTTATTGTGGTTATTGCCAGCCATCTTGTTTTTGATCTGGATGAACTCGAAGCGTAAAAATAAACATTCGACTGAAATCGGTATATTCAAATTAGTCCAAAATGAGGTATTATATTAGATTATAGCTTAATTATGTCGGAAGTTAAAAAATTAAGATTTTAAATTTATGCAAATTCAGGATGATAGCTGGCGGCCATTTTGATTTTATGCAGATTATAAATCACAGGAATAGTTTGTGTCGCTCTCCTTTCAATATTGCCAAATTTGCTATTTGTTTCATTTGTGTTACTATAATTTTGTTAAAACAACTGGACTATAGACCTATTCATGATATTGTGTATCTGTTGGGTCATAAGAAAAACAACCAATTTTAACGTTAGATGTCAAATTTTGACCTTGACATCTCAAGGTCACCCACAATTCATAAAAACGGTCATAAATTGAATGAAAACATTTCCATTATGAACAAGGCATAATATAGCCATATCAGATCGAAAAAAACACACTATAAACCTACAGCAAAAAAATATATTATGCTATGAGTTTGAGGTCTTATTTAAAGGTCAACCAAGGCCACCTGGTGCTTGTCTCAGAGTGGTTCTGTATCTAAATCACATAAAAGACATCAAAATATGGCTCACTGAAAATTGCAAGCTTTATTCACATTTTGCACATTATTGTTATGCTTGACTCCCATTCACCAGAGGGCGGCATAATATAGAATTATGGTTAGATTCTAATTATATACCGAATTTATTTAGTAACGTTAGATATGGACAAACGGCGGGGTTTGCCCTTAATAAAATTAGTTACTAAATAGTTCTGCGTTATCACCAACATTTAGTCCAACCTGAGCTTTAGATATGACTCGCACAGAGCAATGAGAATATTTCGTCCCCTTGAGTTTATTTACCAGTTATCACCAACGTCGTTTTACTGTATAATCAGTAATGCTAGGAGTAAAATAATGTGGAAACGGGCCAAGTGAGACTAGAGGAGTAGCTGGGGGGGGTCCGCGGGTTAGAGTACGATCCTCTTAGATTACTTTGTATTTTACAAATCCATAGTAATAGGGTCTATACGTAACTGGCAGTTCCGAAACTGTTGTATAATTATAGCAACAGTTTTGTGACACCCCAAGAACAGTGACACAATAAATATTAACCTAATGCTATGCGTGTATTATTACGTCATAATCGCTTATTAATATCACCAGTGAAACGGCTGTAGGCTACATGCTAGTAATTGCACCTGTTTCAAGGTACTCCAATTAAATGGACAAGTTACCTATCACTTAATAATATATCGATTAAACCCATTTAAGTAGTCGCTACTTTGTAATTTATTTATATTACAAACACGCTTTTTTAATCTGTCGCAACATGTAATGTGTGCCCGCCATTGCAGGGCTACCTCATTGGTTGATGCTGATATCACGTGTTGAATCGGTGGGGTGTAACCGGGCCCAGGATACACGAGGCGTTGACTCAATGCTGGCTTGATCTTGATACACCGTCTGCGACGCTGGCCCAACATCAAACCAGCATTGGATCAACGCCTCGTGTTTGCTGGGACCTTTCTCCTATTGTGATATTGTAGATGGTCCTAATATAATATAAACGAAATAATCGATCACCACATAATAGACTAGTGTCCGGCCCAGGAAACACAACACATTTGTATAACATTCATACAACGTCGGCCCAACGTCTTCGACGTTGGTCCAACATTGTATAAATGTGATTCAAACGTTTTGTTTTTACTGTTTAATGCCTGGGGGAAGGGATTTATTGAAGCAATATATCTTTTCAATGACCAAGCCATTCATCAGTTGTCAGATCCTCTAGGATTATCTTGACCGAGTCGTCACAGATACATGCAGATACAGAGTGACAGATACAACTCTTTAATATTAGTACTTAAGAGGCGACGAACAGTGCCTAGTAACCCGGCACCCTAATCATAATGATCTTGTATCCATTATAAGGCGCAACTATAGGCTACTCATTATTATGATGACTCACTATTTGTCTGTATTATAATGTATGCTTTATAAGCCTATAAGTAATGTTCTCCTTGAAAGGAGGAAAATTAAAATAATATATGCTTCAAACACATCTTCAAGATATCAAAATGGACATCAATGTTGCCGGCACAGTAGCTTACATTAAGGTCAGACAAGGTCATTTCAAGGTCATTCCCAAGGTCAAATCATACGCAAATTCACACAATTTATCATATTTTGTAATATAGCATTCTACTGAAGGTACTTTGGATATATTCTGTTTAATTTCAGCTGGGGACTCTCCCCATACATGTTACTTGGGGTAGGTTATTGACATATCGGGGTCAAAGGGGAGGGGTTGTGTTTGTAATATCAGAATAATTAGGCACTACAAATACCCCCCCCCCCCCCTCGCCAGGAATACACGGTGGTGAAAGTGGCTGTGACATGATTCCAACGTTTAACGTGAATTCCAGCGTTACGCAATCACGAGTTGAACACATTTTTTTGCGATTTTAACTCGCACTGCCTGAATGCATTACTAGATGTATTTTGCTCATATACAGTAACGTTATGACATGATATGACATTTCTCAATAATAGCCTAGGCCTACTACAGCATGCATCAACCAGTTTCATTGCCCATAAAGGAGTAACAAACTCAGAGATTCACGTTACGTGATCACATGGAAATGGGAGCGTAAAAATTTGCTATTTTTCAGAAGAAACCAGCTGCAATATGAAAGAAATTAATAATTTTTTTAGTCCTATATTGTAATTAATCTATTTTAGAATACGAAAAGCACTATTTTAGATGTGACATGATTACAACGTTTAAAAGGGGTTAATACCCCCCCCCCCTCCCTTATGGTTAGATTATAGGGCCTATCTAGGCCTAATTTTTATGGGTTGCAAAATGGCATAGGCCTATGTTCCACAACACAATTTGGTGGCAATTCACACATATATGGCCTTGTCAGTAGGCCTACTGGAATTACCAATGATAAGCTGTAACCATGGTAACTGTACATAATCCTGGCTAGGGTCCGGGAGCCGCAAATAAGGAGCGTTTTCGGATCCCGGCTGGAGTCCGGGAGCCGCATGGAAAGGGTTATTGTCATCCAACGTTGCGTCCCATAACACTGATCCCGGGAAAACAATCCGACATTAACACAACATCTTGGTGACGTTTCCGACAGGTCGTTATTCCGACAGGTCGTTATTCCGACAGGTCGATATTCCGACAAACAGGTCGTTATTCCGACAGGTCGATATTCAGACAGGTCGCTATTCCGACAGGTCGATTTTCCGACAAACAGGTCGTTATTCCGACAGGTCGTTATTCCGACAGGTCGATAGTCCGACAAACAGGTCGATATTCCGAGAGTTCTATATTCCGACAAACAGGTCGATATTCTGAAAGGTCTTCATTCCGACAGGTCGTTATTCCAACAAAAAAATAACAGTGATGAGAGGATTAACCACTATTAACAGCTACTGTGGTGATGAATAGCGATGAAGACCTATATCTAAAATACTAAGATTGTTACTGTACTTGTTAACTCTTTTCGTGCTGCATCATTCTTTGACATGTTTTATTCATTTGAAGCTTGCATTGGTGATGCAAATGTTACTTTAAAGGGACTAGCCCAGGTCTAAAATCATCAAAAAATCGGTGATTTTATTTTGGCTTCCTAATATGACCACATGATGTAAACATGTCCTTAGACTAGAACTGCAAAAGTTTTTAATTTTTGTACTGCGCATTCACCAGTTAGGCTAGATATAAAGACGAACTTCCTGATTTCTAATTATTGACAACCATGTCAAAAATAAGAAATACGGAAATTTCGTCTCTATATCTAGCCTAACTGGTGAATGCGCAGTACAAAAATTAAAAACTTTTGCAGTTCTAGTCTATGGACTTGTTTACATCATATGGTCATATTAAGAAGCCAAAATAAAATCACCGATTTTTTGATGATTTTAGACCTGGGCTAGTCCCTTTAAGCCTAATATGCCAACCAATGGAATAACTACTTTATGTCAACGTATTTGATATCAAAAGTTGTTTTTACAATTGCAGATGTATACAATTATTTTATATATTTATGTATATTCCAGCCTAATAAACACTGATAAATAAATACATTTAATTATTATTCCCACACATTCCCCTGATTTTTCCCTGACTGCCCAGAAAATACATCACCAACTATTAAATTGAGCAAAATATTATTGAGCGACCCCCATAGTGCTCTAATGCCGTCCAAAATGCTGTTACAAATTAGCAATCTCAACAACATCAGTACTGAAACTAATAATACTATTTTCGAGGTAAAAGTATACAGTCAGAATGAATGCAATTCAGAACTAATATTGATCGCCTTAAAATTTCCTAACTTTGCCCTTCCTATGAGGATGGATGTATTAGCAGTGATGGAACAATTGAAGTTTTATAGCTGCGTTGCGTATAGACAGTAGACAGTGATATGAAAATATAATTATGTTGTTGTGCCTTGAGTCACAATTATAATATTATATCTATAATATTCTTATTATAAATACTATTACTTATTATCTTGTTCCTGTTCGTGACGGCAGGATAGCTCATTGGTCGCGTGGTGGACTCGAGAGTCTGGGGGTACCTGGTTCGAGTCCCGCTGCGGCCGAAATCTTTCCTTGGTGTATACATATGCAGTGACCCAAACTGTTCAAATTCGTGGTATAATAATAGCAACCGAACGTATAACCTATTCGCGCCGCCTATAAAAAAGTACAAAAAAAAGAAATAATAATGTCAAAGTTGACATGTGAACGGTTAAAAAACCTTTCAAAAAACCCTTTTGTCCTGGTTGGAAACGGGCTCTTACAAACACATGAAATAATATATATTTAAAATCGTTTATGAAACCGTAGAAAAATGCTATTAAGTGTTTCTCTACTGCTATTAGTTGGCAAGTTATGACGTGGGCTTGTTATGAACAGCGGCCATTTTGAATTTATTTAATATGGCTGATACACAGGAACTCCAAAGACTGGCTCTGGTAGCAAATCTTATGGATAGGTCGTTATCAATGCCTGATACAGACGATTGTGTTGCTGATCTGCGTCGTTTAAACCGTTATCATGTCGTATATATATTGACGAAATAACTTTACAAATATTTTTGTTTTTTAAATAATTCCCAAATCAACTGCAAAACATCATAAATCAATCCTACATATTCGAAAACCATAGAAAAGTGGTATCACATGCGTCTCTACGTCTATTAGTTTACAAGTTATGAAATGACCCTAATTTGAATGGCGGCCATTTTGGATTTGTCAAATAAAGCGCCCACGGCGAGAGTTCAGCTTGGTACCCGCGATAAATCAAAAATATTATGGCCTTGGCCATACGTGGTCCAAATTTGGTGCTTTTGTGACGATTTTAACAATTCGGGGGTAAATCAGTTAAGCCCCCTGATTTGAATACTTATGCTATGGGTCTGACACCATTATAAATATTTTTAAATCTTTCAGCGCTGAGACTGACTTTAGACGTCAGATTCTGCCGTATAAAATCGGTCTCAGCGCTGAATTTGCTGTCTTATTATTGGATCACATGTATTAGACAGTCTAATTTGGCATCACATGTTCTTATGTATGTAGATACATTTAAACAGTGTCACTGGTAAAAAATAGCGATTTTACCATTTTTGTATGAAAAAAAACACGCAAAATGCTATAGGGCCTATTCTAAAAAAATGCAGCGTCTGAGGCATTTAAGAAATGGAATTTCAGAATCAGCATGAAATTCTGACTAGAAACACTCTTCAAACCTTTTGGGCCCAGACACGTAATTAAAAGTGGTTCATCTCATGCACAGACTAATTCCCATTACAATTTACATCAAGAAACTTTCGGAATAACGACGTGTCGCTGGAATATCGACCTGTCGGAATATAGACCTGTCGGAATATAGACCTGCTGGAATATAGACCTGTCGGAATATCGACCTGTCAGAATAGGCCTATAGACCTGTGGGAATAACGACCTGTCGGAATATCGACCTGTCGGAATATACCGTAGTGTGCCCTATTTCGGTCATAGCCCTAATTCGGTCATAGTAACTTTGGGATCCCCTTACCACGTGCTTGGCGCCTTTAGCAGACAGAGAAACAACGAAACGAAAACAAAGACCATAGGCCTATAACAGCATTATGCCGGCATTTAAAGCTTTTTATTTACATTTTATTTAAAAGAAATAGCCATTTGAAAATGGGTCGTACCAAATCGTATACTTAGCATATGTACTACATAAAAATATTGTACCCTTGCACGCCTTAGAAAAATACTTTGTGATCGATATTACATATCAATATGAACGCTAATTAGTTCTCAATAGATCGCCAGAAGGCCTACTAGCGCGGTGAAGCCGGGAGAAGTCATTTTATTCACTTAAAACGCTACTGAAAAATATGACTGAATTGGGACCGGATAAAAGCTTGTTTTGACCGAATTGGGTCACCATAAATACTCAAAGGTCCCTTAATCGGTCATAGAGGCCTAATTCAGTCACAGGGTGTCCTAATTCAGTGCACACCCTATATTCAAATAAATCAAGTAGGCCTACACAATTACTTCTATATATAGGCCTAGATATGTCTTCACCGTGTGACGTTGGAATTTATGGGAAGATTAAAGTCAAAGACTATACGCCAAATTAGGATGCTAATGGGAGACAAGTGTGTCAGCAAAACTAGGATTCCCGCTGTGTTTCGGGGGTTTTGGGCCACCTTTGTGCACAAACTGAGTCATCCTGAGGATGGTGAGATGCCTGAGATTACACTGCCGGCAAGACACAGGATTCAAAAGGTCTGCGTCCGAGCACGTTACCTGTCGGTCACGGAGGTTCCCCACATTATTGAATCTTTACGAGTGCTCGAGGAAAAAACATTTTGTTTCTTTGAAACTTGAAGGCGGTCTCAGATTTTCCAAGCAGGCAGCTTTTTAACCACTGCACCAGGGCCCCCGCATCTGTCGTAAAGGAGTCATTCATAAAGTTCAATCTGAATGCAAATGATCAGGAACTAATATATACTCAAGCTCCACAAACATCAGCTTCAAACCAGTTAGACGAACTTTGCAGCCTACCTGAGTATCAGTTTAACCAAGGAAGTTAAAAAGACCTCCCTGGTTTTACAGACAGCGGACTGAATGACATGGAATCGGTGTTTTTTATTATCTCACAGGCTTACTCATGTACGTGGTATCCCCATCTGTCATCCCTGATTGTTCAGTAGTTGTAGCTGTTGGAATATTACATATTTTGTGTAGACGTTGTCCGCCAATTGTGGCACGTCAAGCTGTACAAAGGTCTTAGCTAAAAAAAATCAACTTTTCTGATGATAGACGCGAAAAGTCATGTTGATGATAACTACCCAGTGTAGGCCTACGCAACATGGAGCATTCTCAATAGTCCATGGGCCATAAGGTTAATCAATACAAAAAAATGGAATTTTCTAATCATAATGACCATGTGAGTATGTGTAATGTGATACATTTTCAGTATAATAAACATTTCAGATGAGTAGCTTAACAAAGATGGCGATAAATTTTAAAATGGCGCGAATCTAAGCTAAATTGAATGTGTGTTCACATGCTTGAAGAGTTAGCCTAATCATACAAATCAATGGTGTATTAGAAGCAGGAGACCACTATGTTAATACTCAATGCCGTTTACAGCCATCATGGCTGACTTCGAAATCAGTAAATCTTGCTCTGGCTTACTTATAGGCTATATTTGTCGATCACCATATATTCGATCCCAGCTGACAAGTATCACGTCCCCTTTATCGTTTTTTTAGCCCGCTAATTGATGCATTGTTTGATGATGGGCCTAATCAGGGGAAATCAATTAAGTTAAGGAAAAATTAAAAACCTATCGCCAATCCTCTGAGTCAAGGCCTAAATGATTTTGCAAAATATGAATTTGATCCATCAATGACAAGGTGGTCTGTATAACCATGGTGGTTATTACAATGAAAAAGCGCTCTGTGCAAAAGTATTATTTCAGGAGGTATGCTCCCAGACCTTTCGAGCAGGGCGCTTGCTGGCGGCGAGCGTAGGTTCAGGGCTGGAAACATAAATCGCACTCTTTTTAATTTATTTAACTTAGCATCTCTGCGATAATCATGTTGAGTTCCGCAATAAAATGTTTCACGAAGTATTGATGCATGTCAGCCTTCACCTCGATGAAAAGGTATTGGGCTGTGGAAAAACAAAAACTCGGAAAATCAACATCTAAGATATCAACAGATGCATGCCAATTCTCACCAGGGTTTGAGACAGGGACACAACTTAATTCTGCAGAGAGTCAACAGCAATACGAGAAATAAGTTATAAGTATAAGTCCAATCAAATGATTAGGTCCACATATGTGTGGCGCTGTTCGTACACAGTGGACTAGCGTTACTCCTCTAAGTTTGATTTCCAGGAGAAGAACATGATGTGCCTCGATAAATATGATCATTCTAAAGCAGGGGAAATATGGATTCAATGACAGTCCTGCTTAAGTTGGACACAACAGCATTGTAGGCCTACAGTAGTTGTAATTTTAGGGGGCCACCATTCAATTAGCAGGGGGAGGCGGAGCTGAATTTTTTATTTAAATAAATATTCTCAGGCTAAATGGTTGTGGAATAAATAATTGTCTGAAGGACATGTTGTAAAGAAATATTTAACTTTAAACTAAATTAAAAATAAATAATTATATAAACTCCTGAGCATCATTTTAATGGCCATTAAAGCAATTTTGATTGACTGCCCTTAAATGTGTGCAGCAGAGCGCACCGAAAAATCAATACTAAACCTAATTTGGCATCTAAATTTGTAGACAGAAAAGTTTTAAGGAAGGTAAATACATATTTGTTTCTACACACAAATGGAAAGAAATATTTTGCTTCAGGCAGAGTGTGAAAGTCTGAAAGATTGAAAGTGAAATAAATAAATTTGTCAGAATAAAATAACTCCATCCCCCCCTCCCCTAGGAATTAAAGGGTGGCTCCTTTATTCGTGTGTATTTGTGATACAATAATATTATTGTCAATAATAAAATTAAAATATGTACACTGACCGGATTAAGACACCATGACCACTTTAGGTCGCCAACTATGACTTATTTGGGACACCAGGTCCCTATTCAGTCACAACAGATTTATTTTTTACAAACGTTCATAATTTTTGCTTTTTATACCATTTTCTCGCTTTTTCAAGAGAGCTGTTGATAAAATTATAAAAAATTCTATTTAAAAACATGTGTGTTAGTTGATAATGCACTGTAAACTAGGGATATTCGAAATTGTGAAAAGTATGACTGAATAAGGGCACCTTGTCGGAATAACGACCTGTCGGAATAACGACCTGTCGGAATAACGACCTGTCGGAATGCAGTCGGAATAACGAACTGACCCCGATCCCGGGATTCGATCCGCGATGAATGAAAATCCGGCAATAATGCTCAATAGCTAAGCCGATTCAAGTTAGAGTGCTATGAACAGTGATGAATGGAAAAGTGGTTGCCATCAGACTAAACATGTGTGTCAATGGTCATTGGTGGTTGAATATAGAAGCCTGTTTATTGTCATGGTTTATTGTACAACTGGTATAGGCCTACATGTCGTATATCTGGCCGCCGTATGTTCTGTGTGTGACCGCAGCTGCGTGCTGAATACAGACTGTGACAAAACAGGGGGTGTGTGTGTATGCGTGTGTGGGAGACTGTGCATGACATGTGTAGAGCCGTCACACTGTGTATTAGCTGATAGAAACCACTTGCTACGTATTGGCACACTATATCCCACATCCTATTGACACGCCAAACACTTTATCTCGAATGAGTGTGTTACGTTAGGCCTACCGGAACAGAGCAATAAATTATTTTTTCTACAGACCTAGACCCCTGATTGAGACAGTGAGAAGTCCTACGTATCCAGTTTTAATCCGCCCACCATTGTCATTATCAACATCATATTTATATCGTCTGCACGGCCACTGGTTTGGACAACAATATTACGATGGCGCTGACCATGTACATCTCCTCGGTGTCTGCAAATATGGAGGTTAGTCCAAAAATAGGCCTGTTGCATATATTGTGGACCTATGTGTAGGCTTTTGCATATATGCCTACAATGCGCATTGTTATTTAACATGTTTATTTTACCGTCAATAATGATTAATTGTATTATGTAGCCCCAGTCCTATTTATAAATACTTGTAAAAATAAACAATATAATTATAATAGGCTATAGGCCAACAGGCCTAACCCGACAAACACGAGACGTTGGGCCAATGTTGATTTATTGTTGGGCCAGCGTCGTGGACAGTTGGCCAACATCAAACCAACATTGACCCCAACGTCTCGTGTTTGCTGGAACGTCCCAGTTTTTTTTAACTGCATTGAGTCGGTGCTGCTGCAATGGTGGGTCAGCGTCGTAGACGGTGTACCAACATTGAACGAGTAGCCTAAAGAGTAGGCCTAAAGTCTGTCCAACGGTGGAGGATGGTCCAAAATGAAAGTCACCTTTTCGGTATCCAGTCAGTCAATTCGCCAGATTGTCACGAAATTTGGTAACCATTATTATCTAGTTAACAACCCTGAAAATTTCACGAAATTTCATACAGTATTTAAAAAGTTAGACCATTTGACATGTAACGCAATTCTGAGAATAAACTGGAATGGAAGTTAATGGGTTTATACATGTTATAGCAGGGATCGACACTAGCTGATTTCAGGTAGTAGCCCAAAGGGCCAGTAACTTAGATAATTACTGGCCCTTAGCCTTCTCGTTCTAGTCCTTAGTGTACACAGTATCAAGGGGAGTGTAATTTTTTTGTTGCCCCCAGGGCCAGTATATCAGGTGATTTACTGGCCCTTAGTGATTTTCACTGGCCTCGGGCCAACGGGCCAGTGTTAGTGTATAGAGGAGCGTCATAAATAGACATTTACTACATGTCAAATGGTCTATACAATCTTTTTTCACGAAAATTTCAGGATCGATGCCAAATGACAAGAAAATAGGGCTTACAAAATTTCATGAAAATCGCCTGAGAATTGACTGACTGGATACCGATAAGCATGATAAGCTTACTTTCATTTTGGACCATTCTCCACCGTCGGACAGACTATAGGCTAGGGCCTACTTGTCCAATGTCTTGTGTTCGCTGGGAATTTAGACTGTAGCGCCATTTAAAGCCAAAAGGCAGTAACTGATTACTTTACATGTAAAGCAGTTAATTCATTTTGTTTTTACGTTAGTGATAGGTTCGAAATAATGACAAGTTTTTATTTCGACAAGTTTTTATGTAGGCGTAATGGTAATCATACCAAGGAATGTAGCCTATATCTGAGTGACAACTGTTTCTATGGCACAAACAGACAAGCCATGCGTTATTCATGCAGAGCCTGTACAGAAAAGATGGGCGTGTCCGCGACTGTCCCCCAATACAACGAGACGCATACCTACAGCAAGATTATTGTTATAACTCTGCCATTCCAATCTAATAATAGGCACAGAGGAAGCGATGGAGCGCACAGCGCGTCGTCACCCTGCGCGAAAAAACGTCGATACACAGGTTCACGACGAGGCCGTCATAAACGCGATCGCCTATTTAGTCACGTTGAGAAGGGAGAAATAAGAATATTTCTCGGCAAACCCCACGTAGAATCAGCGGGGTTTGAACCCGGGACGCATGCTGCTGCATGACTAGAGAGGCAGTCAGGCGCTCTGCCAATGCGCTACATCCCCTTATCGCCATAGAGGAAATAATAGGTCCTCGACTTTTATCTGTTTATAGGCATTTTTATTATTATTTTCACAATTGTAACCTGGTAATCCGATATATCAGAAATAACGCTATAACATGTATAATAACCTTTATTTCGTTGTTCAAGTGCGCAGATCAAACGAGGACCTCTTCATGTTTAAGCCAAAGCACTCGTTCATTTCCGAATAATCATGATAATCAACGACACATATATAGCCTAGGCCTATCTAAATCCAACGATGAAAATAGCCGCCTGCTACTCGTCTCCCAATTAGTCAACATGGTATCGTTAGCAAATCAATATTTTTTCAGCAAGCTAGATAACGTGTTGCTGTGGTCGAGTCAGCGACTCAGAGGATTTAGTTTTTGTGGATTTTTTCACTATTTTAGTCAGATTTGGACATCAAACCAATGCTTACATAGTTGTATAGCATTACTCATTCCACATAATGAAATGTTTATTTGATCTATCTCATAACTATTTACCATGTTTAAAAACTGGCTGACTAATAGGCCTAACACTATTTTCTAATGTTTATGCATTTATAAACGTTGGTAATTTTAACAACGCCTGCGATGTTTTAGCAACGTTAATAAATTCATTAACTTTGCTAAATAAAGGTATGCGCCCCGACCTGATATACTGAAGATCTGGTAATATTCGCGGGGTTTTAATTTTCGCAAATTTCGCGAGGGGGACAAATTCGCGAATTTAAGAATCTCGCGAAAATCATTATTATCAGATCATGAGCACTACCTATCATCGAAATCGATAATTCGTGAATTCTAGACTTCGCAAGAAGTCACAAAATCACAAATTTGCGTATAGCTATATTACATGTAACGACATATGCCATAATAATTACGAGACCACATTACTCACTCACATATTATAATCATGATAACAGGGAAAAAATTGTTTGAAAATTATTGATTAGCAATTTTCTTTTCAAAGTTGTGACTTGCCAGACATCCTGTATAAATATTTTGCTAATTATTCACACATTTGATTAGCAAATGGGCAGAATTGCGTAGCATTTTGCTATGTGATACTGAACAAATTTTTCCCTGGATATTATGATAAGCTCTGTGAGATAAGCCTACATGTAGCGTACAGTGCCATTAGGAGGCCCCCCCCCGCTATTTGTTGTCAAACTCGTTAAAAATTGCGGACAGGCATTTGTGATGTGATATGATATCCGATAGCTTGATTGTTTGACCTATTATATAAATATATCTGAACAAACTAATCATCCATCGTACAAACAATGCAAATGTTAACTTAACTAGATGTGTACAGATGTTTTATCTGATTCCGGATGTGACTGATATGCATTTCTCGCCAGTTGTAGAAATCCCATTATTATCATTATACGGGGCCTTGATGTCTCTGTTTGTAGGCCGCTACTATATCATGTATGTCTAGCCGGGACGTCCTCCCCGAGGCCGTGGATTCGTTTAACTCAAAAAATCAACGTTTCTCAACATGGCGGTGACTGAGAGCGATCTCGACCCGAAGGTCTGAAAAATGTCAATAACTATTTATGACTCTGTGGAAAATGAGCTAATCTCGTAGCTGAAATGTTTCTGATTCTAAAAAAAATAATTTCGACCTGTATATTCGAGGGAAAATCTTAAATATGACGGCCCAAAGAAATGTCCCACGATTTTGTATGAGGTCAATGAACTGTATTGAAATGTTTAACACAATTAATTGTTGCTGAATAAAATTGAAATATTATTACGCACAATTAACATGATTAATAAGTCCACATGCTTTTATTAATCGAAATGACTCGCCGTTTGTTAATAACCCAGACCTTGCCGTTTAAAGAGAGCAATCACTCGCTCGTCTAAAACGAGTTCCAAGAGAGCGACAGCTCAACTGACTGGCAGTCGTGAATTATCATAAATGTCCTATTTAGCTTTTTCTGCTTCATCTGTTCATATGAAGCGTGATACTATTTCAAGCTTTTACAATAATCTACGAGTACCTGATCGACATTGCGCCAGAGTACTAAGAATCATTGTTAGATCATGATCATGTTTAATACGATGGGTACCACTACCACGTGTAATGTATATTTGAAAAGATTCGCCAAGGGACTAGCTCTACATGTGCAAGCGAATCGAAGCATAAAGAAATAATCTAAACTTGCTTCAAATTCATATATTGTGTTTGTATTTGTAATCATTTTTACAGATGAAGAAGGAACAACAACGCATTGAAATGGTACTCGATGCAAAGAAAATACCTTTCACTAGTATCGATATCGCCACAGAAGAAGGTGCGAAGGAGAAGATGCGAGAAATTACTGGAGATCCAAAAGCCTTCCCTCCACAGCTGGTGAGAGGGGATGAGTATCTGGGAGTAAGTATGTTAGTAATTTCTATTTACAAAAATCAGATTACTAAAAATCTGATTCTGAATAAAAAAACATTTTGCAGATCAACTGTATAAACTGTTTGACTCATGGTTGTTTTTTTAAACCGCTTTCACCACCGCCATAAGTTAGAGTTGAAAAAAACGGAATAAATTATCGTGTGTTTTTGCAATTTTGGAAGCCCAAATGCGACTCTGAATGGATATGTATTGTGAAAGATTTCAATGACTGTAAAACTCATTAATTTGCGCCTAACTATTTCGCCCCGACTATCACTAATATCAGAAATGTATTCTCTCGTATGTATTCCTTTATTAATTTATATTATCTGATTATCATACTTACGTAACATTCAAAATTATAATATGGCTCTCCCTCTTCTCTCAGAGATATGAATAATATGACAAGGTAGGCATATGTTATCAGGCTATGGTTTCCAGTAGAATTGACTCTAACCATGCTAACCATTCTAACCAAAATTAGAGCTAAGCCTCTTTCCATTAAATTACTCAAAGAGCCTAGTTTCCCAGTGATGTACATTGCTCAATATATATAAGGCCATTGGTAGATCTCGATGGCATAGGAAATGACGTCCTTGGCAAATGCCAGGACTATTTAGCATTAATCATGTTAATCGTAAAGCGCTTAATTAAATAATTTAAATTCCCACCCACTTGAAGTTGTGTCTCGCTACCGCGACCCACAACTTCAAATAGGTGAAAATTAGTCATATTTGTTTAATTTGAGCCCAAAAATGGCAAATTTTGCTGTTTAAACTCTCAACTCACAATTAAATTCCTTTCGCTTTCAATAACAGTGATTTGATCGGTTAACAAAGCAGATTATTACCCACTGTAGCCGTGCTCAGTACTTTATGGGTTAATCATCTCTTCTCTTATGTCACTGTTTGTTTGTAGAACTATGCGGCCTTCGATGACGCAGTAGAATCAGAAGCGCTGGAGAGCTTCCTAAAGCTGTGACCTTCTATTTTCTTATTATGTAATGTTTGACCGTCTTCCTTGTGTAAGTATGATTGTATGGTTTACTGAAACAACGCAACGCAACATTATTTGCAGGGGTCGTCTAAAAAACCAGAATAATTAATACTTCAAAATTATTTCCAGGTACCTGGGGCCATCACGACCCATGTCCATCAAACACCCTGTCTAACATGATCTAACATATATCGCTGTTTGTGTTTCTGGATGTTCAAAAAAGACAAACTAAAGCTACCCCTTGGATAACCGTTAATTGCGCAACGCGAAAGGGGATTTTGTTTTTAATTGCATGAAAAAGTTTTTGAAGTGTTCTGTAAGCGATTGGGCCTATTATTTAGCTTCGTGACATCCCCGCTCATGTCCACCAAGCACGCTTTGATATATTATTCAAGGGGATAGTTCACTTGCTTGACCAGATGACTTCATGTAGGAATTAAGCGTTCAGCATCCTTTCTGGCTGGATGTGTTGTCGTATATCATTTTTAATAGTCTAGGATACATTGGGGTCATCAACACCCACGTCCATCGAGCACCCTTTCGAACATGTCGCTGTTTGTTTTTCTGAATGAACAATGAAGATTTGGAATTTGTAGCAAGTCATTATTTCTGTGTCTGTCAGAAATTCAGACAAACACAGAAATAATGACTTGCTACAAATCAACACATACAACTCAACACATTCAGACTCTGAATGTGTTGAGGATGTATCATTATTATAATTTTGCAACGGTGTGAGTTTCTGGATCTAGGCCTATGATGATGATTTAATTAGCATTTGTTGCGTTTCCTTGCGCAAAATATAGTTACACAGCTGATAACTGTAAGTACGCAACACAAAGGGAAATGGGATTATTTTAATTATCTGGAAATCAAATTGGATGTGTTAAGGATGTATATCGCAATTATTACATTGTAGCAGATACTAAAAATATGTAGAAATATTGTTGAAGTATTCTGTAAGCGATTTTAATTATTCTGTTTTTTTCTATACGACCCCTGAAAATTATGCTGCGTTGCGCTGCGCAAAATACACTAATAAAGCCTGATTTGATAGTGCAGTACTGTGTTCTAAAAAAATATGTTTGTAGATTATGTTATCTTTTTTTCTAGATTGTTGCACCAAAAAAGTTCGCTTCATGATATGTCAAGATGGAGTGATGTCTCTATCATTGGAAGAATAATACTGAAGATATATAATCAGCTTGACCTTGATTCGCTAACGCGATTCACATGTTGCCAGTGTGATTGTTGACTGTCTGCTGATAATAATGATTCACAAATGTTGAAATACAACAGCATGCAAACATTCCTGTACCATATTTTCTTTCTGATTAATGTTTCTGATAAGTTTAAGAGAAATATATATTTTTCTAATGATAACAAACGGCGTGTGGCATATCCAAGGCAAATATCATGCATGAACAAAGCAGGCATTAGGCCCTAATACATGTTTATTATTTCTATTTAAAATTTTCGGTAAAATTTATGCGTTTTTTAGCTTAATTATACTGTTCATTTTGAATAACATCAGTGTAAGGTGTTGTAAATAGAAAATGTGAAATATTGAATATAGCTGCTTTATTAAAACTAAATATTACTGTTGACCCGTCCGACAATATTCTGAACAATTATTGTTCATATTATTTATTTTTAGTTGATGTGATAACGCTGTGTTCGAGAGCATTTATAACACCATATCTATTTCAGTGACGTGAATTTTAAATATAATCGAATCTCATGTAATAAAACTAAAAGTAATTATATCATCTCGTCACTCCTTTTTTTGTCGCTATAAACCATAATTGTTTTCACGTTGTTGCTTCTTGGTCCACTGCGTGCTTCACTGGCAGTGGCTCAGATGATTTTGTATATTATTTAAAGCTGACTACTCACTTGTTGGAAAGGTTATACTTCTTGATATTATAAATATATCTGCTATTTGTAGTCATTAGGTTTAGACTCCTGATCATTAGTTATTTGCTGTCTGTTGTTTAAGAAGGTTGATTTTATGTTCTTTACTATTGCTTACTTGTCTCTGTTCATTTCATCTTCTCATGTCGGTCACAAATAGCATAATATAGAACTGGCCAAATATGTAATAAATGCTTGCTTTCTGCAAAAAACTAACTTTCTTAAAATAAATGTTTATATAATCATATCTCGTTGTTGTTTACTTAGCGTAAAGCATTTTAGGAGAGTTCCTTGTTTTCAAGGTAAACAAAAATGGATGGCAAATTCTACTCTAAAATGCCGAGGATGTTTTAATATTTCAAAAATCCGCCGGACTATGTTTTGAAAACATTTCACTGCATATAATATTACTGATTAAAATGGAAGATTATGAGTGCCAGCATGTCTGGAAAGGTGACCCCCCACAGTAATATGCACACTTGTGAAAAAAGCAGATACTTTGCTGTCTGCAGTTGCGCGCCACGCTGAAAGTGCACGTGCTCCCGCCAGCATGAATTACTGACTAGGGCCGAATATATACTGGCCAGCACCAGCGACGCTGGCCCAACATTTAACAGACATTGGGTTGGTGTCGGCTTGTAATCGCCGCCAGCAGTAAGCACTACCAGCCCAGCTGCGATCATCAAACACGAGACGTTGAACCAGTGCTGGTTTGATGCTGAGTCAGCGTTGCAGATATTGGCCCAAAATTGGACCGGCATTGGGTCAACGTCTCATGTTCGCAGGGAGTGTTGACAAGCCACATTGTGTTTCGCACATCGCGCAGCTCTAAAACGGAATAATAAATTTCGCTTAATGCATAGTCTCTACTGTCCGCAGGAGCCATATTAACATTAATTACAAAAGCCATTGACACTACATCTACATCTGATTCACGTTGATGTAAGGTGATGTATAAATGTATTGTAGACAGCATGAACAGAAAGTATTGTCTTATCACACAGTCTGTGCTTTATTTGGTGTATTTAATACAGAAATATATATTTGAATACTGTGTTCTGGGTGCAACACTTATTTCAGAGATAACCTACACTTGTCTTGGAAAATTATAAATCTAATAAACAAAAAAACTTCAACCACGAATGAATTTGTTGTGCACTTGTTTCACTTACATAGCAAAAAAGGACCTGGTATATTGGGGGCCTCTGCAGCAGAGATAGAGTCTCAACAGGTGGGTGGGGTTCAGCAGTGTAGAGGGAGATCAGCAGCATGGAGGGGGTCTCAGTAGCATGAATGGATTGCATCCATAAAGAGAAAATCAACAAAACACTGAATGAAGTTTTAGATATCATTGTTTTATTATTTTGTTACTTTTTTATTGAAAAAAGAAATAACAGGTCCAGTGTCTCTGCAGCAACACGTATAAGCCATGACTGAAAAATTAGAAAATGTATTAATAAAGTTATGACACATACATTGTGTTTACATCTGAAGCATACAAATAAAATATTCTTATACTAATTAATGTATATTTATTGGGACAATATGCCATTGATCTCGACACTCCTATATATAGCCTAAGCAGGGACGCATCCAGAAAATAATGTGACGGGGTTCCAATTTAAGTTGAGGCACGTGATAGTCTATCCTCCAGAGGGCTACTAAGTAAGACATGTGATACGCTAGCATCAGAAGGTTGATATAGAAGACATATAGTCTACAAATACATGAGCCACACGATACTCTAGACTGGAGGGTTAATACATGTGTTACTTTAGTTTCCAGAGGGTTTATAAATGATACCCAGAACATCAGAAGGCTAACATAAAAGAAATATGATAGACTTGCCCGCGGAGGACTAATACATGAGACACGTGATAACATCAAAATGAATACATAATAATATAATCAACAAAGGGTAATGCATGAGACACGTGATACAATCGACTTTTTGGACCCCAGAGTGTTAATACATGTGATACTCTAGTCCACAGAAGCTTAATAAAAAGACATGTGATACTCTAGTATCAGAAGGTTAATATTTAGAAGATAAGCGTCCTGTAACGTATTGATGGACTGGTTCTGTAATATACGCAAATGCCATTCCATTCAGAGCGCGCTATACGTACAGCAAAATTGTGTATTCAATGCGCTGAGTAATAGGTAGCCAATGCAAATTCATTAATACCTTCGTGATGTGATCAGTAGCAGGTGTGTGGGTGATAGCTCTAGCTGCAATGTTTTGACATCTTTGTAGATTCGCTATACTTGCAATGGTAGTCCGGCTAAAAGTGAGTTTTTCATGTCAAGGCGCGAGGTGATAAACGCGTGAACAACCTTTTCACAGGATTCCTCATCAAGGTATCGACGAATTTCACCAATCGACCTGGGGCATCTTGCACCATTGGGTGGTACGAGATAGAGCGGCTGTTTTGGTGCCTGGATTTTATACATCTGTGGTAGTGTAGAAATTTGGGTTGCACCATGTTAGACGTAGGCCCACGTTCAACGTTTGAACGTCCCAAAACCTACGCCACCTCCCGAGGTGGTTTAGCCAGCTAAAGTTAGGGCGTAGATGAGCACATCCTAGCATTATCACACGCAGTAAAGTTACGTAGGCCTATTTGTTCCTGATTTACTAATACATTAAATTATCAACAAGGACGGTTGCAATGATATTATTTTCTGTATTAATAAAAAGTCATGAGTTTTATTGCCATTTATATATTAGTACATGTAACCTCTTTTCATGTCAGATTGTTAACCCTCTCCCCCCCCCCCCCCCAATAAAATATACTTGAGTAAAATGACATGGATTCGATCATTAGATTCATTAGAAGCTGTGGGTCACAGATACGGGGTCCGATACCCTTTCGCGGCAAGTGAAATCGAAAAAATGAGAGGCCTAAAGACCTACAGCACCACCCCCGCCATAAATTAAAGTTTTGTGTTTTTGGGCTCACAAAAATATGAAGTCGATCCGTGGCGGTCATTTTGAATTGCACTAAAAACTTGGAAAAAATCACTTGCACATCTCCATATTGTTGGGAATGTGATCGTACTGCATTGCATAGAGTGTTAATTTGTGTTCTCATAGACATCCCTCTGTCAAACATCCCACCTAAGTTACGGACTAAACTTCATGCGGGTGAGATCAGCGAGTCACCAATCCGTAGGCCTACACCAGGTATTGTTGTGGATTTTTACTGGACCTATACCCACCTTAGGAATGAATGTATTAAGTTGAATCACCAGGGGTCAAATCTTGACATAGACTCGGGATGTGTACCTGTAATGATAGAATTTACTTTCATGATTTAATCGTAAAATTTGTCCGTTATGGGAGCTTATATATAACCCCTATAATATATCCTATTTATGTCAGGCCAATAACCTAACTATTAATTTTTCAGGGACATCCGGATTACGACTCGGATGCAGGACCCGTATTACGATAATTAATTTCGATGGAAGTTCGCAGGCTCTGACTGACTGACTGACTGACTGACGGACTGACTGAATATAAAATGTCATAATATTGGGAGCTAGATAAACACTCTCATCATCTGTAATCTATACAATATGATTTAAAAAGGTGTGTTAAATTAATATATTTCTTTTTCAAATGATGTTTCACGTTTTAATCTGGGCTTAATTTGGGACCCCTATATAGACAAAAAGACATTGACAAATTATAAAAAAAATTAAAAGATCAGCAGCAAGATATGTCACCCAAAATTATAGACAAACAGCCAGTGTGACATCTCTCATTGAGAACCTGGTCTGGACTGACGTGAAAACAAGACAAAAAAATTATATGCTTTATATGTAGGCCTATGTTCAAAATCCGAAATTCTATCCAAAATTCCTATCAATGACTTTTAATCCCAGTAGACAAAAGAACACGTGGTGGGGACAATCAGGCATATAAACACATCAGAGCTAACACCACACTGGCACAAAAAAGTGTTGGCATCTAATTCCTGATTGGAATTCTCGCCGCCACAGAATTGAAAACTGTGGCAGCGTTCAAGAGTCAACTGATCTTGCTAGCTGACGAGGTCGCAGTGCCTATTGAAAAAACATGCAATCGAGGCACAAGTTTGATGTTTGCCCGATCTCATCTGACTGTCTATAGTGGTGTACAATCAATTTGTGACTCCGAAAAAGTGTCTGCCCGCCACTTTTAATGTCACGTGAGGAAAATATAAACAATTGAAAATTCAAATCGAGCTGGTATAATTAAACAGTATAAACGGCGGCCATTTTGTTTGAATTTCTGGAGTCTATTAACAACATCCAGCTTCCCGTCTGGAAACGAAGTGTCCATCAGGTGCCCCTTCTAAAGTCTTGCTAGTTAGCAAACGCCACCCTCCACAACGTACAGTGGAGGGCCAAATCCGTATAACTAAGTCTACCAGTCTCTTTTCGGCATTGTGTACTCGACGCAGACGCACACGCAGACGCACATTCAAACGCACACTCAGACGCACAAAATCTGGGCTTTGTGTTCTTGATACAAAATGTTGATTTAATGCTGGGCCAGCGTCGTAAAAGGTGAGACAAGAATAAAAATACCGTATCGTGGGGATAGCATCGAGCCCTGCGAAATGGGGAGGGGTGTGGGTCATTACTAGCATATCATTTATGGCAGGGCGGTTAACACTGGTTAATATAACAAATGACTCTCGTTGTTTAAATACAAAGTCGATCTTTGACGGAAAGGACGGGAGGCTTTCTCATAATATTATCCGTCATTTTCAAAGCAGACCTTCTTGTTGGATCTATGTTCATTTTGACCCGAAGTTTTTTTGAAAGTTGGGCCATATGCACCGTCTATGACACTTGACCAACATTAAAACAACATTGGTAACACGACTGGGCAAGCATATCAAACAGATATATTTGGATTTTCTGTCTCCTTGATCATGTTTATCGCTTTAATGTCAATGTAAATCATTAGAGTGATATATAGCCGACATTTCGGATGTTTAGTCCAAGATATATAGGATATATTCTGATATTGGCTGCCATTTGCGTCAGTGTTGGTGCAGTTATGGGGGGGGGGGGGGGTGGTGGATCGATCGTGTTGCTGACATGAAGTGTTACGTTCCACCATCTTCCATCAACTCCTCCGCCGGGACGACGGGATTAAATAATTCTCATTAAATCATTCTTCAGGTATTTCTCACTTTATTGAAGTCTAGACATTCATATAACACACAGCTCCCAAGCGGAACACGGCGATGGGTGCCATGTGGCTAAGCCCCTGAGCTCTCGATCTCGAAACGATCTACACAAGTCAGTAGATATCTGAAACCATCGGCATACGGCAGGGGTCCGACTATATCTATATGTATGTGGTCAAATCTCTCGGTGGGTGCGTTGAAAATTTGCCGAAAACTGGCTTATTATGGCGAGATAAGTTAGTGGTCTGGCAACCTTTGCAAGAACGACACCATTTAGCAATATCTATATTCATTCCGGGCCAGAGAAATCTTGTATTGATCAACGGCTTTGTAGCCCTATGCGATGGATGACCTAATCTGTGTAAGTTCGAGAAAACCTGTTTTGCTGTAACGTTCGGCCGGATGTGTCCTGTTGATACATCACACCAAATCAAATTCTTATCAAATGATTTGAGTAAATTAAAATTCATGCTAGATGACTTTGAATATTTATTCTCACGGAATTATTTTTTTTGCGGTTTCGTAATAATAAATGTATTTTGTTCATCAAAATCTCATGCACACACCTGCAACCCGACAACAGGGTGCTAGTTATGCCCAGAGGTCCCCTTGACATACTAAAAAAGGTTTTAGGTATGCACACTCAAGTGGTGACGAAACCCTCCTTGGCCACCTCTGGCCAACTGACTATAAGGGAGACAGTCAGCGTCTGAAGTCCTGTTAGCGCAAGACTTGGGTAACACGCTGACCGCTGCGCCCGTGTCGATTAAATAGTTACACTTGTTGTGTTAGTCTGCGCCGTATAATAACTTAATGGGGGATAAGCTGGGAAAGGGAGCTTCCGCAGAACCATGTCGCGCCTCGGTTATTTCGCCAGATGCAAGAGTCGCTGCCTTGCTCTGGCCGATTAGTTTAAAGAAAGTGAGTGCTCTGTCATCGAATGTTTGGTGATAAAAACAAACAGGTGCATCGGTTGTGTCGATCGGTTGATCTTTTTTGTTATTATTTGATACACCTTGCCTAGTAACAGCTTGATTATTGGGTACAAACGGTTTTGCTTGCACATTCGGAACGAACTGTGTCTTGGCGGCACGGTTCTCGTTTGCTTATGAGCGTCCGTATGTCTTCTTCTGTGTTGCCTTGGCTGTTGCTGTCTCTAGTTTTTTGAGCCTGCGAGACAGGTCGTCCAACAGTCCAACGAGCTTTCCGCTTTCACTGACCTTTATCTCAGCAACCCCCGGCTTAGCTTCATCGACATCCTTCTCGGCGGCGACAGGACGGCCGGCCAACATGGCCAAATTTTTTACCTGAAATTACCTTGTTGACTCTGGTGTCGTTAAGCCTCGTCATTCGATTAAGATCGCTTTCAAATTTTCATACTTATGAGTGAGGAAAGGCTGTAATGATACGTCTCTAACATCGGACGCTACTTCACCAGAGAGTGCAGCATATTTCAATCTGTAACGTTCGTCATCGTCTGTTATCTGGTGTAAATCAAATTGTGTTTCGATTTGATTAAACCATAACTCCACATCTGTTGAGTAAAAGGTTGCTATCTTGAATTTCGGCAGATTGGCTGAACGTCATTGAGGCTGACGTCTGACCGGCAAAGGGCTTCTTGATGAATCACACCGTGACAACACTCTCCTACGTCTGTTGCGTGCAATCCGCAGGAAATCAGCTTTTAACCGGCGAAACTCAGCATCTGTGTCTCTTAGCTCTGCTGCATTCTCATCACTCATAGGATAGTACGAATCTTTATGACGAGCCCCTCATCAGGTGATGACACAAAACCTTCACTGTCGCCTTTCGCGGCCATTTTGAAATGTTAGTTTGTTGAAATTAGTTTAAAAAGTGAAACGTCTGAGTTGCTGGCCTATTGGCTACTGTGCAATTCTCAGATGGGTATTGAAATGGTATGCATTTGAAACATACCAGCTAGTTTGATCGCCGCACTCCGCGTGAGAAACTGTGTGCAAAGTTGTCTAGCTTGAGAAAAGTCTAGATGTGAGATAATTCTGTTTATGAAGATTGACCATTTAGATTCGCAGATAGTAGAGTGCAGGGGTTGCTGAAATAACTGAAAAGTCTTTATGCAGAAATGTACGCGTGGAAGGGTTTATAGTATTTCATTAAACATATGAATTGTGATGATTGTAGGTCGTTAACTGCATGCAAAAAAAAGTCTAAAAACACACAATGTATCAAAGTAGTCACCGTAGTTCAACTGTCAAGTCTCAATTTAGATTTAATAAGAAATAATTAGATCCTGCCCATCCTGAGAAAAATTCATTCTCGTAAAAATAGGCTGAGTGCGACTGTATTATGCGTGTACAGTTCAACTTAATTTATAGAATCACTTGTTGAAATTTTGACTGACCGGTGTCTATAAAGACTGCTTAAATAAATCTATTGATGAATATTTCCCATAATGAGCATCCCTTTTTTTTAAATGTTCACCATGAGAATTATTCTTATCGACGCCCGAATCGGTCTCTCGCTTCGATTTTATTTGTGCGTGGAGACTAGTGCCCATCGATGTAGACTGTATGCTTGTATGATGTGCGGGTTGTATGCATTGCGGCACATTGTCGGGTGGTGTGTGCCTCGGCTACTGTGCGCTTTGCACGCAGTGTGCGTATGGTCGGTTGGCGTGCCACATCAGCTCAGGTCTCAGAACATATTTAGCAGCTGAGTGACTGTCTGGAAAAGTAGATGATTCAAGATGGCGGCCTAATTTATGCTAATTATGCCTCTTACCAATTCACATTAAAATTACTCTGCTGCCACTGAAATAAAAAATATGATTACAGTCATAAAATGTCGACCTACAGTCCTAACAATGATGTATTTATAGACCATATAAGACACATATATTTCAAGCAAACAGTTTTAAGTGGATCTATGATCCTATTTAAAAGCTGTCTGAGTCGAGGCATAATTTCGATCCGTGAAAATATTTTGCGTAAGAACAAATAATATGGCGGGTATTCTCATGAAAACCGCGTCACCCGAATGAGGTGTCGAAACGGTTTAAAAGAAAAAAAATTCAAAATATTATTCTCTCAGTCGCCGGCAGTGGCGTAATTGAGAAAATAACATTGAAATCTGTTATAATTTATGAAAGTAGACTATTCTGTCTAACATAAATTTGTCTAGGCTGGATGTCTGCAAGATCCGCCATTTTGGAAATTCTCGAAACCACGTGGGTTTCTAGAAAAATCTATCGATTTTTTCACTGTTTTAATCGAAACGTGAAAACCTCTGTTCAGATATCCTTTCTAACTAACCTCACTGGCATATTATTATTTTTGACCTACAATCACCAAGTACCTTGCAAAAAATAATGTGTCATTTTTTAAAAAAATCCCCAAATTTCAAAACTATCCTTGCTGGCTCAAAATCGATAGTTTTTTTGGTTGCTCAGTGAAAGCAATATGCTTGAATGAAGCTGCTATTACGTTCAACGTCGGGTCACCAATATGGGGGGGGGGGTGGATCAATCGTGTTGCTGACATGAATATGTTGAAGTGTTACGTTCCACCATCTTCCATCAACTCCTCTGTCGGGACGACAGGATTAAATAATTCTCATTAAATCATTCTTCAGGTATTTCTCACTTTATATAACACACAGTTCCCAAACGGAGCGGGGCGATCGGTGCCATGTGGCTAAGCCCCCGAGCTCTCGACGGAACGTCCGCCTGCTTCAGTGGCAACGAGCTAACTGTGGGCGCGCTTGGCTGAAGGCGCGCTTGATTCGTGGTGTGGGCTAGTCAGAACGAGGCTTGGCGGTCCCCACTCATCAGTGGTCGGGAACGCCGAGCAGTCCCGAACGGTATGACGCTAACCCCACACAGTCAATAGGCGTTCTTATTTGGGGGAACATTTTTGTCAGAATTTCGGAGCTTCAATTTCTCAGAACGAACTGTTCTGAGCGAAAACATGTTTTTCAACAATGGCTGCCATATTCGAGAAATAAAAACAATAAAGCAAAAATACATCATAGGCCTACTTATTGACTTGCAAACTTCAGCTTTTAAAATATGGTAGCCTGGCAACCTGACTCAGGAACTCTATCATGGTTATCGGAACGTGGGAACTTCGGAACATGGGAACGTCCGTCTGCGTCAGAGTGTGCATCTGAGTGTGCGTCTGCGTGTGCTTCTGCGTCGGGTACACAAAGCCCCCTTTTTCCCTCCAGCCTGATACTCCACATCAGATGTGCTGCTGCTAAAAATTCAAAGTTAGAGCCACAGAAAATACATTAAGCCTACATGTAGGCCTATATTTTCAATGGTTAGAACTACCATAGAAGTTGGAAGACTCAGCCATCCTGCTTTTAAGGCTATAGCTATCCAAAACAAACAATCAAACAAGTCATGTGGATGAATACGCTGCTGTCAGAAGTCTTAGATTTCTTGTGAGGCAGGGATGACTACTAGGGGGTTCCTCATGCACATATGTAAGAGTGTGTGCATGAGACTGTGGGTTGGGACGTTAGGTTGCACGGGATGTCCGGACGATGGGACAGGAGGAAGATTGGGCAGTGTGAATTCATATGGATGAATACGCTGCTGTCAGAAGTCTTAGATTCCTTGAGGTAGAAATGAATACTAGTGAGTTTCTCATGCACATATATAAGAGTGTGTGCATGAGACTGGGGGTTGGGACGTTAGGTTGCATGGGATGTCCGGATGATGAGACAGGAGGAAGATGTGGGCAATGTGAATTCATATGAATGAATACGCTGCTGTCAGAAATCTTAGATTTCTTATGAGGTAGGGATGAAAGCTAGTGGGTCCTCATGTACATATATAAGAGGTCATTTGTGCATGAGACTGGGGGTTGGGACATTAGGTTGCATGGGATGTCCGGATCATGGGACAGGAGGAAGATGTGGGCAGTGTGAATTCATATCGTTGAATACGTTGCTGACAGAAGTTTAGGATTTATTGTGAGGTAGGGATGAATGCTAGTGGGTCCTCATGTACATATATAATAGGACATGTGTGCATGAGATCGGGGGTTGGGACGTTAGGTTGCATGGGATGTCCGGATGATGGGACAGGAGGAAGATGTGGGCAGTGTGAATTCATAAGAATGAATACGCTGCTGTCAGAGGTTAGATTGTGGGCAGTGTGAATTTATATGAATGAATATGCTGCTGTCAGAGGTTAGATTGTGGGCAGTGTAAATTTGGCACGAGGCACTTTCCTTACGGGTCGGCACGGCCAGTGGCTACCAGTACAGGCGTGAACGCGTGGGCGCAGGGGGGGGGGGAGGGGTAGGTGCTAGCGGGGTGGGGTCCGGCACAGAACCACTGACCACTCCATCCTTCTCCATAGGCTATGCGGGGGGGGGGGGGGGTAGCCCACAGGATGCAACGGCGACCGCGAGCCAATTATAGAAGTATATTTTCAATATGGTAATTGGTCAAGGGAATGCAAGTTCGTTAACGTTTTACCCACGCCCTGATCGAGATATAGGCCTACACTGGTACAAATTAATGTGCTTATATTTGTATTATACGAGCTAGTTCTGTAACAGATAATTACAGAGATAGAGATAGATATTTATTGACATAAAGAAAATTCATTACTGACTTATTTGTCATAAAAATTACATGAATGAATATATGTACATATATATACATGTATATAGAATATGGTTATATGTACATATATGTACATGTATATACAATATGGTTAATTTGCTAAAATCACACCACAATTTACATGGTATCACATACAGAGCTAAAATCATGTTAAAAGGCATTGCCATAGTAAAACACTGGATATTGCGATCAAATAACAGATAATTGATTACTACTTGAACTACTTAATCTCGGAAGTAATGAAGAAGGGGAAAAGTCTTCGAATATGCAAACTCATTAACCCTTTAACCGCCAAATTATTTAATTTGAATTTTCACCCACTATAAGTTGCGTCTCGCTGACGCGATCCATAACTTCAAGTGAGTGAAAAATTATTCAGATATGACGAAATGGAGGTCAACGATTTTCAAGTCTTACTGATTGATGTCACGTTTCATCTTTAACGTGTTTTTAATGTGGTTATTAATGTTCTGATAAAAAAATGAGAACCCGAATATGATCAACACCGGCGGATAAAGGGCTTATAGATGTTGGACTTTTAGTAAACACACACATTGTGGTACTCCGAGCATTTATGAACAGCTGTTACAGCCCTACTATCACACTTTTAAATGTGCTCGTAGCACATCCCAGGATGTAATAACAGACGATAATCAAGTATGCTGTAGCTCCAACATTTAATATTTGCGAAAATTATTATTATAATATAGCGCTGCTAAATAAAAATGAAATTCGCGAATTCAAAACTTCATGAAAAGTCCCAAAATCAGAAATGCGCGGAAATTTTAACACGCGGAATTACCAGATCCACAGTATATTATAAAGATATAAACGTGTGTTATGGGTGGATACACAGTATTTTGAATAACAACACAAAACATGCATTTTACAAAATCGTGCATTATCACATTTAATTGATATATTCACTGAAACAGATATTGGCATTTAATGTTTTCGTCCATATCCAACGTTTGTGCAGATGAGTGTTATATTGTCATCGTTATAATCACCTTTTGACATTGTATGTACCAGAGCGCCGGCACACAGAGTCAATCATTTGTAATGCGCCTGTATTCTACATTGATCTGAATCACTGTTATTGAATATACTTTCCAAAGGAAAGAGTACATGTATTTAAAATTACATGAGTCATTAACACTTTAATAATATTCAGTTCAATTCCCCGTTTAAGCCAATGACAATAATAATGTTTCTCAGGGGCTAAATGGTCACCTGATTGCCTCGCACCATCGCAATCATCGTGACGTAACGTACCGATTAAACATAACAACACATTTCTTTTGATGACCGTTAGATGTTCTAGGTACCAGGCGGACAGATATTTGTCAAAATGAGGCGTGATTCGCACATTAAGAAACAATGATAGGCCCTTTAAAGCTAATATGATTTTACTTTTAAAATTAGATTTATTACATTAGGTCGTGAGGTCAGGATTTCTTTTATTAACCCTATTTCGGTGTCTTGTATAAAAAAAACTACTGTTTTCCAAGCTCTGTTTTGACCCTTTAGTCCCTAGGTCGTGATTGAAATGTAATGAATTAAACAATATAGATAATTAAAATAGGCTGTAATGTTCAGGTCACTACTGATACGCTGTACTTATACTTTGTTGTTTGTTTTTCTGTGACAATACTATTGAAACTTTTGAAATTGAAATTGACAATACAAGATAAAGAATTAACATGTCTGAATTATAATTACGGGATATTACATTATATTATAGGCCCTAACGATACCACTTTATATCACATGTAATGATTAGCCATTATATTGGCAAGATATGTCTGGATATGGAATTATGATATTGGTATATAATATGACATTGCTATGTCATGATTCGATATTATGAAGAAAATGACATATGACAATATAATGGTAGAACTGTACATAAAAGTTCAATGACGTAATATGGCATATTATAATATTAAGATGGCGTTACATTATAAGGACAAGTCATAATATTTACACAATACGATGAGATTTTAATGCTGGTCGAGTAGACTTTAATATTAGGATATGTTTTTAGTTTAGGGATGTAATATTAGTATTCGAGAATTGATTGGAGTGTGTCCCTCATATTATATATAAATTATATATATCATAGAGTGTAATACTTGCGCATTCAATACAATATGTCTCTGCGATTCAAAAGAGCAAGGATTGAAAGCCTTTCCGCTGTAGAGTATATTTTGATCATTTTCAGTGATAATTTTAAATGCTACTTGTTGTCATTATACTGTAGCTTTCCATTAAAAAGCAGAAGCAAACATAAACCTGTTCGTTGTGTATTAATGGCATTGAATGTATGTAATACACCTATCTAAACACGTATTTATAAGGAGAGGCCAGTAATAGACCATATTTGAAACAATTCATATAACCCACCACAACATTTAAATAGTGTATATTTTGATAGTTTTGTAAGCAAAAGCAACAGCCCTGGGTAGTTGCTTAAAACGGGTAGTTGCTTAAAAGTGAAATTAACCTTTCAAAATCAATTCACCAATTGATGATCATCTGGTTAGGGTGTATTAATGATAAGCAAATTGAAAACTTAATGATATTACAGTCCAGCTTTGTTTTACTTGTAATTTAGCAGCTGTTTATGAAGTGAGAATGTAGTGTCTCAACGTATTGTTAATATCTGGTTATAAAAGTAGTATTTTTTTATGATTAGTCGTGCTTAGTTTAAATACGCTTAAAATGTACTTCCTTCACTTATTTTTGGAACATGTCCAAATTTTCTCAGTGGACCCCACATATAAGACAAAATAGGTCTCACTAAATTAATGTTATGGTATTCCAGCGATCAAAGAGTGCCATTTTTGCTGTTTTTTGTCAGCAATAAAAACAAACATCCACTTTTATGTTGTTTAATAACGGTATTGTAAGTAATACAAATGTATTTAATAGGCCTACATGTTTATAAAAGAACAGACAGTAACGTACCTTATTTAAATCAATCCATATAAATGCCTTAGTATTTGAATGGTGCATATAATTATTAGTATTAGTTTGAAAAGCAAATGCAAACGCAACAGCTCTAAACAGTTATAACTTATTACACACAATTTAAAAGAATAAACAAAACGTTTAGACTATGACAAAAAAAAACATTTAAAAATTAATCCATCAATACTCGTCTGGTACCGACTCAGTGGTAGAGGGAGGCTCTCACACCTATGGAGGGGGGTCTAACACCTCCGCGTAGCCTGCCTACTGACCTGATTATTCCTGACTAAGGGTGGCCGTCCCGGTTAGTAAGATTGTACGGTTTTGCGTAAATTTGTGTGAATGAATACGCTGCTGTCAGACACGTGTCTTAGATTCTGTGAGGGTAGGGATGGATCTACTAAATAACATTACAAATTTCGCTGCTAATGTCATTGAAAGGGTTAGGCAAGCAGTCTTATAATACCCTCATGCACATGAGGTTGGAGGCTCGGGGGGGGGGATGGTTTTATGGGGATTATAAACTATATATTTTGATCTAAAATAAGTAATTGAACTAGGCTACTGATAGGCATGGAGCGGCTGAGTTATGGGCCAGGGTTGGCAGGCGAAATGAGTCTTGTCGCCACAAATGGCTACTTTCGGGTGCTCTGAATGGTCATTTTGTAATATTTACATTACAGATATTTTGCTTCTGTCGCCACATGTGGCGATGTGGCGACCACTTGCCCACCTCTGATCATGATGGTAGGCTATGGCTGGTTGTACGATGCACTGCCAATGTAGGCCGTATGGCGCCCACGGCTTGCAGTAGACAGCTACTGTCTAGCTGACTGATTCATTCATTCATTCACTCATTCAGTTGTAAACATGGATCGAAGTATCGGTTTTGTTATCTAATATTATGGCAAATGGTAGGGCAATCCAAGTGTTGAATTAGTCAAAGATTAGTCTAGTTTAGGTCAGGGTTGGATATGGATATTTTATTTTGTACCTACGGAGTTTCTCATCTATAAAAATTATAGTCCGTCTGACGTTCCGGGCGATAATAAAGGTTTTTGTCATTCAGCTTCGGGCGATAATATGTGACAACTGGATGACGATGGGTACGATGTAGCCCCAGGGGTCAGGATAGGTAGACTAGATTCAATAAATTTTAAAATTGTCCAATAAAATTATGATGAACTTTTTTTCGTAACTGCCGTATGCTAAGATAAATATTTGACAACATTCCACAGTTTTCACTGAGCAAGAAAAATGCTGTGGAGGGGTCCCCCGAAACGGCGAATAGTAACAAATAGTAACACAAATATCGAATAGTAACGAAAAGGACCAGAAAACGGCAAGGTATCGATTTTTTTTAAATTTCATCATGTATAATATGCCCTACTGATGATATATCTGAATTTTTGAAACCAAATAAATATTTTAACAGTGTTTAAATCGTGTTTTATTGTCGCTTAATAGGCGCTATACAGTGTAATGTATTATCAATGGGGCTTTATGTAACGGCGAATAGTAAAGAATAACACCAGAAAACGGCATGATATCACGTTTTTATTTATTGTCACATTCGTAGTATACCTTAATGCTTGTATAGATGGATTTTGAAAACGAAATAAGGATTTTAACAGTGCCCAAATCGTGTTTTATTGTCAGTCAATAGGCGCTATACAGTGCAATGTATTATGAGTAGGATTCCGTACAAACGGCGAATAGCAAATAATACCACTAGAAAACGGTATAATAGCACGTTATTATTTATTGTAACCTGTTTAGTCTTCCTTAATCCTTGTATATGTGCGATTCGAAAACAAAATAAAGATTTAACAGTGCCTTAATCGTGTTTTACTGTCAGTCAATGGGCGCTATACAATGCAATGTGTTATCAATAGGATTCCGTACAAACGTCGAATAGTAAAGAATAACACTGGAAAACGGAGAAAGAGCACGTTATTATTTGTTGTTAACTGTTCTGTACTCCTTGATCCTTGTATATTTCTGGAGTTTGAAAACTAAATAAATATATTAACACACCCTACATCGTGTTTTATTGTGTTTTATACACTTATGTTTGACCCATGGCGCTTTACAAGGCAATGAGTTATCAATTAAGTCATTTATCAATTTAACCACTTTATTTATTGTTTTATTTTTGGCAATTAGCGCTATAGGGCCTACATTCGAATGTAGGCCTATTATCAATCTACATAGAAAATTTTCACGAACTGTAGAACAGTAGGCCTATAACAGGTCGAGTATATATTTCAAAAGAAAAAAACAACAAACAACACAAGCATGATAACAAAAATATATTTATTATGCAGTGGGCAAATGAAATATTAAACCACATATATGTGGAAAATACATCATCATCATGAAAGCCAAGATTATATATGCGTCAGGTTATGATAGTGAAATATATATATACAATGTCAATAACACCGAAGTGTAGCAGTCTATAGCTTACACTTCGAAGTGTAGGCCTAGCACTTCATGAAATTATAGGTGTCAGGGAATAACAACTCAATGGATGCTCCTCGTGTTTTATTCACAACTCACCTGCAGTACTGCTACCCGCAAACACGAGACGTTGACCCAATGTTGTGTTGATGTTGGCCAAACGTATACGACGCTGGCCCAACATCAACTCAACATTGGGTGGGTGTTTAATTATAACAACTCGCAAGATGCTCCCGTGGCTGTTCACAACTCACCAAATGTCATCACTTGCCTACGCGGAGTTATTCACAGCAAACTGTCATCCTGCTAAGTTAAATTATATTTTTCTTTCAACTTTACACGGGTACACTTCATTCGAGTATTAAAATCATTTGTTTTGTGTAATGACTACCGTCAGTAAATATTCTATATAACAGAAATGAAAGGGTTAATCATCGACGACCGGCAATTATGTCGACGTTATCAGTCATGCACTGAGAGATAAGATTACGTAATGCTTAATGAAGGGGAACCAGCAAACACGGCATATGCCCTGCAAAACATAACATTATATAACATTTCAACAACGACATCATGTAATATATATAATCTACTACAGAAAGATATAGTAACAGACATAACCCTCTAGCCGCCAAATTATTCAATTTGAATTTTCATCCACTTGAAGTTGTGTCTCGCTGACGCGATCCACAACTTCAAGTGAGTGGAAACTATTCAGTTTTGACAAAATTGAGGTCAACTCTTTTCAAATCTTGCTGGTTGATGTCACATTTTATCTTTAACATATTTAAAATATGGTACTTAATGTGCTAATAAAAAATGAAAACCCGGATATATCTGGCACTGGCGAATAAAGGGTTAAGGAACGTCTTTGTATTAGTTATGTAAACTGCTCCAAGCGTGAGGTGTTAGTGTAATTAGACAAGCTGTTGCAGGAATATCTGTGATTTATACTTCTTGGCATAAGCTCCGTGACACATCTGTATCAACACCTGCACATAGGTATGCAGTGAATCATTACTTTCTTAATGTTCAATAATTACTGCTATAAATTTATGAAGTTTTATATTATATTATAACGCATATTACTATTGAATTAGTCTATTCTGCCTTAGTTTTAATGTCTTTTCACGGCTGCTCATTGGTAATACAGTTTTAGGTACCGGTACTAGTTAGGCATATAGCTCTCATCATGTGACATTAACACCATTTCATTTCCAAATTCAACATATACTTTTAGCATTAAGGTATACCAGACATGTGACAATAAATAATAACGTGATAGTAGCCTATACCGTTTGCTAGTGCTTTTCTTTACTATTCGCCGTATATATTGACTACGAAGCCCTAGCTTATCATTATAGCCTATACATTACAGTGTATAGCGCCCATTGACCAGCCGTAAAACACGATTTAAGGGGTGATAACATGTTTATTTCTTTTTCATATTCAGCATATATCATCAGTTGGGTATATTATACATGTTACAATAAAGAAACATGTGGTTGTATTCCGTTTTCTAATATTTTACTTTACTATTCGCCATTTGTATGAAAACCTGTTGGTTACATCTTGCGCCCATTACCGGACAATTAAACAACCTTTAAGCATTGTCAAAATCGTTTTTTCCTTTTTAAATTCCAATAATACAAGCATTAGGTATACTAAACATGTGACAATAAATAATAACGTGCAATGATACCGTGTTTCTAGTATTATTCTTTACTATTCGCCTTTTGTATGAAGTCCTATTGATAATACATTACAATGTATAGCGCCCATTGACTGATAATAAAACACGATTAAAACATTTTTTACAATATTTATTTCGTTTCCACATTTCATATATAGCATCAATGGGGTATAATAGACATAGTAAAACAAAAAATAAGGTGATATTATGCCGTTTTCTGGTCCTTTCCGTTACTATTCGATATTTGTGTTACTTTTTGTTACTATTCGCCGTTTCGGGGGACCGCTGTGGAGCCTGTGCTAGACAGGGGAAGTTGGAAGACTACGGGGGAAGTTGGAGGACTTCCCTCTTCAGATATTACCAATAGAAAGAAGGGGGGAGGCTCAAGGGTTCAATGTCCACAGTAAGACTAGAGGGGGGAGTAAAGTAGAGCTTTTGACTTAGTCTTAGATAGAGGGTGGGGGGAATGGGGAGGGGAAATAGGTGGATGCTCGCCTCTCCCGTCCAGGTACCCTGCAAGGGGAAGGGTGGCATGGAGGGGTTTGAGCCCTGCATAGCAGGCCTCCACAGGCGGCGGCAGACTAGCCTGAAGCAAGCCGATCAATGAATGAAAATGAATGAAAAAAACAAAATCTGAGCTAAATTATAAAAACGTACATTACAAAAAAAAAGATTTTGGTGATTTTTTGTGAGACACTGCAATAAAATACATATTTGTCTCTGTTTATTCACTGTTCTTTTTGTTCACTATTAGGCCACTATGTTTAATTTCTCTGTTTTAGATCAGAAAAAAACGAAAATCTAATGAGGGAGGGTGGTAAAATAAAACATTTAAGAAAAAAAGCATTGAACCTATTTTTGGAAAAGTTAATGAGGGCGAAGAAATAAAAAAAACAGTGGACAAATTTCTAGAAAAGTTAATGACGGCGATAAAATAAAACATACTTTGTATCTATTTGACAAAAAGTTAATGAGGTCGTACAGCTTTGTGGTAAATTAATTATAAATTTCATAAATGCACTTTATTTTTGTGTAAGGTGGTGCACAAAGGTGCACAATATTGCTAAACACAGCTAGATTTGGCCGAGTAAACAACGGCTCTGGGCGAGCCCAGCGAGCCACAGATCCGTGAATTGAGTATCAAAGTAGCATTGATATCAACCAGGGTTGGCAATATTGCCCGGCCCGGGTTTTCCCACCCCGGGAAAACCCGGGAAAACCCGGGCTGGGCAATAATGCTTTTTTAGCCAAAGTGGGCAATAATGGGCAATAATAAAAAATAAAAATATTAGAATATCACAAAGTGAAAAGTAAAAATAATTTTGTCAAAGCACACAATAATAGGCAATAATTTTAGCCAATTGTAAAAGCAAAGTACTGATTGGACCGTTAATTATTATTGCAACACTTAACCGGTGCATATGTGTGAAGAAGCCATATCGCGTAATGTTTATTTTATCAGTTGTGGGTGTGTCTTAACACTTTACACCATTTGGGTTCTAAATGTGCAATTCGTCAGTTTTAGTGCTATATTTAAATAATTGGTATCGATCTACAGTGCCTTTCAGTGAAATGTACAAATCAATCGTAAAAAAGGTAATTAATGATATTATTTTACTTGTTATAAGGGAGGGCTAGTCGAATGTACTAAATGTGTTTTTCAGAGATAATCTCAACATTAAATTTATAATTGTGTAGTCCTTTGGTCACTGAATACAATGCGTGCCATGCACGAATGCTCGTACCATAAGTAGTTTTAGTGCTGAATTTAAATATTTGGTATCGATTTACAGTGCCTTTCAGTGAAACTTACAAATCAATATTAAAAAAAAACCATACAGATATTATTTAGACAAGTCAGCGATGTACTGCACTAGGTTGCGCAATCAGAGAGACGTCCTCTCCGCAGCTTATGGTTACGTAATGTGTAGACGCCTCCAGACAGTAAACTTTCTATTGACAAGAGGTGTGATTGCATCCGCCTGAGAAACACGTAATTCGGCCGGCAGTGGGTGAACACCCACTGTGCACTACATTTTGACCCAATGTAGTTTTATTGTCCCGCCAGCATCGCATCCTTTGGAACAATGTTAAGTCGACGTTGATTTAATGTATTGTGCTTGTGAGGAAAAGACACAACCATAGTCCACGATGACCATGCAGCTTTGATCTCATAAGGCGACATGTGGCATGAGACTTAGCGTTTGTGGTCTAGGGTTCGTATTTATATTATTTAAAAGCCTGTCATCGTGTTCCTCCTTTCCAAGCTTATAAAAAATACTGATTTTCTTCTAAATTGAATTTGACAAGATCATTTATTAAAGGCAGTGTAAGCATATTTCTTCATCTAATAATAAATTATATTTGATATTAAATTAAATTTGATAAGAAATTATATTACATATAATAACCGAGAATACCAGCCTCAAAGGGTTCATCAGCTGCAGTCGGTGTGTACACGTGAAAACAACAAGTTGTTGAGTTAAACTATGCCATAAACCACTTATATTCCCGCCAACAAATTTCCCTTAAAATCATAAAATACATAGTTTTTAATATCAATTATATATATAAAATAAAAATAAAATGACATCGTGACTGATATTAAATTAATGTAAATAAAGCAAACATAGAGATCAGGGGGTCTGAATTAAAAAAATGTATGAAATGGAGAATATAGGCAGCCGTCCAATATTGCCCATTATTGCCCATTAAAACCCGTATTTATCCATATTGCCCATTATTGCCCGGGTGGGCCGGCTAATATTAATATTACCCGGGTTTTTGCCAACCCTGATATCAACTTTGAACCGCTAAGTAGTGTGAACTCAATCCAATGAGCTATGGCCAATCTAACACCATCCTACTTATAGTAAATACATTTAATTGCATCCGTGTGATTCTTGACTTAGGTACATCACAAAAAGTCATTTTTATTTTTTTTCATGTTTTTTTAATGTTTTATGTTAATTTGTGAGCCACTGCAATAAAAGGTGTCTTTTTCTCTGTTTGTTTGTGCTTTTTGCTCACTACCTGTATTACTGGTAGAAATGAAGCCATCATTGTAGAATTGAAAGCTTTATTTTTGAATGGCACTTTTATCACCTTTTTATGTGGGGTTCCCATCATTAGATTCCTCGCAATTAAGAAAAATGATGCCAGCTCTCGCCTTTAATTTCCTAATAGTTGCAACAAATGCTTGAAGAGGTAAGTGGAACAGGCATGCTGTGACCCTTTCTGAAAACCCGGGTGCAGTTTTGTTTGCTGGCCCTACGCTTCCTCATGGGGCGCACCGATGGTAAAAAAGAAAGTTTCTTAGCTATAAGGATGAAAATCCATCAAAAATTGTCTTCTTCCATTGTGGGGCACTCATTGGGTGCCCTGCTATATCTAAAAACTAAAACTCTCAATATTCTTCATGTCTAGTTTTCTCCAGCTGCTTAAAAATTTCAAGTGTCTTGGTGATTTTTTTGATTCTGTATTCCTGCTGAAATTTGGAACATTGAGGTCACAACTTTTGGACCTTTTATATTTTAGGTCAGATTTTTATCTAGCACAGGATTTTTCTTGCTCAGTGAAAACAGTGGCATGTGGTCAAATATTTCTTCTAGCATGTCGGCAGTCACAAAAAAAGAGTCAGCATAATTTTATAGGACAATTTTTAAATTTTTGTGATGTACCTACTTGAGTTGATATGTGATTACTGGATGTGAATTTAAGTAAAATACAACTATAATTAACAGCGATATGTTTTGCATCAGGGCTAGACACCAACTCATTGGACATTCTTGCCCGAAGGGAAGAATTTTTTGAGATACTTGCCCTCCCAATTTATCACTTGCCCAGCTTGCCAAAGACATGCGTTGTCTGTTGTTACAGTCGCTCGAGGGGTCACTGACTGAAATGTTTTACTTGCCCCACCTAAAATAGGTTGCCCGGGCAATCGGGCAACCGTTAGTGTCGAGCCCTGTGCATGAATCTTTGCCGGTGCGACTTGACCGACATCTATGTGAGGATTATTAGTCTGCAAATGTGCATGCTCAGAGCTGCTTGAAGTTATTGATAAACACAAAAATCTTTGTAGCTATTTGTAAATCCTCGTTAAATAAATACCGTAAAATTTCTAATTGTAGCCGCGGCTTTAATCAGAATGTAAAGTCTCATTTTCCAGTGCCCAATGCTAAAAGTCCACTTGCGGCTTCTATTGGAGGTTTTGTGTGAAAAATTAAATCACCGCGCGTCTATCACTCTGAGGTGAACTGTTGGTAGAACCCAACCCTTCATGTCCAATGGTCAAATAAAGATATGCCCTATGAATCAATTTAATGCTGTCATTAGTCCGAAAGTTTATAAACTTATTTTGTTTTTTTTGCTATCGCTAATTAAACATTTTTTACTTTACAATGGTATTTCATTGTTTAGAAAACATAATAAAATGATACGTCTTGATTAATTATATAAATAGTAGGCTAATGTCTATAACACATGTGAATGTCTGCAGTAATTCAGCTGAGTGTTGAGTTGGTATACAGACATCGTGGCGCCGTGTAAACACCGTCATAATTATGTTATACACAGCCTTGTCAGTCGGCAAGCACACCCCTCTCCAGACTTGATTGCGTGAACCTGTCAGTCATGTTATCCCAGCAAACACAAAACGTTCAGCCAATGTTGATATAATGTTTGAACCATTGAATCAGCAGCTCAGTTGACACGCACTGCCAGGCCCACCTCCCTCCCCTAATCATGCTAATGTTGATCAGCTGTCTGGCGTGGGAAGAAAACTACTTTGACACACTGTAAATATGTAGGCCAACGTCTGTTCTGCAGACAGCGATGCTGGCTTGACTGTGAAACAACATTTAGTCGGCTCTTTCTGTTTACCTGTATCATGTGTATGCATGGGTCCCGTGGGTTGATGACGACAAATAACTATTGGAGTGTATACATGGTATATAGCCTAATATATAATGTAATTGTCATTCGTATTTTACAATTGGATATTTATTTAGGCCTACATATATAGGCCTACTTAAACAAATAGTTTAAAATCAACCCAAAACGATTTCAATCTGCTAGACCAGTAAATAGGCTTAACATGGCAACAACTGTAGCGCATTACGCGCCTATCGTCACACATGTATCATGAATATAACGCCTCATGTCTGTAAAGGGTTAGAAGCTATCTGGGCTTATACAGCATGTGCTCCGTTGGCGTGGTTAGCGTAGCTAGCAGCACGTTTTGATCATTACCTGGTCGTTTTCCTTTCAAGATACCGATCATTTTAAATAGATTTAAAAAAAAAATGGTCCTTGACAAATCTCAAAAGTCGCCCTGCGGCTTCAATTGGAGGTTTTCCAATTAGGAAACTACTGTCAAAAAATTGAAATTTTTTGAAAGTTTGGGGGGCGTTTTCTATTAGAGATGCGGCTACAATTAGAAATTTTACGGTATGTTTACAACAACACAAAACATGTGCATCATATGGCACATGAAATGCGTGATGACGTCATCGTCCGACCAATTAATCTGACTATATTACCTATCTCACAAAGTCTTGTGATAAATCACTTGAATATGAACATATTTTTCTCATTCTAACGATAAAAAATCTTCCCAGCAAATACTGGGTATGGTAATGAAGATGCAAGATGCATACATTGCAGGTAATTGGTCAAGTGCGATGTAAACATGGTAAAGTCTAACTGAGCATTGTTATTGTCTGTTGCAGCATGGCTGCTGTACTCAATTCAGCGTCATAGGCCGATTAGCGCAAAGCTAGACTACCACCTGTCAGAAAAAATGACTTTTTACAATCACATTTTTCTTCGTGAAAAAAAAAATATTGCAAAAAACATTTCAGATTTGTTTTTCTTACAATGTCTGCTAATTTTCTGTGAAATTTCAATTTTTTCAGCTGATAAAAAAATTGGCTTGAAAATATACGTTATTTGTGAAATGCAAGTCCTAACATTAATCATGATGCAGGCCCTATAAGGTGACATAGGCCGACATTGATACAATTAAAAAAAAGGCAAAATTGTATTTATCAGTGTTCGAATAAGGGTTCAAAATTAGCTTGTTCGTCATCAGAAAACCACGTCAAAATTTCATGTTCAAATGTCCACCAAAATGTCATGTTGTCTGCAAGGTAGCTTTTAGTTATCCAATGTAGCAGAAGCTCAGCATTGTCATGATTGTAGGCCTGAACAAAAGTGTCAGCCCTGACAGTCACTGACTTCTAAATGTCCCTAAAAATTATTTGATGTGAAAAAACTTTTCAAAAATTGGTAGGTAGTCCACTCCTGGCAGCTCTTAATTGTTTGACACAAATTCTGATTGCTTCGGACAGCCTGACAGGCCTTATTTCGAATGTTGTTTATGTACGTACAATGAGGAGCTACAGTGTGCATTATAATCATGAATCTGAATATTACGTAATAGGAACACTTCAAGTGATATCATGCCACAGGGGGGATCTGCATGTGTATGTATGTGTAGTTGTATATCTCCAACTTGTTCTACCAAGCCTTACCCCTTTCACCACTGAAGCCCGTTTTTATGTGCTGAATGCCATAGCATTCAGCACATAAAAACGGGCTTCAGTGGTGAAGCCTTAAAGGCAGTGGAGGATGAACCCAATTTTAAGTCAGACTCTAATCTGGTATGGTTCCAATGTAGAATGAGTTTAAATAAGATCTCTCTTTTTGTCTGAATTGTTCTCAAATTTATATAGTGTGCTTCCTAGAATTTTTGTCATGCCATGTTTAATAGTGTATGTATGATCAATAGTTTATTTTATATGCTTGGCCTATTTTATTTTTTTTCTGTGAAGCTTTTGCATGTTTTACAGCCAGTTGCCATCTTGTTTACATGCTACAAAGGACCACATAAAAATAAGTCACCAGACCCTTAATAGTGTTTGTATGCTTGATTATACTAATACTTTTTTTACTCTATTTTTTTACTGACATAAATAAATCAATCAACCAACATTCAAATTAAAGCTTTTGTTTTGTTTAAGAATCTTACTTTGCCTAGACTTCAATCATTATTTACAGTTACATATGGTCTTTGCACTGACCATCTGTGGTGATGTCTTTTTCAGAAAAGATGGTGTCATTCAGTCAAGATGTTTAAATCAGGATTGCCTGTGATTTTTTTACTTCTGTTGTACCTCACATCATCTGATGCAGGCTATTCTGCAAGGTATGAATCTTGGTTTAAAATTGTGATTGAAAATTGTCATTCAATTCATAAGTGAATGCTTAGCAGTGGTATAGTTAAAATATAAAAAAAGAGGTGTGCAGTGATAAAAGGGAGATAGCAAATCATAACTACATGTCAATTTGATTATTTCTTGTACGACATATTATTTTGGAAAAGGTTTAATTCATTTATGAAGTGCAAATCATGTTATGCATTTTATTTACCTATTAAATATCATCATTTCAAAAATTTTGTTAAAAATCCCTGAGTAAAGCAGTCGGTTATATTGTGTATCAAGTTCTGTCACCGGAGCCTGGGCAATTATAACATACATTGTCATTTACAGACTTGAAAATTGGTGGCGAGCATAAGCAGATAAGACAGTTCACATAAAATTTTGTGGGGTGGGTGATCACTCACTAGAATTTTGTCTCCACATCAATCCTAACTGGTAAATGCGCAGCACAAAAATTAAAAGCTTTTGCAGTTCTAGCCTATGAACATGTTTACATCATATGGTCATATTGAGAAGCCAAATAAAATCGACGATTTTTCGATGATTTTAGCCTGATTGAATCCCTTTAACATGCTTAACCCTTAAAACGCTGAAATGTTTTGTGTAAACAATGGAGACCAGAAGGTTATTTTGCAGAAATGTCCTAGTTAGCTCTTCCCGCTTCATTTGAATACTGTGTTATCGGTATACAGCCATTATAAATATTTTATTTCTTTCAGTGCAGGGACCGACTTTATACGTTATATTCTGATGTAAAAAGACGGTCCCCGTACTGAAAAGACGGTTGTCACAGCAGATGGCCTGGGCTGTTGGCTGGTACATCAACTGAAGACCTACATTATTTGAGACTTCACTGGCTATTATATCTTGAAATTTAGATGTGGAAAACCTCCAGAACTGGACATACAATGGAGCCGTGAGTTAAGTAACTCATTGCTGGTGTCAGCGCCTCTTATCACTGATGTGGATGCCGATGGGCAGCCGGATGTGGTAGTCGCTACATTTGATGGCGATGTCCATGTTATTGAGGGTAGCGATGGCGTCCCAAAAGCTGGATCACAGTGGCCTGCCCGGATTCCTCACAGCACCGTACACGCCAGTCCTTTACAAGTAAGTCATGTTGGACAAAACTCTTGTGGTTATTGGAAAACAAAGTATATTACTTTTTTTGTTTGATATTGACATGTATCCGTAAAATAAATAAAAAATTATCCCTTGAAATATCATGTCATAGAAATAAATTTCTTACCCATTTCAAGTGGTGTCTGGCTACCGCGACCCACACCTTCAAATGTATAAAAATGACTTGTAAATATGTTTTGAATTTGAATCAAAATATAGGCCACTGTAGCAATTTTTTTTTTTTTTTTTCATTTAAATTTTCATAGTTGAAAGATAAATAAAAACACTTAAAATGACTATAGAGGTGATTTAGCTCTTTGAGTGTTGATAATATGTTTTTCTGGCTCTCAATTCTGATAATCTCTTTTAATTATATCAGCAGGTGGACATTAATGGCGATGGCATGCTCGATATATTAGTGACAACATCACAAGGACAGATTATATTTTTGGATCATAATGGTAACCAGATTTATGAGAAACAATACCAGGTTAGTCATGGCTTGGAATTTCAGATATTATTCAATGCACTCCCAGCAAACACGAGACATTGACCCAATGTTGGCTCACTGTTGGCCCACCGTCTATGACGTTGGCCCAACAGTGAACCAATATTGAGTCAACGTCTTGTATCTGCTAGGACTCTTCATGCTGAACGTCTCTAGTCATGTTTTGTGAGCATTGGCTTTCACAAGTAGCTATAAGCCTATTTCACTTGGATTTGTCTGCCAATTACTGTTTAGATACATGACAAATTTCATAGGAAAAAGTCACCAGTGAAAACCCGATTTGAGGATGACAAACGCAACATGAAACACTTGTTCTTTGTGGGAGACGACTTTGGGATCAATACCTTTTTCTACCGTGCGAGCCGGGGTCACAATACTTAAAATATGAAAAAATCATTAAAAAAAGTAGCTCTAAATCATGGGACAAACAACCCAGGTCGTGGCACGATGGATTAAGCTGCTTACAGTTTCCCCCCATAGTTATCAGCTATTTGTTTTTCTAATTAAAAATTAATCTATGAGCTTCTCCTTGTTTATAAAACCCCACTTATTTCCTTTCTCTTTGTTTATCCTCAACATTGACATTACATATGACTGAGGAATTTGTTTGGTAACATTTTGATCACATACCTCAACAACTCTTTAATAACTATAGTGATAAATCACTAAAACATTCATCATGTTCATTAACACGTTGGAGGAAAGTAATTGTTTTAGGACTCCTTTCTAATTTGGTACATACATGTATGTTCTGTAATGGATGTCAGACAATGACCTGATAATTTTTTGGGAGTAATTTTTTTAAATTAGTGTAATTTTACAACACTATTTATTAGAAAATAATGCAAAAGTTATTCGAAACTGTATATATACATGTACGTTGGAAGGTTATGATATGCCATTTTACCATTCATAGTATTTCCTGATGGTTTTTATAAAGAATTGTTTCTTTTTTATCTGTGATAACCCATATGTATCTGGACTTTTGATGGCTAGCTTCCAGAATGTTTTATGCATTTTATATTTCTAAGTTGAGATAGAAAGACACAGCTTTAAATTTAATTTCACTATCAAATTAGTGTGTGTTTCTAAATGTTGTTCTATGTGTGTCACAGATCCAGAAATTACCTGTGCTCAGGGAGTGGTACACATTTAGTGAAGGAGAGGCACTCATGGACTATTCACTCATACAGCAGTTTGTTATAGTGGATAGCCTGACACTCAGTGAAGTGAGTTTATGACATAGACTAAACTAGCCTAGCTATTCACATCAACAGCCGTTTCTAATCTTTTTTGTCCTTCAAAGAATTTGAAGTACGGGTAAAACTGAGCTTTAAATTTACTGGATTTATGAATAAATGAATGAATGAAATTTATATAGTCATGTATCCAGCTGGAAGCTGTTCAGAGCGCTACACATCGCGAGTAACTTAGCAAGGCCTGTTATCATTCAAATTCCAACTCAGTCTCCGGGGAGATATACAGCTGGGCTGCCATTTTTGTGGCGCATCAAGCTATTTTTCATTCCACGCAAATTCGCCTTATGTGCCAAGTACTCACACATTGTAGATTTTCTGGGGTCTCGCCAGATGGAAACTGCGCCTACGTCCATTGAGGGTCATTTACGTCCAACTCTAGGTCAGTCAGACGAGCCATCTGATTTACGTGGTTCTCTGATCCCCACGACACAACATCGCTGCACGCATGTCCTAGTGTATACAGCACCTGCTAATCCCAGGCGGTCACCCATCCAATTATGGACCAGGCACGGCGTTGCCTAACTTCAGTGATCGAGCCCACACCGATGAGCTAACGCTGTATCCCGTATAGGGATATGATATATGTTTTGATTTAAACTGTACATTATGTGTAATTAATTGTTGCCTACTTTCTGTTGTGGATTGCGGTAGCGAAGCACAAATTGAAGTAGATGCAAATTTAAATTCTTTAAATTTGTTCTTTATGGGTAAATGTTACTGTTCATTTCCTTTTGTCATTTCTTCGATGTATCTACATTAACTTCAAATTTATTTTTCCTGCTGGCATCAGGTATAGAGGTAAACCAAACATTGCCTTTTCTGTTATTTGTAATTGCTGACTCACCACCAGCCATGTCAGCCCTTTATTATGTGTAAACACAGTGACGCTTGCTGAATGGTTTACAATACATATAGCCACATTTGAACCTTATTATGCTAATTTAATTTATATTTCAGCCACTTGAAATTTTGTCTCGCTACCGCGATCCACAACTTCAAGTGGCTGAAGATTACTCATTTTGGTTTAATTTGCGCACAAATATTTGCAAATCTTGATGTTTAGACACATATTTTATTTCCGATAACAGTGATTTGGTCGACTAAATAAAACAGATTAAAAATGACAATAGTCTTTGATCAAAGGGTTAACAGTTATATAGTAATGTATGTCAACTAGTAATAAATGACGCTAAATGGAAAGGTTTTAGTCTTGTTCAGTGATTGTCATAGTGATAGCGGTTATATGTGACAGGCCACGCGAAAAGGGCCATTAGGTCAAAATTTTCAAAATTGATTTTCATTGTTAATATAATAGCCCTTGTTAAATTGGTTGTGTGATCATTAGATTTTAAATGACGTCATAAATAATTTAATAAAGCCGCGGAGAGGTACCTTCTCGCGTGGCGGGTCACATATGATCCTCACATTATTCACTCTCCTGATTATTCTTTTGATAGATTTTGGTCACAATGGAGTGATTTGAATTACTAATAACTCATTCCAGAAGGAAGCTCGATATATCATTTGCAAAGCTCTACTCATGTACAAGACTGAGATAGAGATGATTTGTTTTTTAAAACAAATACTTTAAAAAGATGTTTAGTCCATGTCTTTACTGGGAGGGCTGTTTTGAAAGAATTCAGTTTGTAAAATAATTGAACCCTTAGAGCACTGAGCTAAGAAATTTAAATTTTCAGTCACTTGAAGTTGTGTCTCGCGACAGCGATCCACAACTTCAAGTGACTGAAAATTTGTGTAATTTGTGAAATTTAGGTCCCAACATATATGTTTCATCATTAAAAAGCATATTTTATTTTTAACACCTGGTTATACAGGTGCTAACAAAAACACAGAATGTCTACTGTAGTCGACATCAGTGTCAACCACATAGAGAAAACACATTCTGGTTGCTTGGGTCACCATTTTCAGCAACTGAATATGTTATAAGATTGTGATTTTTTTTCATGGTTGCAGTTTGAAAGTGAATTTGAGCTCTTGCCTTCCGAATAATACTAGTTATAACCAATTAGTCTGTTTACCTCCTTTTTAGACATCTACTGAGAGTTATACGATGGTTGACCCCCATGTTTTAGCGACTCCAGTGCTCACAGATCTCAACAGAGATGACAGAGTTGAAGAGCTGATCTTACCAGTCTCTTACTATTTCGAGGCAGATCACTATGCAAGGTAAAATGTCTCTTATTTACTCTCTCCTCTCCAAAAATACGTATTTTACAACTGTAAAAAATACTGCAGATTTTTCTCTAGCATTTTGCGCTAATCATGTTTATAGCTGTTGCCGACCTTTTAATTTGTCTCCCAAACAAGACAATTTAAATGAGAAATGAGCATTAAATTAGCTAGATTGGCATATAATTCCATTTTTGATTCAAATTGTATTTGTACTGGAAATATTTTTAACCACTTCCGTTGTGTTGTGGGTCGCTGTAGCGAAACACAAATTTATAACTCCATGCTTTAAGGGCTTAATATCCTAACATTTAAATGTTAAACCTTCATATATACATGATATAGCGATTACATTGAAAAATATATATGCTTATATTGAATATATTTATACATAAGGTATGTCAATTTCAGGCATCCTGATGAACTGCAGAATATGAAGATGGATTTATCTGATTTACCACATTATTTGGCAAGCTGTTTACTGATTGTCAATATAACAACAATGGAGCAAATCAAGTTAATCCCACTGGAACTAACACAGGTAAGGTAAAATCTTTGTAGTTGACCTTTTTGTGTCCATTGACAAATTTAAATATAGATGTACCAATGTACTGCGCACAGTTTAACTATTATTTCAAAACGTTTGCTGAGAAGGTATATTTCCTTAGGCAAAGATAAAAACGACATATTTAACACCTGATACCCTCTTAGTATCTTTTATTAACACTGTCAACCCTTGTCCTGCTACGACCGCATTTATATCAATAGAGATATCACAAAATTTGAAACCAGTTTTTGGTAGATGTTTAGTTAATCCTATACTTCAATATTGGAAAAGTCTATTTTTTCATAAATACAAACAATTTTTTCCATCATTTGAAGCTGGAAACTGCATTAGCAATTCCAACTTCTAATGAATGAAAAATAGAAACCAACAATTCAGTAGGACAGAGTTGGGGACCTGTTAACCCTTGTCCTGCTACGCCCGCATTTATATCAATAGAAATATCACTAAATTTGATGAACTAGTTTTTAGTAGATGTTTCGTTGATTCAATACTTCATTATAGGAGATGGCTATTTTTTCAAAATTACAAAAAAATCATCATTTGAAGATGGAAATTGGATGAAAAAGAGAAAAAACAATTCATTAGGACAAGATTTCAAATTAAAATATGTCTGAAATCATGAAACATTGCATTTTGTTTGGACTTGAATTTCACATATTCAAGTCATTTTCAGTGACTTGAAGTAGAGTATTGCGCCAGCTTCAAGTCACCGAAAATTAAATTTGATTATTCAGAGGTTTTCAAAGTGTTATCTTTTGTCAATGCTAGTCAGTTTAATTTTTTCAATAGACAGAAGCAGCATCTCCCGGCTATGTGATATTCACGCCCACTGTCATTGACTTGGATAGTAAACACAGTAACCTTGAGATAATAGTAGGCACATCATCTGGACGTGTACACGCATTCAGCTGGCTAGGGATCACCAGAGCGGGGTTTCCTGTTACAATGCCAGGATCGGTGCAAGGACAGGTAGGCTATCATTTATCATGTCAAAAAATTGATAGGGTTCTCTAAATTTTTGCAGCTGAAGCTGTGTCTTAGTACGGTGAGCACAAATACACAAAGTGAGTGAAATTGATTAAAATTGGCGGAACCGAAGCAAATGTTGATTAAAAACACAAAGCATTTACGAAAAACCATTTCATAGTGTGCTGAAAACAAAGTTGAAAACTGTTATTGACATTAATGGCAGTGATTTAGCCCTTTAAATGCCAAGTTGTTTATTTGGAATTTTCACCCACTTGAAAGTGTGTCAGACTCGATCCACAACTTCAAGTGGGTGAAAATTATTCAGATTTATCAAATTCAAGGCCATAGATTTCAAAATCTTGCTGATTGCTGTCACGTTTGAACTTTAACATGTTTAAGAACTGGTATTTAATGTTAAAATAAAAAAATAAAAACATGATTAGAGGTTAAAAGTTTAGGGTTCTGAATTTAGAGACTTGAATCTTGAGACTTGAGTGTAAATACTACATCGTCACTAGAAGATCTAGTTTCTGAACTATTCAACTCACATGTAGTCTTTAATCACTACATTATCATGATTATTGAGGGTTTCTGGAGTTAACCAATTCAGCATTAATGTCTGATATAAACTACTTCACTATTCACTCCAGTCTACACATTCCATGTTAACTACAAGAAACTGCGTTCATTTATTTTCAGATTTTAGTTGATGATGTCAATCAAGACGGTTCTCTGTACATTGTTGCCGTTGACACAGGGGGCAACATAAATTGTTACGATAGAAATGGTGTGGCGCTATGGAAGCAAAAGATGGATAATGGAGCAGGTACAGCTGGCGTTCGTTTAGGTGATCTGGACGGTGATGGAAAACTAGAACTGGTGTTAGTTACCGCAGATGGGTGAGAAACAATTTACCTTCGCCTGAAACTGCATAGTCTACATTGTGTTGTGATTTTAACCCTTTCAGCGCAGTGACCGTCTTTATACATCAGAATCTGATGTCTTTAGACGTCAGATTCTGATGTATAAAGGCAGTCTCAGCACTGAAAAAGTAAAAATATTTATAATGGTCGTAGACCCATAACAAAGGTATTCAAATGAAGCAGAAAGAGCTAACGAACTAAGACATTTATGATGATTTCAAATTAAAACAAACCCATAATTTATACAAAAATATTTCAGTGTGGTGAGGGTTAAAGCAGTGCAATGACCTCATAGTTGCCTCATAGTTACCAACGAGTATTAAAAAAGATTGTGTTGGCATGCCAGCACGTCGCTTCTGGCAGGTGTTTTTTTGTGCTCATTACACATTTGGTGTGTTAATTTTCCACTGTGTGTTCCAGCTACATAGTGGCTGTATCTGGATCTCACGGCACACTGCTGGTAGGATGGCCGGTGAGAATTGATCATGTACAGCACGCTCCTCCGTTAATCACATGGCTTCTAGGAATGGATGCCACCACTGTGGTAAGAATTTTTGTAACTATTTCACTAGTTCCTTATCCTACTGATCACGACAATTGTCTGTTTAAGTAGTTGATCAAAGCACTGATATTGGGAATGAAATGAGTGTTTAAACATCATGATTTGCAAATGCTTGGTCACAATTTAAACAAATAGTAATTTTCACCGACTTGAAGTTGTGGGTCGCGGTAGCGAGACACAACTTCAAGTGGGTGAAAATTTGAATAAATTAACTTAGCAGGATAAGGGTGAATTTACCAGCACTGCTTGTCTGTCCTTCTCGGCTGCCACATTTTTTTAAAGCTGTGAAAATGCTCCCCTATCAACATTGACTTCAATTTTATACTCGTAGTAATGCATGTTTAGGAATTTTGATTCCGTTTATACCTTGGATCAATCATAATCTTGGTCACAGATAATTATTGACATTTCAAATTGGAGGCAATACCTATTTGATATATTTAAGTTTGTCTTTATAGTTGATATTCATAAATGTAGTACTTTTAGTTGTATTTGTCTATTTGTGTCATTATGGTTTTAAGCTTTGTTGTCATATCAGCCCTTTGATTTCAAGTTCAAATTCCCCTCACTTGAACCTCTGTCTGTGTCATGCAAGCCGCAGCTTCAAATGAGAGTAAATTATTCAGATCTGTCAAATTGAAGGCCGGGTTTTTTTTTCAAATTTTACAGCTGTGAGACATATTTCATATTTATGCTGGACTTTATTTAGGTTGTTCTTGACGAAAGAGGTCACTTACATCTTCTGACAGACGGTGCCACTTGTAAGCACACCATCCCGATACGGGAGTCTTCTCACGTGTCCATCGTATCACACCAGCTGATCAGCAGTAAGCCGGGATTACAGTACGTAGTGGCCACGCAGGACGGCACTATACTCTGCCTCTCACAGTCACAGGCAGGCAGAACAAACGTGGCGTATGATATGGGAGCTGACAGCCTGAAGCTCATGGCCTGGCCTGCGGAAACCAGTTCTCACAATAATCTGGCATATATGCCACATCAGGTGAATGTTACTTAGTTGTTGTTTAACCCTTAAAGCACTGATAAATTTTTGCATAACCTATGTAGACCAAAGGATTTTTTTCAATTTGAACTCGTCATGACTGTCTGAGGTAGCTCTTTCGCATTCATTTGATTAGCTATGTTATGGGTCTACAGACATTAATAATAGTGTTACTCTTACAGTGCGGGGATCGACTTGCGTCTACTGATGGCAGATATTGCCGACTAATGTCGATCCCTGCGCTGTAAGGGTACACCTTTAAAGCGCTACAGTAAAAAATAACATTTTAAATAACATTTAAATAACAAAATGACTTATATTTGTTTAATTTGAGACCAAACATGTGATTTAAGATTTAAAATGACTATAGTCATCCTTAGTGCTTAAAGGTTACCCCCCTCTGCTGTTGGGACCGTATATATATAGACAAGATTCAAACCGAAGAAAAAGTCACTGAAATTGGCAAAATATGTTTTGCCACATGCTCAGTTAATTAAACCATTTTGGATATAGAAATAAGTTATTCATTTGAAGCTGGAAATTGCATTAATTAGCAATTCCAGCTGTAAATGAATGAAAAATACCTGCTGAATTTCAGGTGATTCGGACCATTGTATGATCAAGATCTGCTGAAGGCGGGTCGAAATGTCGCAATCGCTTATCTCCTAGTCAAATTTAACCACTTTTATATCAAATCTTGGAAGTCCAAACCATGAATAACATTCTCTATATTTTATTTATTGAATTTGCTTGGAAACATATATATTATACAGAATAAGTGTTAACAATCAATATGTTTGTTTTAGAGGGGTGTTGTCATCCACGGATTATCTATGTCTACAGTTGAGCTGAGTAACAGTGGATTCAGCTTACGCTTCAGTATCATGCATGTTGACAATCCTTCACCTGCGCCTTATGCTATCAAAGTAAGTACACTATATGTCACCCGCCACGTGAAAAGGGCCGTGAAGTCAAAATTTTCAAAATTGATTTTCATAGTTGATATGATTGCTGTGTCACTTCTGTTTCAACAACTGATAAAATTAAAAAAAAATATTCATAACTTTTTGTTTTATGAGATTTTTAATATTTTAAAATTAGTTATGTAATCATTAATTTTAAATGACATCATAAATAATTTTATGAAAGCCGCGGGGAAGTTTTTTCTCGCATGGAGGGTCACATATATTATTTGGCTGATTATAACATTGTCATCATATAAATCTATCCTTCAAATAGAAAATATGTTGTAATTGTGATCGAAGTGTAAGAAAACTTAGTAAATTATACTTTATATTTATGTAGCATAATCCTTCTGATATTTAAACCCTTTCAGCATGGTGACTGACTTTAAACGTCAGAATTTGATGTCTATATCTCAGATTCTGCTGGCTTATGTCAATCCCCCCACTGAAAGAGTAAAATATTTATAATGGCCGAAAACTCATATATAGGTATTCATATACCGGTAGGTATACATAGGTATTCAAATGAAGTGGAAATGGCTAACTAAGACATTTATGATGATTTCAAATTGAAGAAACCTTTGGCCTCTATAGTTTATGCAAGAACAATTCCGCTTTGTAGGGGTTAAACAGATATGTCACACTATTAGAGTGAGCCAGAGAGCTTCATATTAGAAATATGGAAATTAATTTGATGCAATTTTGATGTATGAACAGGTTTATTTGGGAAATGAAGTTATGGCCGATGAGATGTATGAGACAGGTGGGACCTACACTCTGGTGCTGAAAGGTCCTGACCACCCGACCACAGGCCATCTGACAGTGTTCTGCTATAACAAACACGGACATCTGTCATCACACACAATCCCCGTGGAGTAAGTAATGCTTATAGTGCTCCGCAAAGACAAAAGGCAGTATCTGCTTACAAGTAAGCTTGTAAAGTAAGCAGATAATGGCTTTTGGCTTTGCACGGCAGTAGAGTGCCTGACATTTTGACATATGCTTTGATTCAAATTGGGCGTATTTTTTACTCACCAGAATCATGGGTCGTTGTAGCGAGACAAAATTTCAAGTGGGTACAAAATTAAATCCCTTTATTATGCGTTTATTGATGTTCTGAACCATTGTTTGGTTTGCATTAAATTTTACATAACTATTTCTCACAATCTGATTACCTTCTGTGAGGAATCCATTGAAAACTAAATCGCTGATGCAAAAAAATAGTGGTGGACTCCTTAATCTTAAACCGATTCCCCTTATTTGTTATACCATGCATGAAAATCCATGATTTCAAATGGTAATTTATGACCTAAGTTACTGATTTTTTTCTGTTTAACCCTTCACCCATCAAGTTATTTGATTTAATTTTTTTACCAAATTGAAGTTGTGTCTAGCTACCGCAAGCCATAGCTTCAAATCAGTTAAAATTACCAATATTTGTTTAATTTTTCTGCAAACATTTGCAAATCTTGATTATTTCACATTTCTCTTGCTCTTACTACTATAACAGATAAAAAAGGATTATGGTCGTGATTAATATTATTGTCGTGATTAATCATGACCATAATCGTTTTAAACATATTTATTTACCGAGGATTGTACAATAGCAGAAGCTAATACAATATACGCTCCTCAAATCCTTTTTAATCTGTTTTATTAGCAGTGAAAGGTTTAATTTTTGTTTCAGATTACACCAGTCGGCAGTGAGAAGTGTGCAGTGGGTGCTGTTCGGTCCGGTGGTGGGTATGGGGGTGCTCTTACTACTGCTACATGGCTTCCCAGAGGCTGATCTCTTGCCGACAATAAATCGTGCAAGATGAGATGGTACTTGAATACAAATTCACGGGTATCTTTCAACAGGGGGGAGGTGCTCGTCAAGCAGAGGTCGGTGATATAGAGTAAAAGCAAGAGAGGGTGTGACTCTCAATATGCAGCACTAAGTTGCGCGCTCGTGTGAAATGGAAGAAGTTACCTCACCTATTGTTACTCTGGGGACTATCCGACCTGAGGATAGCGGCGGGGTAAATCCCCTTGACATGCTGATAACCCCTTATAGGGCGCATGAAGGAAAGTGCTCTCAATAACCCACCGTGCTCTATCACTCAATGCTCACGTCAACATGTGTACATGATTCATTTTTTATTTACAGATTACAGTGTTTTTAATGTCTTACAAAGTCACTTAAATGATCATTGCGACGACTGAAAAGCAGTAGTTTATACCTCTACTAGGCCTACTGACCAAGAACCACTACTTCTCCACGGTGAGCCACAGCTTACAACCAATAAAACATAAGACATTGACCCAATGTTGTTTTAATGTTGGCCGGCGTGGTAGACGATGGTCTGGTATTAAAACAACATTGGTTATGTGGAAATAGACTGATGCGGTGGTGGCGTGGCTTGTGACTGACAACAGGGTATGCTGCTCTGCAAAGCCAAAAGGCAGTATCTGCTTACTTGTAACGTAAGCAGATACTTAGCATGGCAATATATGCCTACTATATATTAAGAGAAGCTGATAATAGAAGTGTTATATGAATACTGTTTCTATGTTGGGTGAGCATCGCAGACGTTGGACCATCATTGAAACAACAGTGGGTTAACACCACGTGTTGCTGGGATGTGCCAGTGCCATAGATGAAGATATTTGATATAACAATGGTGTGCGAATGCATTATTATTGTACGCTTGCTGGAACATTTAAGGATCCTATTGAAGTGCCTGTGCGAAATAATCAACATACATAGTAGTAAAGCTTTTCCAGAGCAATCATATTACAGTGAAACTGTGAAAGTACTATTTTGAACTACAAAGAAACAGAAAATTGTGAAATATATGACGAATAAATGATGGATCAGCGAGCGTTCCAGCACTAATGTCTTTCAGCGTTTTTATTAGTTTGGTTCCTAATTTGCCTATTTTATGCCAAAATGTAATTCTGATCTTAACCCTTTAACCGCCAAATTAAAAAGTCGGAATTTTCACCCACTTGAGTTGTGTCTCGCTGACGCGATCCACAACTTCAAGTGAGTGAAAATTATTCAGATTTGACAAAATGGAGGTCAACTTTTTTCAAATATTGCTGATTGATGTCATATTTTATCTTTAACAGGTGGTAGTTAATGTGCTAATAAAAGATGAAAACCCCGAATATATGCGACACCGGCGGTTAAAGGGTTAATAAAATATGTTTGATTGCAATGGATGACCATGAAAACCCTAGTTTAGACACTTTATTTGAGATTCAAAGTCGATTGGTTTCTGAGATATGGCTTGAATCTGTGATTTTGGTAATGGCGGCTAATGTGCATATTTTATGCTAAATACATATTAAAATGTCATATAGCACTTTTTTATATATGGCCCTCTTAATCTTGCAAACTTCATTTTATGCTGACCTGTGCTGGAAATAATATCATTTTATAATATGCCGGATTTATTTCAACAAGATGACGGCCATCTTGAAAAAAAATAAAAAGGTAACGCGGGTATCGCTAGGATATTCCTCTATCATTTCTGGAAAAAATGTATATTAACAATGGGGATTTTAGTAGTCGACCTCATTTTCTGTGATTATCACTCACAGATAAGAATATGGTTTCATAAATTCCATGTGACGGAATTCGAATCGATATTTGGGAGCGATTTCTAGATATAGTCTCTACCTGCTGCATATAAAGTGCGCTAAATTAATTAGATCCATGTCACGTTTTGTCAAACAAGTTTAAAACTTATATAATTTAAATGTCAACCCATTTGAAGTTGTGTATCCCTACAGCGATCCACAATTCCAAGTCCATAGTCGTGCATAACGCTTAAAGGGTTGAAAACTACAAACCTACAAAAAAATTGTGCTGTTACCTGTCTTTCCCAAGCAAACGTGATACGTTAGCCCAACGTTGGTTTACTGTTGGGCCAACGTCGTAGACTGTAGGCCAACAGTAAACCAACGTTGGGCCGACGTCTCATGTTTGCTGGGTCTGTCTAACGTGACAGGTACAGGCGATGGGCACACCTGGTTTTATTTAGACCGTGCTCGGATTCAGCCTTAATGGTTCAACACATCCACAAAAGAAGCGGCTAATCCTGCTAATTATAGTGCTCCACACGCAGGCGAATCACACCCCAACCACAGGCCTTGCTAAGTTACTCCCGTTGCGCGATAGCACAATAATACGTACTGCCACGTAATATACAGATACAGATAGACGTAGATACTATACCGTGTTAATGCTGGCCCAGCGTCGCAGACGTTGGGCCAACATGAACGCGGCAAAGGATCAAAGTCTAGTGTCTCCCTGGCTAGCATCATGGCATATCTTCACTTTCTGGTCGTGGTAATGACCTATGGCATTGACCCAGTATGTGACCTTGAATCACAAAAAAGTAATGACACCACGTATGCCCCTCTTCCACATACCCGAAACATAGTTGTAGGACTGCCATTTAATTGTTGATATATAAAAGACCGGTTACTAAAATATGGCGTATTTTCACTTTCTGGTGGCGGCCATGACCTAAGACATTGACACAATGTGTGACCTTGGCGGCCACTTTAAACATGCTAATCAGACCTATAAGATTTGTAGGCGACAATTTTTTGAAAACTTTTTTTGCAGAACTATGGACCCATATGAACTCGTTTTTTAATCGCTTTCCCCCAAAAATTGTCCAGGTAGTTTGGTAAAACGCCCACAGTAAAAATATTAAATGGAATCAATCATAATAGAAAATATACACGAAGGAAAGATTAGAAGATGAGAGCAGTTGCTACTGTAAACATATGATGGGGTATTAGGCCAAAAAACATCTGTTTCCGATTACCCAACCGACCCTATTTGACCTTACATTTTATGGCAATTTTTTTTGAGAACGTCCTCCACTATTTTTTATAATATGTAAAAGCATGCAATGTTTTCAATAATAAATTATTAATATGATTGTCTGAACCGTGCAGAATAATTAGTTCGACTTTCTAATATTATTTTGCAATCAGTGTTTGACGAGGGACAGCATAAGTTGGATAAACAAAAATAAATGGTATGAGTCGTCATTGAATGCTCCACACTTACTTGTCACAGGCAGGCGATAGAATCATGTTGTATATGTAGTGCTGGCTGTTTACCAAACTTAATAATCCCAGTTACATTATAGTGTTTTTGACAAGAAAACGAGAATATAATGTGGGGGTTGAAGTTTCAGGTGCACTTATGGCGATGAAGAAGTTTACTTATCAGGGTGATAAGGTCTTAATTTGACGAAAAAACACTGAAGATGGCCGCCATGATGGACACGGATATTGTTCCAGATTTTCGGAAAAATTGATGCAGTCTAGGTAGGAATTAACACTACTATGCAGTATGTACGTAGGATGTTGAGCATATCGGGCAAGCGGTTTTAAAGTTGTCAGGGTGACAAGGTCTTAATTTGATGAAAAAAGATGGCCGCCATGACCGGGATATTTTTTCCTAACTTTCTATCTGAAAAATCGATGCAGCTTATGACTTAATGCTAGTATCCAGTATTTGTAAAACAGAATGAATCGGAAAAAGCGGTTTCGTACATATGAGGTTGACAAGGTATGGCGGGAGGGCAGGGGGGAGGGCTTAAAAAATACAAATGAAAATACTTTTATTTTTGACGTTTATTTTCAGTACAACACCTTTTACACTTCAACAGAAAATAATATCATATGAAAGAGTTCGTCTAATATCATACTTACAATTGGCAACATATAGCCTACAGTCGATAGTTATTGTTTGAAGCAAATTGACAATTCCAGTGGCGCAAAATGTCACTCGGTAATTGTACCAGCCACTCTGTAATTAGATTCGCGTTTTTTCGGAGTTAATTTTCGTAAAAGGTAGTAACTGCTTACTTTTCAAAAAAGTAGTTACTGCCTTTTGATGTTGCAAAGCGGTTGTTTGATAAATTACAACGTGGTTGGGGGGGGGGGGGTGGATGGGTGTAAAATGTGAATGGCATAATTACCAGCATCCGCATAGTTTAAGAAACAATCATGACTCACTATTTCAACACTACAACAAGATAATTAATTTTGTAATTTGGCCCAGAAGTATCAAGCCGAAATCAGATTTAAAATGCTTTCTAAAACCATAAAGTGTGTGAACAATATCTGCACATACTTTAACCTACTATAATTAAGCGGCAATTAATAGTTTTAACTGTTGAGCGACACTATAGACAAGTACATAACGTACGTGATATATATATACAGTGCAATATATATAGCGTAATGCGAAATTTAAGTTACATATACATATGACTATACATGTACAGCCACGCTGATAGATGAGTAGCCTAATCTCAAAGCCAAAAACTGATATCACGAGCTGAGTATTTAACAAACGGGTCATTTCATATAGGCCTACGTAGGCTACGTAAGCCTACCTACTGTAAGGTTACTATATATTAATCGTAAATGCGTGAAAATCTGAATGGAAAATCTATATTAAATTTACATTAATTCAAATCAACATGGCAAATCTAAAGAGAATAATAATAATAAATACTTAGAAATCTCCTCACCCCCAACATTTCACCAGAGAAATTGCTGACCAGACTTCCCACTAAGCCAGCTCTACATTCTTAGCTGTGGAAAAGGCCCCGGCCTTCGGCCTGGACCTTTTCCACAGCTAAGAATGTAGAGCGTGGCCAGCAACTCAGCGATTTACGTAGAGGTCGTTAAAATGTGCCAAAATTTTGCTGTAAACGATAGTAGGCTACTCACATAATAGCGCAATACAAGTCTGCTCAGGCCGAAATGCAGTAACCACTTGCAATTACTGCCTTTTGGCTTCCAGTGTGTTACAATGCGGAATGTTATGGCTTTAGATCAGCAAGATATGTTTGCTCATGTAAGTGCAATAAAATAACCTCACTAGAGATTTGTGTACACAGGCAAGCGAAAAGCGGTGTTAAAATGAGCCCAAGTACTGTATTATACTCCAATTTAAATAACAATGGAATTACAGGTGCAGATTGACTGATTGTGTCAGAAAATATTCTATAACGCCGTCAGTTTTAAGGAGTAAAGTACAATACTTTGGCCATTAGAATAACAAACATAGTAATACAACACATTCATAATAAATTATTTGACGCATAAAAGTTATAATTATATGATTTATAATTTCAAGGAATTAAAGGTGTAATAATAATAAAGGAATATTCGTTTCATGATTGTATTTCAAGTATACATATCTGAGATAAAATAACTATATAAGTGCCATAAAACTGCAAACATTAAAATTGTCCTAATAGTCCGTGATGCAATTAAAACAGCATAGAATGTCATGTAATATACAGAAAATATTATGGTGGATAAAATTTTATTCAAAATGACTGATTACTTAATCGAGAATGATAAGTTAGGAGTTATTGAAATGTCGCCAGCAACAGGTTAACATGTTAAATGTAACATATCAAAGCAAACACGGTACTTTCATCCAATGCTGGTTAAATGCTGGCCCAGCGTCTGCGACGCTGGCCCAACATTAAACCAGCATTGGTAAAATGACTCGTGTTTCTCGGTATTCATTTTCGCTGACCGACAGCGAGAAGAGAGAATACATTAAATATTATTTTACTGACAATTATTATAAGGCAACCACAGCTAAGCGGAGGCTGGGTTTCGGTATCTGCCAGAAACCTGGTAACAGTGACGTCACACCTCAGCACAGAAAGCTGGGTACGGCCACACGAATTAGATCGGGATGGAGGCCACTAGAAATTATATGGCGGTTGTGATATCCAGGGTATCAAATGTCGGTGTAAGATACAACCCACGAAACACTAGCCCGATGATGTTTTTATGTTGACCAACATAAAAACAACATCGGGACAATGTCTCTGAAAATGAAACTCGTACGTTTGACATTCCAGTCATTTGTAAAAGATTATGAAATGCAATATGTGATGCAGCTGCGAGGTCAATTGTTTGAGATTTCTGATTTAATTCCTTCGTGAAGTGTGGTGACGTTATACCTCGTAGCAGCTGTTATGTCGTACACACCACTTAACTTAACAATGCTATTTTACTGTACAATATATTACCACATCTAGCTAAATAAACCATTTATAACATAGCCTATAATAAAATGATGTCACAATAAATATATTAAGCGATATGACATGTTTGAGTTAGAACAGCCCTAAAGTAGGCTTTACGCAAGAACAAGTGTGTAACAAGATCTAAAGAAAAGGTTATAAAATGCTCCATAACTCCGCTGGCGCTGCAACAAACGACATTGTCTCAGCATGGAATGGTCCTCCGGTAAAAGGTATAATATAACAATTAATATAACAATATATATAATAATGTAACAATAGATAAAATGTTTCGGGGGGAGGGGGTTCATGTGAAGGTAAGAGTACATCGTGAAAAATACAATATGACATCACCAATGTTATAGCAGAGGCCATCTTCTCCCTGTGATACAGTCACCCAATGTTGGTTCAGTGTTGGGCCAGCGTCGAGTACCATCATTGTGTATGTGTAGGCTATCTTAACCCTTTCCCTGCTAAGTTTATATCTTATTTTAAATTGAACGAAGTTAGGTATTACGATCCTGTATTGTTTCAATTGGACTATGAGAATATGTTTAAACCAGATTAAACAAATTAATGCGAGTATTTACGCTTGAAGTTGTGGATCGCGGTAGCGAGACACAACTTCAAGTGATTAGAAATTTAAATTAGATACCTTGGCTGGGGAAGGGTTAACTATGATTGTTGTAATTGTTTCGTAGGCCTAATACACGGTGCACTTTGGACGCTGGCCCTCTTTGGCCCTATTTTTAGCCAAGGTGAAGGTTATTATTTAAGATCGTATTATTATATTTTATTTCCATGCAGTCCGCTAATTTTAACGTTCTTAATATATTTAATTTGTGTCTCTGTTTTTGCGTTGATACATAGACTACACTCGTATTGTCTACTTCTCCCTCAGCATTATTGTTACTATTTTATTATTGGCCGTCTTTTTATCTCTCCGTCTTCCCCGCGACGTATGCAGTTTTTCAGAAACTATATACATTACTTTATTGAAGGGTGGCCTGCATGGAAGCGGCTTATCATAAGCCTTTTGCAGGTCTCCTTTGCATTTTTATAAATATTTGCATGTATGTATGTTTCAAGCATAAATAAATAAACTGACTTAAAATTTAATTGGCCTATAACTTATATAATATACATCGAAATAAACATCGTTTTCTTTTGACACAGAGACCACCAGACCTAAATGTCACATCTAATTCTCAGTTGGTGAAATTCAAACACGATACATCGACCCAATGTTGGATCTATGCTGGCCCAACCTTGTCCCAATATTGGGTCGATGTCTCTCACGTATGCCAAATGAGATTCGAACGAAGTTGAAACCAGTAGCCTATTAGGTTATCTATATAAGAAAGCTAAAAATATACAGCATAAATGAATTTTCTTGTACATTATATCATTTCACGTTAATCACAGATAGTTGCTACGGGACATAGTACAGTCTGCATGTACACTACTCTCGCACATTAAGTTTTAACTCCCCCCCCTCCCCAAATGACCAGTGGGCGATTCCAGACTTCTCAGATCAGAGCAGATTCAATCTATCTTACAACGATGGGGGTGTTAGAGTTTGGAGGACACATGGCGAGAGGCTCCTCCCAGAGTGCCTGTCTCAAACCCAGAAAAACACCACCCAATCCGTCATGGTGTGGGGGTACATCCAAAGGAGAAGGGGTGTGACACTTTATGTGCAAGGGTAGTGCTTTGTGTGAACCATATGCGGAATCCTGCCAGTCTGCTGCAGTAATTCCCATTCCGGTTGTAGTCCAAAATTGAAATAGGGCCTACCAGTTTTTAACTTTTTCCCGCTAAGTTATCTCATTTAAATTTTCACCCATGCACTTGATATCTATCATTAATTTGAGACGACGCATTTGCAAATATTGATGTGTTTAAAACACTCATTTCAACTAACTACCGATGTGAGGATAATGGTGAAGATAAGGTCACCATTTCAAGTGAGATATTTATGAAAGGACATTTGAAACATATGGACTCGGTTAGAAGGCACTCGGGATTGACATTGCCATGGTTATGAGAATAGTAATAAAACCACGCTTTTCTCATTGGTGGACGGAAATTACAATAATGTAAATTTGTGAAGCATGTGAATAGTTTAAAATAGTAGTTTCCATACATTTAAAATACACCTTGACGTGCAAAAATGTCTATTTGGACATTTTTACATGTTTAGGCTTACATCGACCGTGAGATTCACAGCTACGACAAATACCTTTGCACGTAGGTCTACTACCTGAACGCAATGTTATTCATTACCTATATGTTTGCGATAATTTTCGCTGCATGTCCGTATACTGCTCTGCGAAGCGAAATGGCAGAGACTGCTTACTTGAAAAATAAGTGGTTACTACCTTTTGTCTTTGTACGGCAGTTTACAAGAACACAATTAAAATGTACAATTAAAATGCACTAAAAAAACAGGCCGCGTGTAGGAACACGCTGGAGGGTAGAATCTTTTAATCGCCGGTCCCGACGATATACACGTTTTTTTTCATTTTTTATTAACACATTAAATACCAGCTTTTAAACATGTTAAAAGTAAAACCGCGACATCAAGATTTCAAAATCGTTGACATTGATTTGGACAAATCCGAATAATTTTCACTCACTTGAAGTTGTGGTTCGCGTCAGCGAGACACAACTTCAGGTGGGTGAGAATTACAATTAAATAATTTGACGGTTAAAGGGCTAAGGACGCACCCTTAAACCCTTAAAGATTGATATTTACAACACCATAAGAGTGAAATAACGTGGGTCGCGACTAGAGCGCATGCTACTGGGGCTTCTGTGGCATCATAATAAACTGATATTTTTTTTACTTTTTATTGCCTATAGCTTTAATCAGATCAACAGCCGATCAGTGGTTACTTTGGGTTGTCTCCGGTTGTGAAATAACCAACAGAGAGAAATAAGGCAATATTTTTTTCACTTTTTTCCTCCATGTGTGAGAAACACAGCTCGTTTATATAGGCCTATATGAATTGATGTGTAAGTGAATATTGACCATCTGCTCTTCTGCTAAGGCATAATCTCTTTCCTCGCGGACTGATCGTTGTTGAGTGCATCAGTTATATCTTATATCACGAGCGGTGAGCACAAGACAACATCGATTTAATGTTGTGTCGTGATGTTGCGTCGTACACATTAACCCAACACTGCTTGGGGCAGAACCCTTGATACGGGGCAATACTAAGCCAGCTCCTAGAGATGAATTCCCAACAAACACAAGACATTGAAACACTGTTGTTTCATTCTTGGGCCATCTTATGCGACGCTGGCACAACATTAAAACAACAGTGTTTTAACGTCTCGCGTTTGCTTGGACAAGTCAAAGGTTCGATATCACACACACCACAAAATGGTGTAAATAACCGTCTGACGGGTTGAGTCAGTATAATGAGTATTTGAGTCAGTATTTAGCCAGTATCAGTTTGAGTCAGTGTTTAGTTAGTATCATGAGTTTGAGTCAGTGTTTAGTTAGTATCATGAGTATGAGTCAGTAAATGCCTTACAAATGAGTCATATTCAACCAGCAATGACTAGTAAGCCGTCAGTGGGTCGCCTTTTACAAGCGCAAATAGAAAAATAGAATATAGTATTACTTCCCCGGGCAATACCTTAGCTGAAGGAATAAAAAGGTCTATATAGTCACACCGAAACGAAAATAGCCCAACACAGGGACCAGGACGATCATTATTAGGCATCTGTGACACGAGGTCGCTTAACATTATTAAAGAATGAAAAATAAAAGTGATAAGACACCTTAGAAATGACGACTATATGATAATGTATTGAAAATTATATAAGTTTTTGCGTTTACTTCAAAATGTCCAAAAATGACTTGCTGTATGATATATACATGAGAACAGGACACTTTTAGTTATAACCCACCAAAATAGAAATCTGCAGGTTTTATATCGTGTGTTTTGCCAATTAAGGCCTACATACATTTAACAGTTACTTCTCCGGTGACAATTAACCACGTAACGTCTCGCTGCCAAGTCGAACGGCGACACGGAGTGAATAAAAACATTTCTAAAATTAAAATACATATGTATAACAATGTATTCTCCGGTTTGATACCCAGGGACACCAATATAATGCAATGAAAAAAACAATGTTGTCACTAAAGGGTGTCTAGATGATGGTTTAAGCACAAGATGACCACGTGAACGCGATGTTAACCCTATAAACGCTCAGCTAACAGCTGAAATTTTCGCTCAACTTCAAGTGCATAAGTCGAAATTATTTAAATTTGTCAAATTGTCTAGGTTCAATCTTGTGGCTTCGTAGCTGTATGTAATCTGAATAAAATAGGGCCTATATCTACACAAAAATTGGAGGTCAATTATGAGTCAATTATTTTTAAATTGTACTGAACATTATCAAACAAACTAAAAAGGTGAAATACGTATATAATCGTACTTAGCGCTTAAAAGGTTAATAAAAATAACAATATGACCTTCGTTGTTACCGATGAGACAGTAATCGCGTACTATGCATGCTTCAAGTATACAGTATACAGAAACAGCATACTTGGTAGGACAGGTTCAGTAGTTGTTTTCCTAGTGTATGTCTTCCATTATCCTACCTATAGATAGCTTCAGCCGTTCAATCGTTTAGTAATATCTCAAGACAGTCACATAGTATGTACAGTGGGTGAATCGATATCTGACGCCATCATTTTGTTATATAGATACACAGAGCTGGTTGTTACACAGTAAATACAGATATGTTGCCCCAACGTCGCTTTAACGTTGGCCTGCCGTCTGCGAGATTCTGGTAAATCTGCTAAAAAATATCAGCCCTGTGAGAATCGTGTTCCCAGAAAACACGATACGTCGACCAAATGCTGTTTTAATGTTGAGCCAGCGTCGCAGACGGTGGACTAACATTGAAACAACACTGGGTCGATATCTAGTATTAGCTGTAATTGTTCTGAGCCATAACTATTATACGTATATCACGAAATATATATATATATATATATGTTTTTTTGTAATTAGTAAACGTAATGTATTTCTTTCGAGACATCCACCATAGCACAGATGGAATCCATTTTGCAGGGTAATTAAAGGGACATGCCCAGGCTAAAATCATAAAAAAATCGGTGATTTTATTTTGCCTTCTCAATATGACCAGTCTAACTGGTGAATGCGCAGCACAAAAATTTTAAAACTTTTGCAGTTCTAGTCTATGGACATGTTTACATCATATGGTCATATTTAGAAGCCAACATAAAATCACCGATTTTTTAATGATTTTAGCCTGGGCCAGTCCCTTTAATTATTTCCTGTTCAATAATTTACTTTTTAGATTACCATCCGTCGCGGAAATAATTAATATTGAGTGCATACAAATGCACATAGATGTTTTTAAGCCATAATGGAAACCTTCCTTTCCTCGATGAACCTGGAAATTGATTGGCATAGGGATATAGGATACCTAAAACCCTACATATACCTGGATACCCGATGTGATTGGCAAAACTACACAAGAACAAATGAAGTGGCTGATGATGGAAAGGTATAGTGAATTGACGACCTCTCTGTACGAGCAACCAACAAAGAGAGCACTGATATTATTTCACGTAATGTCGTTGTGGGCCAACTGCAACTTTTAGGCCTACTTAATAGTCTATACTCCCGCCTTTTCTGATGTTTGAGCACAAAATCATTCTTCCCAGTAGGGTAAATGTTTCAAACCAGCAACTGAGTTCAATAACGTCACCATCCTACACTTGTAGGCCTACATGTTTTCAGTTTAAGAGGCACACTTGTTCACGAATTGTGATACAATAGATAGGTTATTGACCAGTCACAGAAATCATACAATACATAGATGAACACAGAGCTCATCAAATGTAGGCCTAACCGAACAACGGACATGGGCAGCGACTTCGAAAAATAAATTAACATCCCGGCATTACACCTTCAAGTCTTCATCACGCCCATAGCTATTTTTAGCACTTTCGTTTCTCCTTCGAAAATGAGTATTGGTTAGTTTGGCATGTGTTTTGATTCGAATTATAGCCTACACTCTTTAGTAATTAAAAAACTGTAAACCGCGATGTAAGATAGTTGCACACATGGCTTGCAATTCTAGTAGGCCGATAATTCGTTTGTTAGCAAGACATAGGGCATTATTCTGTGAAGCGCAGTGACGTCACCGGGAACCCTTTTGAATGGCTCCTTGGTGAAAACAATGTTATATTAGCCCCCTCCCCCATACTCCATTGAATTAGACAAAAGTCAGTCTTAAGCTCACGGAGTGTTTCAGAATTGATCACAGTTTCATAAGTAACCCTTATACTGCTGGGTAAATTTATTTAAATTTTCAACCACTTAAGGTTGTGTCTCGCTACCGCGATCCACAACCTCAAGTGGTTGAAAATTACTCATATATTTGTCTAATTTGAGACCAAATATTTACAAATCCTGATGTTTAAACAGTCATTTCATTCCCAACAACTGTGATAAAATCGGCTAATAAAATGATTAAAAACGACAATTGCTGTGATCAGCAGGCAAAGGGTTAAGACAACATGTGACTAAAGCTGTTTGGTGGAACCGGCCTCTTGACATCGTCCTCTGAAATCGAGCGGCAACTCAATCCTTCTTTTTGCAGCACATTGCTCCTATCTTCCTGTAGAGCGGCTTCAGGGAGCCGAACTCGTTCTGGGGGCCGATCACGCCCATGATGGTGACGAACAGCCCGAGGGAGTAGACCGTGGAGAAGGCTATGGTGCAGAACATGAAGATGCCGAACTGGGTGAAGAAGAGGATGTATGCGAACAGGAGGAACATGGAGGCGCCGAGAGTGGTGACGGCCCCAGAGAGCACTGAGATGCCCACCTCCTGCAACATGTCGTGGACGCGGTCCAGCCTGTTCGGGTGCGCCGAGCGGCTGTACCCCTCGGCCAGGTGGACCACGTAGTCCACGGAGAGACCCACCACCAGCACCAAATTCAGCGACTCCAGAAGCTGTGGAACAAAAAATAATTGTTTTTTTAAAATTGCAAACAGTTTCAAGTAATAGGAAATAGTCTTTCCCCATAGACTACTCCCAGTGAGCGCGAAACATTTGTATAGAATTTAGGGAATGCTGGACCTACGTTGGGCCGACGTTGTATAAATGTTATACTAGTGTTTTGTGTTTACTGGAATTCCCACTATTCGAAACTGTTTGCAATTTGCAGCTTCAACGAATGAGAAAATTACAGAGCACCCCCCCCCCCCTATTATATTATACACAATTTGTTATTAATTTATTTCTTTTTTCAAGAAGTTTTTTCAGTAATAACTAATAATGTTATAACTAATAACTAATAATGTTTTTAATCTAGTAATTTTTGTAATACTCGTATTATAGAGCTGCTACACGTTTTTTCTATATATTTAATGTTTCCAGGAGCAGCAAAAGATAACACTCAAATATCTACACGCCCCCCCCCATATTTAGCCAATTTATTAAAAAAAAAACGTAAAACGAGAGATATGGCAAAAATTCTGCGTTTACAATCGGCTTACCCCTAGTTTCCATCCTGCCAGCGGTATGACCCCGAGCACGCTCACCACGATGCAGCAGATCATGCCGGTGGCCAGCAGGCCCGTCACCACGTTGTGGGTGGCTATGATGAGGATGGGTAGGGCCAGACCTATACCGATCAGAATGCCAGTCACCGCGGACGAGACCAATTTCTGAAGAAGGAAAAATAGCAATTTTAAAATAATAATCACCGCGTGATAATAATTAGTTAACCCTTGCGTTGCCGTGCGTGTGTTATTATTTAACTCTGGGAACTGTGAGCTATTCAATTGGAATAAAAGTCGTGTCTCGCTACCGCGAAACAAACAATTCAGGAACACAAGGGTTAAGCACTATATAAGTACGTGGTCGTTTTGAAACTGTTTCAAAAGCAGGTTAAATCACAGTCATTGGGAATGAAATGCGATGTACAAATGAATGTTTGGTCTCAAATTAAACAAATATGACTGATTTTCACCCACAGAAAATTGTGTGTCGCTTTAAGGGTCCAAATAATATAACTTGGCTGAAAAAGGGTTAGTTGTTCACTCACTTTTTGAATTTTCAGCCAGTGCCACAGGTTCTGTTCGGGGTTGTTCACGATGTAAGAAATCTGGAATCCTCCTTTCAAACCGTCTGGCATGGCCAGCATCTGAATGTGAAAGTGACAATAACATGTTTAATACAAATAAAGTCGAGAATGTATCAAATGTAAAACAATTATTTGTGAAAATAACGCCAGAAGAGATAGCTGAGAATGTGAACAGAAAAATATTTAAGAAATAATCTTTGATGAGAACAATTTGAAAATTTTCAATATAAATGTATTAGATGTAACATACGAGATAATAATATCCCTATGTATACACTTCCCTCCATTAAACAAGCTTATTTAAGTGACATCCAACAGTTTGTGCAAACTCCAACAGTCTAGCACTCAAGTTTTATATGTGGCTCTATGAAAGGCCAAGTGACTATATGTGGCTCTAAGGAAGTCCAAGTGACTATTTGTGGGTTAAACTATCACTATCTGTGGATTTAACACAGTCCAAGTGACTATATATGCGGCTCTAAGAAAGTCCAAGTGACTACCTGTGGGTCTAACTATCACTATCCGTGGGTCTAACAAAGCCAAGTGACTATCTGTGGGTCTAACACAGTTCAAGACAGTCCATGACAAATAAGTCTGTAATGACTTTTATTTCTGTCAATAAAATTTCTGTCTGTCTGTCTGTCTGTCTGTGCCAAGTGACTATATGTGGCTCTAAGAAAATCCAAGTGACAGTCTGTGGGTCTAACACAGTCCAAGTGACTGTCTGTGGGCCTAACACAATCTAATTAATGACTATCAGTGAGTCTAAGCAGTCCAAGTGACTATATGTGGGTCTAACACAGTCCAAGTGGCTGTGGGTCTAACACAGGCCAAGTGACTGTCTGTGGGCCTAACACAATCTAATTAATGACTATCTGTGGGTCTAAACAGTCCAAGTGACTATATGTGGGTTTAACACAGTCCAAGTGACTGTGGGTCTAACACAGTTCAAGTGATTGTCTGTGGGTCTAACACAGTCCAAGTGACAGTCTGTGGGTCTAACACAGTCCAAGTCACAGTCTGTGGGTCTAACACAGTCCAAGTGACTGTCCGTGGGCCTAACACAATCTAATTAGTGACTATATGTGGGTCTAAACAGTCCAAGTGACTATATGTGGGTCTAACACAGTCAAAGTGACTGTGGGTCTAACACAGTCCAAGTGATTGTCTGTGGGTCTAACACAGTCCAAGTGACTGTGGGTCTAACACAGTCCAAGTGACTGTGGGTCTAACACAGTCCAAGCGACTGTGGATCTAACACAGTCCAAGTGATTGTCTGTGGGTCTAACACAGTCCAAGTGATTGTCTGTGGGTCTAACACAGTCCAAGTGACTGTGGGTCTAACACAGTCCAAGTGACTGTGGGTCCAACACAGTCCAAGTGACTGTGAGTCTAACACAGTCCAAGTGACTGTCTGAGGGTCTAACACAGTCTAATTAGTGACTATTTGTGGATCTAAACAGTCCAAGTGACTATCTGTGGGTCTAACACAATCCAAGTGACTGTCTGTGGGTCTAACACAGTTCAAGTGATTGTCTGTGGGTCTAACACAGTCTAATTAGTGACTATTTGTGGGTCTAACACAGTCCAAGTGACTGTCTGTGGGTCTAACACAGTCCAAGTGACTGTCTGTGGGTCTAACACAGTCCAAGTGACTGTCTGGGGGTCTAACATCGTCCAAGTGACTATATGTTGGTCTAACACAGTCCCAGTGACTATATGTGGGTCTAAGACAGTCCAAGTGACTATTTGTGGGTCTAACACAGACAAAAGTTCTATATGCGGCCTACACAGATAGTGAGGGTGGACATGGGTTAAGAAACGAATCAAACGAACGGCGAATAGCCTGTTCTCAGGGGCCGAACTTCGAAGATTTCAGTTTATAAATGGTGTAAAAAAAGAAGCTAAGTATTTATGTCTATTTTAATCTATATTTATATCATTTTTCCCTTAATAAAACTGAATGGTGATGCCAAAAAAATGGGTAAAAAGTGAGCTGGGAATAATCAATAATTTCCAAAACCCATGTGCACCCATAGTTTACCAAGTGGGCCTAACACATTGTATAAAGTGTCTGTTCTCCTGCTGCCCAGGTGACACTGTACGTTGATTCAATATAGATTTAATGCTGGGCCATCGTAGACACTGCCCCAACATTAAGTCAATATTGGATCCACATCCAGTTCTAGCTGGTCACCCAGCAAACACGACATATCTATTCAATATTTTACCAATGTTGGTCCACCGTCTACGACGTTGGCCCAACATTGGTCAAACATTGGGTAGTTTTGTCGTGTTTACTGGTCAGGGTTTGTAGGAGTACGCACCTCTTTGGCTGTAAAATCCTCCCATTCATCTCTGATAGGTAGACCTTTAGAGTAACCGAGAGTTGCCGACCTGATTGTGGTGTTCACTTTGATGGCGGCATATCGCAGACGAGTACCGTAGTGGTACGTATAGGATACATCTAAAACAGAACATGCTCACACAATTAAACAGGTATCTCTGCAATACTCTCATTGTAATAATTATTACAACACAATACATATATTAGCCGCACAAAATGGTAGTGTTAACATGCATTTCAAGAGTCATAGCACCCAAAGGTGGTAATGGGAAAAAGACCCTCATTACAATATCTGTAGGGGAGAGTGAGGCAAGTTGGGCCACTTTTTTTCAAATGTTTATTGTGCTCATACAATTAATATAGGCAAAATGAATGAATGTATTTATGAAAGTTTTTGTTGTTTGTTTTTGTTACGTAACATACACAAGTGGTAATCTACATTGATTTTGACATAAATGCAAATAAACTAAATAAACTGGCACGGCCCATCTTACCCCATCTCCGGGGCAAGATGGGCCATGGCTGGGGCAAGTTGGGCATGGACCAATGGTAAAATTTGGATGATTTATATAATATTTATTTGATTTCCAATCACTAAATAAACCAAACTAAATGGGTTTATATCACCCTCTCAACTCTACTTAACTGCTTGACTGCGAAATAATCAGCGTTTCTTTGCGTTTCCCTGGTTTCACAAAAATGGCGGCCATTTTGAATTCTTCGAATCCTTGTGAACTCGTTATCTCAAGGACCACTAGTCCAAATCGCTTGTAATTTTGTATGCACACACTCACTTTCCAGGTCACAAAATTAGAATGTTTTGGTTGCAGTTTACTTAAAAAAAGAAATGGCGGCCATTTAAATTTTCAATTTAAAAAATGGCGGCCATTTTATTTTAAATTTGATTTTTTTGTAGACTCGTTATCTTGATCAGTGAGTCCGGATCAGTTGTGATATTTGAAAAAGCACTTACCAGCTAGCTTGCCACAAAAGCAAAATGTTTTGGTCGCCTCTGAATAATTTAGTAAGAAATGGCAGCCATTTAAAAAAAAAGTGTTTTTTCTTTCTATTTGTATTTTTTTACTTGGGGCAAGTTGGGCCATGGCAAGTCTTAAGCCATGCCCAACTTGCCCCATAAAAGTGGCCCAACTTGCCTCACCCGGCGCCATTTGCAAAAAAATATTTTATCCTGTATTTTAAAATTATGTCCTCATTATAGTATATTAGTCAAAACATAAACTATCTGTATATGTATCAAAACTGGTCACAATCTAAATTATATCTTGAATCATTGATAAATGATCAGCATGAAATGCACATCAAAAATATTTTAAAAACTACATTAAAAAAATATTTTTTCCATAGTTTTTTTTGTATCTTTCAAAAAGTTTATTACCGAATATGGTAAGTAAATAATGTAATTTATATTCACTAGATGGCACTAAACATGCCGCTGGGAAATCAGATTTGGCTCTACAAGGGGTTGCCTACAATCAGGTGAACAATTTTCGAAAAAAATAAGAGTTACCCCTTAAATACTGTATATATATATATACATCTGTAAAGTCGTGTATACATGGTGTATGCACATAGGACATAAAACACCGCCCTGCAGACACCAGACATTGAATCAATGCTGTTTTAATATTGACCCATCGATTCTTACGCTAATGTGGCATCTGAGCATTGAAGTTGGTCGCTGAAGTTGGTCTGACACTGACTATATTTATTTATTTATTTATTCAAATATATTTATACAGGGTGTATGCATACCAGCAAAAATGCAACTTTAAAAATATGTGCCTTGTTTTACATTCAATAATACAATACATTTAAAAAAAAGTGATATCGTAAATGGTATATATACAAATTAAAATATCCATAATCTAATCATGCTACACTTGAAAATTAAACTAACACTGCCATAGGAAGCTATTTAAAAGCACATGTTATTATGTGGATAGCAGGTAACACTCAAATCAAATTAATGCTAAGAGCGGCATCATAGACGCTTAAACTTTTGCCAATGAGTGAGCTCGAGACTGAATTTAGTTTTGCTTGAGCTGGTGATGAGTCACATATGACGTTTGCTGACGCCGGATTCGTTATTGTTCTTGTAGATCAATCCTTGTAGTAAACCCCTTAACTTAAGCGCTAAAGACGACTACAACCGTGTTCATCCTTTTTTATTATCACTATAACCCTTTCAAGCCTGAATCTACCATTGTCATCTTCATCCACTACAAGCGCGAATTGCTGTCGCAATTCTCGACTTGTAGTGGATGAAGATGACATGAAAGTGGGTGACAAATAAAAAAATACCGTGCAAGCACTCACATACCCCTCGTCTCATGCAGTGACCCTATATATGCCAGGTTTCAAGGCAATTAATTGAAAATAAGAACGATTTATTAAAATTGAGAAAACCAAAATGGCCGCCGCAGTTTATTTTTCAGTCTCACATGAAAACGGACAATACTAATAGACTCACAGACCCCGAAAACCTATATATATACCAGTATATATACCAGGTTTCGAGGGAATTTAAAAAAAAAAGGTAAAAAAAATTAGTCGCCAGGTGGCGGCCATTTTGATTATCGGTGGAAAACTGAAATTTTAATCAGGTCATCTCCATACTCATGGGTAACTTCACATAAAAAATTGGAGAGATTCAATAATTATTTTTTAAGTTATCGAGTTAACAAGGAATTATTAAATTAAAAAATCAAGATGACCGCCATAGCCTCGTTTTCAGTCGCACACTAAAACGGACAATGCCAATAGATTCGCGGACCCCGAAAACCTATATATACCATGTTTAGAAGGAAATCTGAAAAAAAGTAAAAAAAAAATTTTAATCGCCAGGTGGCGGCCATTTTGATTTTCGGTTGAAAAGTGGAAATCTAATCAGGTCATCTCCATACTCATGGGCAATATCACATAAAAAATTGGAAAGATCCAAAAATTATTTTTCAAGTTATCGCGTTAACAAGATTTTTTTGAAATCTTTGACCTTGACCTTTGACCTATGACCTTGACCTTGGGTGAAAAAAAGTGCAGGGAGGGGTTGAATGTTTGCATGAATTGTGAATTTAATCTGTTGAACCATGTTGGTGTAGTAGCCAAAAAAGCCAAAAGAGCGAACCTTACCGATTCTTCAGACGACGTCCAGATTCGGTGACACGTGCTGATATCACGTTGTATGACATTCCGAATGCGAAAAATCGCCATTAGCCCTAAGCCTTATAATCATAAATTTGAAAGTATTTTTCAACAACTAGATATGGAGAGTTGATTGACTTAGAACATTTACACAAAACACTCATTGCGGTGGTTTAATATACTACTTAGTAGATTTTCCAGACCTAGTCTGTAGTGACTCAAACTAGATAGAATTTAGAGTAGCGGGCATTTGTGTTTCAAAACACATTTTACGGCGATTAAAACTCCACTTGGTGTTTCTAAACTTGATCGTTAGTGGTTGAAAGCGGATATATAGATACCGAGTGACCGAATGGTGTTTCAGAACACACATTACAGTGATCCGAGTCTCCGTTCATACTGTTTTCCAAACCTGTTCAACCGTGGATTAATGATCAAGATAAAGATTGGATTATCCGAATATGGTGTTTCAGAACACCCATTGCAGTTAATCAAAACTCTACTCATAGTGTTTTTCAAATTTGATCAGCCGTGGCTTAGACAACCACCCTGAGGTTTCCAAACCTGGTCAAACGTGGATTGAAAGACCCAGATAGGGATTCGATTATTCGAATACGGTGTTTCAAAACACCAATTTCAGTTAATCAAAACTCTACTTATATTTTTTTCAAACTTGATCAGCCGTGGCTCAAACAACCACACTGAGGATTCAAAACATGGTCAACCATGGATTGAAAGATCAAGATAGGGATTGGATTATCCGAATACGGTGTTTCAAAACACCAATTGCAGTTAATCAAAACTCTACTTATAGTTTTTTCAAACTTGATCAGCCGTGGCTCAAACAACCACACTGAGGATTCAAAACCTGGTCAACCGTGGATTGAAAGATCAAGATAGGGATTTGATTATCCGAATACGGTGTTTCAAAACACCAATTGCAGTTAATCAAAACTCTACTTATAGTTTTTTCAAACTTGATCAGCCGTGGCTCAAACAACCACACTGAGGATTCAAAACCTGGTCAACCGTGGATTGAAAGATCAAGATAGGGATTTGATTATCCGAATACGGTGTTTCAAAACACCAATTGCAGTTAATCAAAACTCTACTTATAGTTTTTTCAAACTTGATCAGCCGTGGCTCAAACAACCACACTGAAGATTTCAAAACACTCGTTGTGTTTCAAAACGCGACAAAATCGTGTTTCCAAACACCAAAATCGGTTGCAGCTGTGTTGCAACAAGAAGTGGTGTTTCGAAACACTCTTTTTTTACAGTGTAGTGAAACTGTGAGCCCAAGCTGACACTGTGATAGGTGTGGCTGCATTTCTTGTGAAACAAGCGTACCATAACTAAACTATAGGAAGTATCAGAACACGAAATAGAACTATAAAGCATTATAGATTCCCCACTGAGAAATGGTTCTTCAGATGAAACAAGACATTTTTTTATCACAGTACATATGCAAATTATATCATAATACTTTACAATCTGAGTGAAAATCAAGCAGCAAAGATATTTGGAAAAATATATTTGTATTAAAATGCACGGCTTATGACCGAAACAAAATATAAAAAAATGCCACACATTGACTGCTCCTCGTATTATGTGTATTGAACATACCTTTGGCAGCTTAGATTGAAGTCACGAGCTAGATAGAGGTTTTATATACGTCATTTTAACTGGCTTAGTGATACATTTTCTATGTTGTAATTATTAACCCGGTCTATTTATGTTTTCTATTCGACACATGTTTAATTTAAACCATTGATTGATATAAATATTATACAAACACGTGAGTGAATTTGAAATAATACTCAGCTTGAATATCAAAGAAAGTAAGCATATGGTAGAAGAGGACATTATTGATACTCAAATTAGACCAAATTAGTGTAAAAAAATGACATTCAAATGGGAGTCGCACACTCAGCAAACACGAGACATTGAACCAATGTTGCTTTAAAGTCGACGTCGAAGACGGTGGACCAACATTAAAACAGCATTGGTTCAATGTCTCGTGTTTACTGGGTGTGACACTAACCCTCTAAGCACTAAGCGCGATTATTATCGTTTTTTTAATAATTAGTTTTTAATTTATTAGCAGGTTAAATCACAGTTATTTGAAAATAAACGAGTGTTTAAACATCAAGATCTGAAAATGTTTCGTCTCAGATTAGACACATATGGGAAATTTAAATAAAGATAATGATTAATTGCATGCATGGGACATAAGCAATAGACAATGGATACTTTTCAAGGGGACTGCCACTCACTGCCAGTTTTCTGAGAATCAATAGTAGATCTGCTATATTCTGTTTTCACTTCTCCCAGCAGTGGGCCGTGCATGATCATCTGATCTGGCTGCTGGTACGATGTCGCGAAGTCAAACCCGTTGTAAAGCCAGTACGACATCGAGATCTGCGCAGAAAAGGTAGAACAAAACATTAACCCTGTAAGTGGAAGGCCCGACTTCAACCATTTTTTATTTCGTTTTGTCGTCCGAACAATTCACTGTTACTGTGAACAAAATGAGTGCTTTTTTTGGTTTTAAATTAAACAAATACGCGTGTGAGTGATTTTCACCCACTTCAAGTTGTGGGTCGCGTCAGCGAAAAACAGATTCAAATGGTTAAACACATAAAATAAAAAACTTGGGGAGTTGAAAGGGTTAAGACGTTATCCCAGCAAACACAAAACATTTGTATAATATTTATGCAATGTCCAACATTGTATAAATGTTATGAAAATATTTTGTGTTTGCTGAGATATTACCTGTAAACCATCGATACAGAGAACATATCAGAATTGTAAAGATTTGTATAACCAGTAGGCCTACGATAAGGTATTTCTACAAAAGATATTACCGAAAAATTAACAGATTAAGGAATTGAATAGGCATCGATTTCTATGCAGAAAATGAACGAGTTGAAAATGTTGATCTACTTCATAGAACCATCAGTCAGTGGCTTGAAAGCTCTTTTAAACATTCTATTGGTATTGTACGTCTAGAATGACATACTATGATATCATTAAAATACATATTTGCATATCAGTTCATTTTTATTAAAAAGCTATTATGAAAAACATTTCTATAATTATACCGAGTTGAACCATTTTTATCAATGCGAACTACGTGAGGCTGTTTTGAATTACAGACTCTGTAAATATATCTTGCTGTTGAAAGTTGAGGGCGCATACGCCAATGGGCGTTTTGTCATTAGATGCGATATATTTTATTTACTATTTTATCTGTATATTATTACTTTGTTTTCATATTGTATTTCTAATGACAATAAGTACATTTGAATTGAATTTAATTGTTGTGAACAAAGTAAACGAGTTTATGTGTCAACGCCGACAAAGTCATTGACAAACTAAATATTATATTTTATAGTGTAATGAAAGCTGGAGAAATGTAAGAAGCTGTTACCTCAAAGTAGTTCTCAAATGTAGCGGGAAACGAGAGGTTCTTGTACATGTCTGGCTCGGAAGCCATGACATTTTCGGCAGTTGCTTCAGTTGCTGGGAAAGTAAACCCTTTATCCTGAAAAGAAAATATTAAAATTTTGAACATTTTTGCAGGAATAAAAACACAATGCTCAAACCTTGTATGTCCTGCTAGGCCCGTATATATACAGTTCCAAGCATATTTTAAACCAATAATAAGTCACTGAAATGAATAATGTAGTTTGTGGCTGATGCTCAGCTAGTCAACTAATTCAATACAGAAGAAGTAGGCTTATATTTTCTATAAAAGCTGGAAATTGCGTTAGCAATTCCAGCTTCTAAAAACATAAAATAGAAACAGTTCAGCAGGACAATGGTTAACCCTGACAGCACGGAGATCGATTTTAGACGTCAGGACTTGACGTCAATAGACGTCAGATTCTGACGTCTAAAGTAGATCCCCGCGCTGAAAAAGTAAAATATTTAGACCCATATGATCATGATGATAGAGGGGTGAATGTACAATTTAAGGGGTCTTTCAATCTTTATTTTTGAATAAAAATAATTCGCTTCAAATTATATATACTAGGGTCAGATATTAAGGGTAAGGTCTATGTGATACACATTTAAAACATCAGAGCTTAAACTCAAACAGATTTAAAAAAATATGTGTTTTTGTGAAGGACCGTAAAAATAAAATGTCAACTCAGCAACGAATTTAATATATATATTTGATCATTTCCAAATCTTAAAGATCATAAATTGCTTTGTATGATAGTTTAGTGATACGTTAGTATTTATAACACTTTTTAAAATAAAAATTGCTAAGACAGAACAGATATTTTATTGTGAAATTATATAGTTGCTGAGTTGACACTATTGTTTCTGAGTTGACAAAACACGATAATTGGATGTAAACGTCATGTTTTAAGCGCATCTTCGAGATCTCTCAACACTTGGGCTCCATTTTCTAAAAAAAATGGTTCATCATTATAAAGACAAAAAAGAAATATGAACATAATAAGCCTAATGTGAAAATGTATTTCGAAAGCCATTGTACAACACATACATGTCAATATAATGAGGGTAAATTTGATTCAGAAATTTATTCAGAAATTTAACTAAGTGTTATTTGTAGTTTTATTTATGTAAACAACTTCTAAAAATACTCTCTCACTCTAATTTATTCAAAAGCAGCTTCTTTGTAACTGCATTTTACATTGGTGGAGCTAAAATTTCAGTTTTATTGCAATAATGAGACAGAAAGCAGAATTTAGTGAACTCAGCAACGTTTTTGTTTTCAACTCAGAAACGTTTTTTATTGTTGTAAAAATGTCTACATAAGCGAATACTCTCTCAATCCAATTTAATTAAAAACAACTTTTTAAATTGTATTTTACATTTATAGAGTTACGTTTTTAGTCTTAATTATATTAGTGAGACAGAAAGCTAAACTTAGTCAACTCAGCAATGTTTCTGAGTTGACAGGTCAACTCATAAACGTTGCTGAGTTGATCGAAATAATAATGTTGCTGAGTTGAATACGGACAACATGAAGCGATCTTTAATGTATTTAAAATAGATGTATCATTGCCCACCGATGCGGTAGGGGGGTGGCCATCATTATCAAGCACTTTGTTCAGTTTAACATATTTTCAATGATTTTTTTCTGAGTTGACACAGAAATTGAATACGCTTCAGGGGTGATTGTTTTGGTTGTAAAATAGGAGTTCAAATTGAATGTTTACAAATATTTCACCTACCTAATAAAAAAATTGGGACTTTGTATCTGTCTCTGCGTATATCAAATTAATTGAATGGTATCACACCACAATTTGAGAAGTTTAGATAACACTGGCGTTGTTGAGTTGACCGGTTTGCGTAAGACAACTAAAAAGCCTCAGTAAATGTATCCTTGGCAACTTTTTATAATGAGTTCATGTCTGTTTATGAATAAATTCCGTTGAACATAACAATTGCGCTACAAAATAACTCCAAGAGATCTTCCATGTTAAAACAGTCTATGTTTCAGGTGTTAGATATTGGGAGACATTGCATTTGTGTACAAATTCGTGTATTTTGGCACATTGCATGTTGAGTAAAAAATATTCGTTAAAGATATTGAATTATTTATTTTTCTCAGTTTATCGTATTGCCCATGGGACAACATTTAAAAAAATCGGACACACACAATTCATAAATTCCAAAAGACACTAGATGACCCTAAATTGTATATTCACCCTGTAATCAAATATAGAGGAAATAGTAACTAAGACATGATGATGATGATTTTGAATTGAAACAAATAACATTTGGTATCCATGGTTTTTACGGGAATATTTCAGAGCTTTAAGGGTTTATGTCCGACGAAAAGTATTGGTTTCGAATGGATGAAGAGTCGACATGACACTTAAATTAACATGAATACAAAGGTGAACATTTTACCGTCAAGAAAGTGTCCATTTCTTCAATGAAACAATCCACTTCAAGGTCTTTGGCACCACCATTACTTCTGCGAATATTCAGTTTATCAGCTTCGTCGTCTGAGAGGCTCCGGATTTTGTCACATAATTTCTTTAAGAAAAGAAAGAAACAAAATATTTCCAGAACTGAATGATAAAATAATACAAAGCAGATATGTAGGCCTACTAACTATCAGGGCAATCAGTAGGGATTAGTCAGGCCTATAGCATGACATTATAACACTGGGTGTCTGAAATGCCAGAAATATGAAAAGGTACCGGTTTCTATATGAAGTTCAGTGTAGCTTTATTGTTGGCCCGACGTCGCAGACGGCGGGCCAACATTAAAGCTACACTGAAATATGAAAAGGTACCGGTTTCTATATGAAGTTCTACAGGGCTCCATACTGTGACCACTGATTTCTACCTTATTCCTTTATATCCCGTTATGATATAGATTACCGTCTTTAGGCAGATTATACTCAGACTTACATTTTCTCGTCAGTTGCAAAAGCCAAGGCATCTCCGCAGAAATTTCAACAATGTTTTATTGGTCGAGACATCGGACCAATCCTGGATTAATGTTGGTCCATTGTCTACGACACTGGCCACACATCAACCCAGTATTGGTTCAATGTCTCAGAATATCATGAATATGGGTCAGAATTTATGAGAGGAACCATGCTGAAAAGACAGAGTTTCTCTCATTGGGTTAAAACTTCAACTAGATTATAATAAACCCTTTAAGCGCACGACCATAGTCGGGTCCTTTTTAATCTGTTTGAATAGCCGAATAAATTACTGTTATTGGAACAGAATGTGTGTTTAGACATGAAGGTGTTAACAAATGTTAACAAATATGAGTAATTTTCACCCACTTGAAGTTGTGGGTCGTGGTAGCGAGACACAGCTTCAAGTGGTTGAAAATTTAAATTATATTACTTAGCAGAGTAACGATTAAGATATTAGGGTGGTAATTAAAGCATCACGTTTTAGTCTTTCTGTTCATTCACAGAATAAATGGTATTAAAATATACAATTTTTTTTATAATAAAATATGCATTCTGACTTTCAGAGCACTTGAAGTCAACCAATAAGAATATCTCGCCACCAAAATGCTCAAAACATCTTCTACAGTAAGCTCCATCAATAGAAATTTGGTTCGTCTAATAAAATCTGGGTCGAGATCTGAATTGACTGGTGACTGGCTGACTGGCTGGCTGGCTGGCTGGCTGGCTGGCTGGCTGGCTGACTCAATGACTGACTCAATGACTGACTCAATGACTGACTCAATGACTGTGGATCGCGTAAGCGAGACACAACTTCCAGTGACTATTATTCAGATTTGACAAAACGGACGTCAGCGATTTTCAAATCTTGCTGATTGATGTCACGTTATATATTTAAGATGTTCTAAAGCTGTTATTTAACATGTTAAAGTGCTGATAAAAAACGAAAAAAAAACTGTTATAATCGGGACCGGTGGTTAAAGGGTTAAAGCGACACAATCAGGCTAAAATCATCAAAAAATCTATATTTTTATTTGGGATTCTTAGTATGGCCATAAGATGTGAACATGTCCATAGACTAGAATTGTGTAAGTTTTCTAAATTTTGTTTTGCGCATTGATCAGTTAAGCGAGAAATAAGGACAAAATTTAATTTCGGACATGCATGTACAAAATAAGAAATTCGGGAATAACTGATAAATGGGGCTTTCGGCACACTTGCTACTTTGCCACAGACAGCAACCCAAAATTTAGAAGACTAACGCTATTATAGTCTATGGACATGTTCACATCGTACGGCCATATTTAGAAGCCAAAATATAAAAAAACATTTTTTCTGATTTTAGCCTCATGGTGTCGCTTTAAGTTCATAGGCTTGGTTTTTAAATAAAATTGATCCATGAACATTAAATCGCAATAAGTCAGTGGACAAAAATAGCACTGTTTTACCAAAATAGACAGTTATGTAGAGTATTGACCCTCACAGCGCGGGGACCGACTTTAGACGTCAGAATCTGACGTCTATTGAAGTCAGATTCTGTCGTCTAAAGTCGATCCCGCACTGAAAGAGTAGTATATTTCTAATGGCCGTAGACACATAACATAGGTATTCAAATGAAGCGGAAAGATCTAACTAAGACATTTATGGTGAATTCAAGTTGAAAATAAACCCTTTGAATTCTTGGTTTATATGAAACTATTTCAGCGCTCTAAGGGTTAAGCGATAGCTACAACAGTACAAGGACATCTTGCACACTTACCTTCAGTGCTGTCTGGGCTTCGGGAGTATTGAGGCTGAACTCGTCGTCCCAGACAGTCTTCCCAAAACATTTGGCGTCCGTGTGGTGACAACTGCCCAAATCCTGTTCCTTCAGTCCCCACACAAGCATTATAGCGACACCTCCGTCTGCGTTCTGCGTGCTGAACGCGTTTGCGCTCCGGTCTAAAACTTTTCCAACGTTGCTATTCTCAGGAAAAAACTTGGTCTGCAAATAACAACCGTGGCTTGAACGTTCATCTGTTCATGGCTAAATAGAAAATTGGGGATTTAGCCATTTTGTTAATGACTTTTAGTATTATGTTTTTTAAGATACGGGCCTACATTTTGCCTTTCCTTTCATAGAAGGGGGGGGGGGGGGGTCGTGGCTCGTTCCCCGATATTCAGGTTTCAAAAAAAACGTAATGTTTCTTCCCTGCCCATGCTTAAAGATTCAGAATTTAGGGGAGCCTCCATGTCCGAGAGCTAGCGAGCTCGGCCTTAGACCACCAGGGCTCGAACTTCGAATCTTGTCACGGGCAGACTCATATCACTTTACTCAAGAGGTTCTCTAGACACGGTTTAGCCTGTATGAATCCTTATAAGGCGGCCTAAAACCCCATAAATTCAGTCATTCACTCACATAAATTTAAAATGATTTCTGTTCTACGTATGGGATGATCTATAATCATGATAAGTAAAACGAGGGTCTCGATAAACATGATAAACAGGTATACAGGGTGGTATAATGATAAAGATTTACTTATATTATATTGATTGTATTATAAGCCCAAAATAATACAAAATAGTAAGCTAATTTAACCCTTTATTAAGCCCTCTCGATGCATTAAAGCATCATTTTAAATCCCTGAAAACAGACTTAATTATCTTATAACCCTGATAACTAGGGAGTTTTAGAATGATAGACCAATACACATGATAATTTTTCACCCACTTTAAATCATCTTTATCCACTACAAGTCGAGAATTGCGACAGCAATTTGCGGCTTGTAGTAGATGAAGATGACAATGGTAAATTCAGGCATGAAAAGGTTAAGAATAGCCCCAACGTGGCGGCTGAAACAAAACGTCTCACTTTCCCTTGAACGTTCATATTTGCCTCGATTAGTTAGGTCACCAACATTTCACCTGTACACATAGCATGCTCAGCTCAGTTGCCTTAACGTCATCAAAACGTTATGGACATTTTTGGACCTTGAGGTGGAGATCGATTTCGGTCATTGCTAAAAGTGAGTCCACATTTACCCTAAAATTCTACAAATATCTATATCCCCACCTTGGACTTAAACCGTACCGTATAAATCCATACCACAAACTTACATTACTTCATCTTTTAAAGTAAAAACTAAAAAAAAAAAATTCTACCGAAACAAATGCTACGCAAATGTAACGCAGTCCCAGCCGGCACGAGACAATGAAGCAATGTTGTTTTAATGCCGGTCCACCGTCTACAACGGTGGCACAACAATAAATCAGCTTTAGATCAATGTGTTAATAGCTGTGTACGCGATCCCACGAAATATGTACCGTCACATTGGTATTGAAGGATCGTGGAGGTACTGGGATAATTGCTAGTGGCAGTACTTCCCCCACTTGGGAAGGATAATTAGTGATCTGTCCCATCTCTTGCACGTTGTACGGCATGGTACGGAAGCACTATAGACTAAAGCGATTATACAAGGGGAGTGCCACCTCCATGTGTCTGGTCATAATCTTCCAATGTATTACCAGCGGTGTACCCTGGTCCTTCCTTTCAACAGCGGTGCTAATGTAGCTCTCGCATCAGTGAGGATCACTGGTGGTGGATGTGGTAAGGCCTTATACTACCGACACTAGATTGCTTGACATTAGGTCTCTCAAGTGGGATGAACATGATGAATGGAGGTACCCTCAGTTATTGTTGTTCTGGGGACTATCCGACCAGAGCGAGCTGTGCTTTTCATATAACTAAACCCAAGTCTTTGCCCATTTGGGCATGTTTATGGAAAGACATGCCCGGAACCCCTTATTGGGCGAGTGAAGGAAAACACTCCTAATAACGCACCATGTCCTATCACCCTAGCCCCAGTGGCTGAAACTGGTTTCCTCGGAGAGGACGACACGACGGCAACCATCACCCCACACTCACGTCATTGTTTTTACATCATTCATTTCATCAATGGACTGTGTGTTTTTTATCGTATTACAATATGTCCAGACGTACATTGCGGAAAAGTGATGTTAAGAATAATACTACTACTATAAGGTCGTATCTGCTACTCTGTAAAGTGGCAGATAGGACCCTTTGATATTAAGGTGACGATGTATAGCTGGGTGAAGATTTAATACCGATATATATTGTTTTTAATTGCTATTTTTTGAATATTATATTCCTAACAGTTTCCTCAATATAGCTCTAGGTACTAACCTCTTCTTGGTTGACTTCCAACTCGGTTGCAAAGTAGATGAAGAAGGCGAGCAGTCCTGCGTAGAGAGCTAGTATTATCCAGCGGAAAATTTTATGGGTGACAAACTTATAGTAGGGTCCTCGGAAGAAGCGCACAACAAAGTGCTTTCTGTGATTTTTTCCCGCGGTGGAGTCGTTGGCATCGGAGTCGACGGCGCGGTCACCGCGCGGACAACAGCAGCAGCATCTAAAGCGCTCAAAATACAGATGGTAAGTAACAATCACAGTGGGGAAGAAGATGACGACCGACAAGTAGTTGACGGCTACCAGGATACCGGCGAACACCCCGAAAGTGGACACTGCCAGAAAAGGGGATGTAGCGCTGACAATGAAGGCTATAGCGGTGGTCAGAGACGTGAAAAACATGGCCAGGCAGGCTTTACGGTAGCAATCAGACATGCGGTGAGCGAGACTCGGGTACTTGTTGTGGGCAGTCTCCTTCCAAGTATCGAAAAAGATGAACACGTCGTCCGCGCCGATGCCAAGGATGATAAAGATGGCCAACACGTGGAAAATGCCCAGGTACCTGAAGTCAAACACTCCTCGGTAGATTAGATTGGTGGTGAAGAATCCGATGATGATGCTGACCACAGCCCACAGAGATACCCACAGGGATCCCGTCTGGATGCACATGAAGATGACGATGAAGATAACGCTTCCAATGGCCAAACTCATGTCCTTAAACACCTGGGCGGTGATGGCTGAGCCGATCAGTGAGCCGCTGCTGTAGAGGAAGTCCATCACCCAATTGCCATCCGCGTCTTTGACGCCATGTTTGTAGTAGCTGTCACCCGGCTTCATAAATTCGTCTTCAAGAAATGTCTTGATCTTTTCGCGCTGTTCATCTTCGTCGTGAGTGTCGTTGTTGTAGCCGTTCAGTGGCATGCCTAGAGGTAGCATACTACGTGTAATCACAGATGTGGCTACGGTACCGTTAATAACGGCGTCTTTTCCCAGATGGTACTGCAGTATCTGACTGGTAGATAGTCCATACAGGAAGGGCACTACGTTACTGTACGGTTGGTTTGCAATGTTCATGTAGAGGGGTACCGATCTACCCTTTTCGCACTCGCCATTTCTCAACTGGCAGAATTTCTTGAACTCCTCATTATTGTAGAACTCCTCCTCCACCTTCCTCATCAGCCCCAGGTTCTCCTCGGAGAACACGTTTCCCTCTTTGTTCTCGAAGAAGAAGGTGACAATCTCGGCCACCTGCGATCTCTCGCTCTGCTTGCTGTTGGACAGCAGCGTGCGATCTATGATCGCGTTCTCGTCTTCGTCGCGCTCAATGAAGGCCAGGTGTCGCAGGTAGTCGACGTCGTCGCGGATGTCCAGCGGCAGCCTGTCAAACTCCAAGGGGATCAGATCGAATCCGGCCCGTAGCAAGGCGACCGAGATGAGCACCATCAGAATGTGTAAAAATAGCGTGATTCCTGTAAGCAAAAAACACAATGTACTGCCGTACAAAGTCAAAAGGTAGTATACATCTGTTCACTTGTAGCGCAATGCCAAAAGGCAGTAATGCTAGTGCTAAGCCAAAAGGCAGTATCTTCTCACTTTACAAGTAAGCAGATACTGCCTGTTGGCAAACACGAGAGCTTACACCAATGCTCGTTTAATGTTGGGCCGGTGTCAAAGACGATATGCCAAGTTTAAAACAGCATTGGGGCAACGTCTCGTGTTGGCTGCGGTGTTGTGCGCAACTGTTCAAATCACATCCCGATGAATATTTACTAGGGGCCTACACCATTTACACATTACATTTTTATTCATAAAACTGGTTTTACACCTTTAACCCTTACAGCGCGGGGATCGACTTTAGTCAGATTCTACCGTCTAACGTCGACCCCCGCGCTGTAAGAGTACAAACATTTATATTGACCGTAGACCCATAACATACGTACCGTATACAAATGCTGCAAAAAAGGGCTAACTAAGGCGTTTATGATGATTTCAAACTAAAAAAGTCCTTTGATCTCCATGGTTTATACGAAAGTAATTCAGCTTTAAGGGTTAAGTGCTCAGCACGTCTACAGCGGCCGTTTTAGCTTTTTTATTTTCCTTTCAAACAAGAAAATTTGAAAGAGAAATGAGAATTTAATCTGTCAGATTGACATAGTATGTTTTTATTCAAATTGAGTAAGTTCAAAACAGTTCAATTTGTGCGTGGCGTCAGTGAGACACAATTTTCAAGGGGCAAAACTTTCAGCTGAAAATAGTAGCGTTAACGGGTTAACAGAGTTCAGATTTTCATCACCAGTGCGAATAAATAAAAATCGGCTGACGTAGGCACATAGAAAGTGCAGCACAGTGCAGCGCTGTGTGAAATAGAGTAAGTGCCTACGTGGAGCACTGATAAAACAAATGTGTGCCAAAATAGAAGCCTACGTCTCGTAATTGTTCAACCATTCCCATGTCGGTAATCTAAAATATCAGATTTGAACAAGCACGCAGATGAGTAGTACCACTTCAGCTTGGCAGTCACATACACTGCACATGGGAGTACATCCGCATTGCTCAACAAACACCGAGAAGTGCGTGCTAAGTGGACTTTACATAACCTGATGACTTATGTCAAGAAACCATGGCGGAAAATTGTCACAGGACGAATTCACCTCGGCAATAATTAACACTGATAGGGCTCAAATGTTACAATATCCAAGTAACACGTTCGAATATACGCCCCTAATAGTATAATATGAGTATAATTTATATATAAATAGAGCATGCACAACAGCAAAAATTTCCCCAGCATCTCTTACTGACATGACTCAAATGGCGGGACTGACATGTTTTACTACGATACCAGTGATTATGTCTTGCTAAGATAAGAGGGCCAACAATAAAATACCGGGGACGTACCTTTTGAATGGGTCAAATTATTTATTTCACTTCCTATCTGCAGACCTTTATTTTTTCACACTTTAAGCAATATCTTTTAAGTTTGTGGAGATAAATATTTTTCCCGCTATCTTAGAAAATATGGTTAGGCCTACCGTACATAGCTATTGCGATTTGAATGGGAAGTACAAACAACGTTGGATCTAAAACTATTAGACACCTTGTATCATGTTTATTGATTTGGAGTTAAACAAATTCTAGGAGCTATTTAATAATGTTGCCCATCAGCTTATATAATTTTTTATATTCATTTTTTCTTTAGAGTTAAGTATTTCGTTAACAAAATGTCCTTCAGACAATAATTCATTTTGCAAATATGTTCAACATTCCCCCCTCTCGGTGATATAATGGTGGACCTTATAATGTCATGACTGACAAAGCATATTGGGGTGGGAGTAGTCGATATAATCAATTATTAAATTATTGCGGACTTGTTTGCTGGCTTGCAATACCTCTTCGGACCATACATGATTCATTATAGAAGCATGTGCTTCTATAATCATGATATTCATGATAATGCAGCATGTCTCATGTGTATACAGTCCGAAGACGCGTTGTAAGCTCATTAATTAATCAAACAACGCTACTCTTTCAGAGTTAGAGATGTACGTTGTAATCGCGTTGCAATTAACGTCAGGTTTCTGTTGAGGATTGATTAAACAAAAAAACGTTATTTTTTATTGTGGGGCTGACTTATAACCCACGAACGTCCGCGTATCCTGGCGATTCATAGCGTCCCCTTAGATATGAAAGGGTGTATCTGCCACTTCACAAAGTGGCAGATACACCCTTTTATTTCCAAGGAGATGATATGGATCATTTCACACCGCAACACGATCTCCAAATATTATAAAGATGATAAATACACCATTGAAAATAATAATTGTATTGTAAATTCAATCAATGTAATTATGCATATCATCATATCTTACATTTTAGGTCAATTAAAAACAAATATGACCTAATTGACAGTCATTTTTTGAAAATACAAAGACACAAAAGGAAATTAAATCACCATGATATAATTTCAGGTTTCTACTTCGGCAACAGTCGCAGACGGTGAGCCAACGATAAAGGAACATTTGTTAAATACGTCGTGTTTACCTGGTTACGCTATGAGACACACGGCTGGTTCCCATCAAACAGGAGGCGTGCAGCCAATGTTGTTTCAATATTGGGCCAACGTCGTAGACGGTGGCTCAACATTAAAACAATATTGGGTAAACGTCGGGGCAAAGGGGTTGTAGTTTTCTGACCCTGCACTATGTTAACGACCGAGCTCTCGCCGCCTCTGACGCAACACGTACGATACGATCAATGTGTTGCCGCCGCGGCATCCGTGTCATATGATACTCATTGATTATATTCTAAGATAAAAATATTATTCGGGAACTGGTGCTCTGGATTTTTATGATTGGGTGAATCATCACTCGATCCACTTGTTTGATTAGCAAGGAGGCTGTTGTTGCATTGTCCGTATACGCCGTATTTGCAGGCTTTTGTGCTCACTGTTTCTCGCGCGTCTATTAACCCTTTCATGCAGTGCGGGGAACGACTTTACACGTCAGAATCTGACGTCTTGGACGTCAGATTATGACGGTTAAAGACGGTTATTCAAATGACACGGAAAGAGCTAACTAATGATTTCAAATTGGAACAAGACGCCTGAACTCCTATATCATCCCCCGCCATAAATTAGGTTTGAGTTCTTGCGATCACAAATATTCAAAAAGTCGACTTGTGGTAGCTATATCAATTTTAGTAAAATCACCTGCACATTCCCAGATGGTGGGTAATGTGATTGTAAAATTAGAATTATTACTGACTTCAATTTTTCAGTTTTTGCGGCCACAAAAAATTTTAAAGCTTATCCATGGCGGCTATTTTGAATTTCAGTAAAACCTCAAAAAAATCACTTGCACATCTCCATATCGTGGGGAATGTAAAATTTGAATAATGTTCGACTTTAAGTTTTGGAGTTTTTGCGCCCACAAAAAAATTTAGAGTTGACCTCTGGCGGCCAATTGGAATTTAGGTAGCATCTTTAAAAAATCATTTGCACATCCCCATGTTGCTAGAACTGTGATGTTAAAATTTCAGAAAAAATTGACTAAACTGTTTTTTTGAGTTTTTGCGCAACCCCAAAAAATTAAAGTTGATCTGTGGCGGCCACTTTGAATTCCAGTAAAACATAAAAAAAATCACCTGCACATCTCCATATCGTGGCGAATTTGATAGTAAATTTAGAATAATTTTCGACTTTAAGTTTTAGAGTTTTTGAATTTTGGTAGCATCTTTAAAAAAATCACTTGCACATCCCCATGTTGCTAAGACTGTGATGTTAAAATTAAAAAAATGACCAAACTAATTTTTTAAGTATCCCAAAAAATTGAAGCCATTTTGAATTTCAATAAAACCTTGAAAAATTCACCTGCACATCTCCATATCGTGGGGGATGGGATAGTAAAACTTGCATAATTTCTGACTTGAGGTTTTAGAGTTTTTGCGCCCACAAAACATTTTGGAGTTTTTGAGTTTTTGCACCCACAAGAAAACGTGACGCCGGATGCCAGATGCCGGACAAAGACCTGGCGCGACTAAAATCCCCCTTCCCCTACGGGCGGGGGATAAAAACCCTGTGGTCTCCATGGTGTATACAAATATATCCCAGCGTTGTGAAATGTATACATGTAAGGGTTAACACGCATGGTAACGTATCTATGCAAATTGATGAGCGGGCGAGGGAGCGGCACTGCGCTAGGAGGGAACATTTTATCATGATTATATTATCATGATCGCATTTAATCGGTCAGGTATAGGGCCCACATTCTGTCTTGACCTTTTAAATATTTGAATATTCTCACTGGTGTATTATTTTTGACTTAATAAAAAAAAACAGCTGGTGAAATATAATTCTAAACGATGTAGGCTATATTCGATCGTTTTTAGTATGAAGACAAGCTGAAGACGACATATTCCACCCGATGTGTGGCGTATACGAAAATTAAATTACGGCCGAGAAAGCGAGATGATGATTATGGCACTTAACCTTTCGACGCTTGGACCGTCTTTTAACGTCAGAATTGTGGGCGTCAGATAATGGCGTCTAAAGACGGTTGCCGAGCAAAGACAGAGCTATCAGTTGTACATACTAATGTTTGTGGCCTAAAGTCGAGAGTGAAATGTGTGGAATTCTTCGATTTTTTAAATAAACACGATATAATAATTATGACTGAAACAAAATTAGACGATATTGACGATCTTACATTTCCTGGTTTTAAACTTATAACGAAAATTAGAAAACATAAGAAAAGGGCATCTGGTGGGGTAGCAGTTCTCATCACAGAAGAATTAGAACCTATTATCTCTGTCCTAAAAGTCGAACAACAGGATTCAATATGGTTAAAATTTGAAAGTGGTCTTAAAAATGATTTAATTTTATGTTTAATATAAATTCTCCCAGAAAATTCGGTCCATTCAAAAATATCCATGTTTGACAATCTGGAAGAAATAATAACTGTTTTACGGATCAAATACAATAATATTGACGTTTGTATTATCGGTGACCTAAACGCTAGGACAGGTAATGCAAGTGATGTTTTAGAAATGGGCCAAGATGAAGTCGAATTAATTGATGAATATGTATCACTTGATAACATGAATATTCTAGAAAACCGAGTCAGTTTTGACAACATTGTAAATAATTATTTCACCAGATTATTAACGTTATGTAAATCACTGTATATGTTTATTGTAAATGGTCGCATGGGTAATGACGCACAGGTCGGTAGACCTACATGTAAAAATGTTAGTGTAGTGGATTATTTTATTTGCACACCTAGACTGTTCTCAACAATTGTAAATTTTGAAGTGGAAGATTTTAATCCTATGCTCTCTGATGTACATAATGTTGTACGCCTCACTCTAAGACGTGAATCGCACTGTGAACCGGACACGCATCATGCCACACCACCGCGAAACTTAACTCAACATAATTCCCTACCGCTGAAACCAAAATGAAAACACGAATTAGGCATCCAATACAAACAAACTTTACTCGAGGGTGACGTAAGTGGCATAATGCGTGAGCTGGACAGACTGAGTAGTGACACTTCACAAACCATGCAAACGGAGGTAAACAAGGTCGTTAGCGACATTAATGATATGTTCAACGATGTGGCACGTAGCCTAGGTATGTTTAGATCTGACGAAATCAACAACGCAGTTAGGAAATATAAACAGCAAGTTATACATAAAATACGATAATTAAAAATCAGAAAACCCGCGCGATTACTGGAACATCATTAACAACAAAAATAACTCAAAAACGACTGCTAAAGTTTCTCTTGAGATATTTAAGGAACACTTTGAAAACCTAAATTACAGTCATGACAATCAAAACGTCCCCACCCTTGACTTTAACGACTCAGACCCTCTACCTAATGACCCTTTCACAACAGAAGAAGTAACTAAGTTAATCGCAAAGTTAAAAAATAATAAAAGTCCCGGAACTGACCATATTTTGAATGAATTCCTGAAAAAGTCACCACGACAAATCACTACCATTTTAACTAAACTTTTTAACGTAATTTTAGCGTCAGGAATAGTACCAGAGCAGTGGAGTATAGGAGTGATTAAACCAATATATAAATCTTCAGGTGACGATACAGACCCCAGCAATTACCGCGGAATAACATTATTAAGTTGCCTTGGTAAAAAAAATTCCAATCTTATTAATCACAGACTGACACTTTTTGTTGATAATAATAATATTATCGGGCCGGAGCAAGCAGGATTTAGGGCTGGTTTTTCAACGACTGACCACATGTTTGCTATTAAGACATTAATTGACTTATATAATCATAAACGTAAAAAAATATTTTGCTGCTTTGTCGATTACAGCAAAGCTTTTGATAGTATATCTCGCACTAAGTTATGGCATAAGCTGCTCGAATCTAATATATCGGGGAAAATTTTCATTTTAGTCAATACCATGTATAAAACAGCAAAATCGTGTGTTACCAGTGGTGGTCAGATTTCTGATACATTTCCGTGTCTTGTTGGGGTAAGACAAGGCGAAAATTTATCTCCCTTATTGTTTTCTATATACCTTGGTGACCTGCAACTTTTTTTACAAGATGCACACAAGGGGTTGACTGTTGTGAATAAAATGACCAAAGATAGACTAGATGAATCTTTATTGAAATACCTTAAACTGTATGTACTGCTTTACGCAGATGACACTGTACTAGTTGCTAAATCGGCAGAAGATTTACAGAAATCAATCACCCTAATGAAAAGCTATTGCGATCTCTGAAAACTAAATATTAACGTATCCAAAACCAAGATAACTATTTTCTCAAGAGGAAAAACACGAAACAATTGCAATTACCAGTAGATATTATGATACACCTATTTCATACACTTGTAAAGCCTGTGCTCTTATATGGTAGTGAAATTTGGGCTCATGTAGGAACAGAAATTCTTGAAAAACTCCATCTAAGATTCTGTAAATATATATTATTAGTAAACAAGACAACATGTTCAAACATGGTATATGGTGAGCTGGGTGAATACCCGTTAATTCTATCCGCCCAAACAAGAATGATTATGTTCTGGGCCAACATTTCTCAAGACACTGAGAAACCTAAAATTTCAAACTTAATGTACAAACTGTTATACAAATTGAACAGGGAAAGTGTGTATAAATCCCCTTGGCTTAATTGTGTTAAAACGATTCTGGAAGATTGTGGTTTCCCTGCTATATGGGAAAGTCAAGTCATTCCTTGCAGTAAGGAATGTTTCAAACAACAAATCAAACAAAGATTACTCGATCAGTTTAGACAAAAATGGGCAGCAGAAATCCAACAAAGCAGCAAGTGTTTAAACTACAGAATCTTTAAATCAAACCTCAAAATTTAAAGCTATCTGACAACATTAACCTACAATAACAGACGATTACTTGCAAGATTCCGCTGCAGAAACCACAACCTTCCAGTTGAAACTGGAAGTCATAGAGGTATACCCAGAGAACAAAGAAAGTGTAACTGGTGTGTGAGTGAACTGGGAGACGAGTTTCATTTTATAATGAATTGCTCAAATTTCAACACTCTTCGAAGCCAATTAATTAAAAGACATCATACGATTCGTCCATCGGCTTTCACATTTGATAAATTAATGAATACCTCGAACATGTTGGAATTAAAAAACTTTTGCACATATATCAGTATTGTACAAAAATCAATTAATTCATGGTTCTAACTAGGTCGTGATTGAAACAGTATGAATTAAACAATATAGTGAATTATAAAAAGGCTTAATGTTTTTGTGCGAGGGCCATGTCCTGTGTGAATTGCACAAATAATTTTTAACCGCCATTACTACTGTTATTACGTCGTTAAGTTTGCACCACTAGTCAATCTCAGGGAATCTCCGCGCTCATAGCGACTGTGCTTGCATGGTCACATGACACGGAGCTACCTGTTTATGCCATATTTATTGTACTTGCATGATATTATATTTAATTTTAAAAAATACCATATAATTTTTACCATTGGCTTATTGCATACTCCAGTTACTGTAGCATAATCATGCACTTGTATATATTTTAGGTTTCTACGCTTTCCAGAGTGTCTTTTTTGCTACTATATATAATTAGTATGTCATACGTAGTAGCTATTTTATCTCTGGTTTTGGTGCGGGAAACAAAATGATAGACCTCTATGTTATCTTGGCAATGCCTTTTAATTCATTTTTAGTAGTAGTCATTTATATTATCGAAATACCCAGTTTTTATTTTGGCAATGCCACTTAACATGATTTTAGTTGTGTATGTCATACCATGTATATTATCATATGATTTTAACAAACTAACAATCTTGTATATACATGTACATATATCTCTTTCATTTCTATGACAAATAAGTCTGTGATGACTTTTCTTTTCTGTCAATAAAATATCTGTCTGTCTGTCTGTGTGTATATAATAACACTGTATAATATTGTCATTAAGCCCACCTGGCTTTATTTGTACATGTCTGTTAAATAACAGATCCTATGAATAAATTATTGTCTATTGTCTATTGTCTATTGAAAGAATTAAAACATATATATAGGCCTAGATAATTATTCAAATGAAGAGGAAAGAGCTATATGAGACATTTATGATGATTTCAAATCGATCGAGCACCCTTTGGTCTCTCTTTGGTTTATACACAAATATAGAGTTATTCGATATTACCAGAAATGCATTTCTGATATTACCCAGCAATCATAACACATCTACCCAATGTTTGACCAATGTTGGGCAAACGTCGTAGACAACATTGGGTAGATGTGTCGCTTTTACTGGGTACCTATAATTTCTACCTGTCGTGACACCTTACGCGTAAGATGATCAGCAGGGCCGCGATTTCCTGTCTGAACCTATAGGTTAGCATGGTTACGCACTACCATTACGCAAGTAATTACAACACCATTTAGAACACAGAAATCAGTGGCGGATCCAGAGGGGGGTAGGGAGTTTTCCTCCCACCTTTTTAGAAATTGAATTGTCCAAAATAACTCCACAAATTTATTGTTTGCCCTTTCGGCTGTCGCCCCGAAACCCCGTTTAACAACAGGAGGCTGATAAAGCGCTGTTTTAACCCTTGTTCTGCTGAATGGTCTCAATTGCAATTTTTCGACATTTCCAGCTGGAAATGCTGACGCAATTTCCAGCTGCAAATGACGAAAATTGTTTTTAATTTTTGAAAATATCACATTATTCTAAATGAGTTATTTGACTAACTGATCATCTATTACCTTATCTCTTATATGCGGACGTCGCAGAACAAGCGCGGGATAGACTTTAGTCGTCAGAATCTGACGTCTGTAGACGTCAGATTCTGACGACTAAAGTATATCCCTGCAGAGTCAAAGCATAAAATATACTAAATATTGCAGGGGGAGCTCATGATTCAATTAGGACCCCCTTCTCCAAGTTCTGGGTACGCTCATGGGAAACATCAAAGAAAAGGCAAACCGATTTTTTTGATTTTGTGAGAAAACGTTCTACAAGAAGCCAGATAACACGAGACGTCGAAACAATGCTGCCTTAAAGTTGAGCCAGCGTCGCAGACAATGGGTCAACATTGAGCAAGCATTGGTTCGGCGTCTTGCGTTAGATTTCATGGAAGGTGTGAGCTGGAAAAGTGAACTCAATATATGGACCTAGTGTCGGGACAATGCTGGCCTACCGTTCACGACGCTGGCCCAACAGTGACCCAACGCTGGGTCAATGCATCGTGTTTGCCTTGATATAATACAAGTAAAGCGAACATAATACGCGCAAGATGGGACGCCCCGCTTTAGTGGACCAAAGACCAGCTTGCTGTTACTGGTTACCTGGGGCTACCACCTGTATGCTGCCGTGCAAAGCCAAAAGGCAGTAACTGCTTACTTTTCAAGTTAGCAGTTACTGCCGTTTTGGCTTTGCAGAGCGGAATAGCCAAAGCTACAACGGCGTGTCGCAATGCCATATACAGCCATGGGCGTGGGGTTTATCAGGGTCAGATTCTAGCACATCGTCAAGGCCCGGTAGCCTGGAATTTTTAAATGATGACGAACTTTTGGTAAAATTTTCAACCGAACAAACCGGAATTCTGTCTATATACCGTTATGATTATTTAGTCCCGAATTAATTACACTTAAAACAATTCTATGAAACGCAGTGACGTCACCCGGTGAAAACAAGGTTATATAACACCCCCTCTCTCATACTTCATTGTATTAGCCAGCTCGGTGAAAACAAAGGAGGTCAAATGAAATGAATCGGGCTTTAAGCCACCTTTGTGCACCTATAGGCTAAACTGGATTCGAAACTCGAGCCCTGGCGGTCTGAGGCCGAGCACGCTACCTCTCGGTCACGGAGGCTCCCCACAATACTGAGTTTCACACGTGGATGGGGAAGAAACATGTTGTTTCTTTCAAACCGCCGAGACCGGGAACCGAAACACGAACTCTAGCGTGAAAGGCAGCGGTGCTAACCACTACCCGAGGGCCCCCGCCCACAAAGGAGGTCAAGGACATTGAGTTTCACAGATTACTAATTAATCAGCCATTTCCAAACCAGACCCTGTGTACTCTGACAACCGGACTCATTATTTCCCCTAAATAGATAAATTGTATTGTATTTCACCTGTCCAAACTGGAATTTTTTTAAGAAAAAATAAAAAATGTGGTGCCCTAAGGGTTAAACTGAGGGGCGCCAAGGTGATGTAACATCCTGCTTGTTTTGCAATAGCAAAGGTGCTGCGGAGATTTCGCTTTCCAGAAATGGTAAGCTATTGGCTGGGAAGCGGCTGGGAAGCTGGTAAGCTATTTCAACAACATAATGGATCTATAAAATAATTGGTCAATAAAATATTTTTTACAAAATCATTGATTAATAAAATATTATTATCAGCTCAGAAACGATATCAGTGCATTAAATAAACAAATTTTGGCTTTTTTTTGTTAAATATTTTCGTTATGATACCTAATGAAACAAATGAGTGTAGTCGTAAAAAAAACGAAATTTTATATGTTAATGACTGAAACATTGCAATCCACTGCATACTTGATTGATTTATTTGTTTCTCGAAGTAAGCTTGACTGGCGATGTATTTGCATTTGATTGATAAAACATTTATAACAGTAAAAATGTTTTTTTTTTCATGTTGTCTCACTTATAAATCTCTAAATAATCTAGTTCCTTATTACTTATCTGATTTTTTCCCCTCTGTTTCTGAATATATTACTGTTTCAATATGTGACGCAACAAGTAATAGTACTCTAACTAAGTGTAATAATTCTTTATATAAATCATCTTCAAGTGTAAATGAATTGGAATAAGCCACCTTTGGAAATTAGAAATAAGAATACATTTTCTGCCTTTAACGATAACCTTAAAATATATATGGCTAATAATCAATCCCTTATTCAATCCTAGTTGGGGTTGCAAAAATGATAAAACTGTGCATGTCTCAACCTGTTAACGCTTTCTACTATAATTGTAGGTTTTTGTAGGAGTTTTAGTGCGGGGACATTTGATGATTAGTTTCCTTTTCGTTTTACCTTGCTATAAATGTACAGCTATACACATTCCTAAACCTATTAAATCAAATCAAGTAATTTATGCATAAATCATCGTCTGATGATTTAAAATGTTTAACCCTTTGAGTGCGGGCGACGCTTTTAAGCGCATTCATACTGTTTTTCCACAACTAAAATTTGACAGAAATTGAACAAATATGCATGTATAAATCTTGAGTAAAGCCCCAATTGTGAAATTTAGCAGGTTTAATTGATAAGTGAGGAGGTATTTTCCTTTCATTTGAAGTTGGCAATTGCGTGAGCAATGCCAACTTCAAATGAAAGGAAAATGTTAAGTAGTAATGAAGCACTTAAAGAGTTAATGTACCTTCTATTTTCAGTTATTATAAATATTGTACATAAGATAATTGCTTAAATATGTGTTTTTATATATTATCCACATGTATGTCATAAATCAGGGCACATATGCAAAATAACCAATGGCTAATAATTTTTTACCCTGTATATATATGTTTGAATAAATACCCGTATATATAAATATCGTTGTTTGTTTCTCTACAAATCTGAAAACCCTGTCCAAACCGGAATAAAACTTTGTCCACAACCCATGCCGGTATGTACACGTTGCACTGTGTATCTATATCTATGACTCAATTCGCTCAGTCATAGATAAATTTAGAGATAGATATTTTTTAACGACAGGAAGTCTATGCGTCATTCAAATGAGCATAGTAATACGTATGTTATACAACACTTGTATAAATATGTAATAACGTAAAATATATATATCATGATTATTTGTTCAATATTTGAACCAAGGATTTTAGTATCCTTAATTGGTTAAACTAACCAATAGCACATCGTCCTGCCATTTTATGTATATATAGTAGCCTATGATCGTCATGGCACTGTATTAGACCTCGGATAGAAGTCATAAGTATTTGTTTACACGCGCAGCTATGCAAGGAATGATCCAAACAAACACGACATGTTGATCCAATGTCGATTTAATTGACATTGAGTCAACATCTTGATGCTACTTGGGTTAATCTAAAATTAGAAAGTTATATTATATTCAGGCTGTAATATCCTACTGTGTTGGTATGTCTCACGTGTATTCAACTACACGTATCCAATTTTAATAGCTGCCCGGTCGATGTCATATAGATATGGTCCCCAAGGACATTCTATACATAGAATGTCCTTGGTATGTACCCTAACACAGTTATATATATCGGTTTCAGGTTAATTGATTGATTGAGCTACTAGCTGCACTGAATCATCATTCTAAAACATATTATTGTAGTATTTTAGTATGTAACAGGTCGTGTGACAGGTCGTGAACAAGTGAGGGGGGGGGGGGGGGTAACTACCCGTATTCTGGCAACTCTATATGCCAACAATTTAATTTCCGATAGCGCTATATTCCGAACGAAAAACTTATATTCCGACAGTGCTATATTCCAACAGTGCTTTATTCCGACAAACTTATCTTCCGACAGTGCTATATTCCGATAAATCTATATTCCGATAGCGCTATATTCAGACAAACCAATAGGCCTATATACATGATATAGGTTATTTAAAATAACTTTTTTAATTCTTTAATAAAAAAGAATTTTAAATTAAAGCATGTGTAATTGAAAATGAAAATGGCGATCACACAGATGACTATTTAAAAATATTATGTTAATTTGACCAATTCTCAAATAAAATGAATAAAAACATTTGAACACGAAAAGTGACAATTTGGAAATAATTTCAAAATTTAGCATTGCTATTAACATGATTAATGCCTGTTAAATTGATTCTACAAAGCTTCTGTATGGGGCAGATATAATTTATTGAAGAACAGTAGCTGTTCATAATGTTCAATTTTTTTTAAATATAACAACCCTTTTCCCGCTAAGTTATCTTATTTGAATTTTCTTAATAACCCTTAAAACACTAAGTGAATAACAATAATAATTACAATTTAACCTATTTGAATTTGTGGATCGATACCGCGACCCACAAATTCAAGTGGGTGGAAATGACTCATTTTGAATTATTTTGAGTCAAAATACTCGCAAATCTGTTGAAACTCTCATTTTATTCCTAACATCAGTAATTTGATAGGCTAATAAAACAGGTTGAATACGGTCATAGACCTGAAAGGGTTAAGAAAATGTGCGACTTTATGGTGGATATGACGTCGTGATTGGAAATTGTTTTTCCGACATTGATAGATATTGACTGGTAACTTACATTTAAAAAACACTATTATTGTTACAAAATGGTAACTAAAATATAGTTAACATAAATTCTTTATTACCGGCAGGGGTTTTGATTTTTGTGAAATACCATTTAGGTGATTGAAACGACATTAAATTAATTCATAACACACCATCAAAGACATTTCACTCACAGCATAAAGACAAGTGAAAATCGCCCATTACTGCATGCATATTATAACATGTTGCAGACGATGAAAAAATTCTAGCCCAATATAATGTTGTTGAAACACAATACACGGTAGGATGTACATGTAGTTGGATTGTAGAAAGCTGTTACCACATCGGATCTGCGGTAGATATGATGAAATAAATTAAAAGGCCACCGACATTATACAGTTATATTCGATATTGATCCATGGTTCTGATATACTAAATTCATTTCAGTATGACTACACAGCGAACAGAAAACATTTGTATGACATTTGCTCAACGTTGGACCAACCAATTGTACAAATGTTATACAAATGATTTGTGTTTGCTGGCTATATTCGTTTTCAATCCGTGTTATTAGCCGATCATATCCCCGTTATTAGTAAGAAAATGTATGTTTGAATATCTATATTTGTATATATTATTTGGTTTGAAATTAAACAAATAATATGAGTAATTACATTGATTACCTGATTACCACCCAGTTGTAGTTGTGGGTCACGGTAGCGAGACATAACTTTAAGTGGGCAAAACTTTCAATTCCATAACGTAGAGCCCTAGGCTGAGGGTTAATATTGTGAAATCCACAAAACAACAATGCTAGGATATATATTAATTCTGGTTCAGAATAAGCACAGCTTTTAATCAACAGATCTGAACGGATACAGAACAGTGTTTGAATGTTATCCAAAGATAACATATTGACACAATATATATTCAACCTCGTGGTACAGATTAACATGTTATTCCTTTAATTAGCAACTTTTGCCTACTTTTTAAAAAAATTGTTACTGCTGTTCGCATAAATTATAATGAATGAATGAATGAATGAATGAATGAATGAATGAATGAATGAATGAATGAATGAATGAATGAATGAATGAGGCTTTAGGCCAGTTTTCTTCACATACAGACGACGCTGGACCATGATCACTCTCAGGACGAGCACCCTACCGCATGATCACAGGGCCCTCCCACAAAACTGAATCTCTGCAAGTGGACGGAGAAGAAACATCTTGCTTCTTTGAAGTCTGAATACAGACAGATATATATTTTATTGACAGAAAGGAAGTCATTAAAGACTTATTTGTCATAGAATGAGAGAGATATATGTACATGTATATACAAGATTGTTAACTTGTTAAAAATCATGTGACAATACACTGTTTGCACGATTTTGCGCATAAGCACGACTCCCAACTAAACAGTTCAATTTTAATCACTGTGTGGCGTGTTGTAATAGAAAATAGTGTGACAGGACTCCCAACTAAATAGTTCAGCTTTTAGTCACTGTGTGGCGTGTTGCTATTGGGAAAGGTGTATATACATGGTATGAAATAACATCATGAATAACAGTGCGGGGACGAACCCGCGATCCCCGGCGTGACGGGCGGCAATATTTAACCCTTTCAGTGCGGGGACTGACATTAGAATCTGACGTCTATAGACGTCAGAGTATGTGATACACGCACTGATTGAGCAAATATTTATAATGGCCGTAGTCCCATAACATAGGAATTCAAATGAAGTGGAAAGACCTAACTGAGACCTTTATGATGATTTCAAATTGAAAAAAACCCTTCGTTCTCTTGGTTTATATAAAAATATTTCAACGCTCTAAGGGTTAATCACTCCAGCAGGGTCCCCCCCCCCCCCCGCGATGATTATAATTATAACGGAGCTGTTGATCAATAGGACCACATCAAATATACCGACATCCCTGAGTCATAATCTGATACTAGTAATGGCCATCCTACTCAGTGACGGACACTGATGTGATGCTTCACTACCTTTTGTATTAACCCTTGTAATGCTGATCACGACTAATGTCGTTTTTAATTTGTTCTATTTGTTAATCAAATCACAGATATCGGGAACAGAACATGTATTTAAACATCAGGATTTGCAAATGAGAGATTTCAAATTAATGCCTCTAGTTGCATAAACAAGTCCCTTAATTTGGCCTAAATATGCCCAAAAATCTATGATATGTGATATGCGCCCCCGTTTTCAGATCCTGGAACCGCCTCTTCTTTTGACCCCAGAACAATGTGTTTGTTCAATGCATGTCTTGGAAATTAACATTAAACCACTGATATTTAGTTTGGCATGGTTATTCAAACCATTCAGATAACTGTTGAAATCAATCAAACAACGTGTCAAATGATGAGGAGTTCGTGTTTGCGCCAGAAAAACATGTGAAGACGATGACCAGTGACCATGGTGACGGCTAATTTATTATTTAACGCTGAGTATTTAGTTTTATCAAACTTATTTGCATCTGACCTTTATACAGTACTCCCAGATAACAATAAAAGTTGCACCATTACGTACTGTTAATGAAAAACAATAATAAATCTCAATTATTGTGGTGAGACATCCTGCTTCTGGGAAACCTACCCAGAAAATACAATGTATTAAACCGATACTGTATTGAAGTTGGTCCAACGTCTCCGACGCTGGCCCAGCAATAACACAGCACTTCACACATCCTGTTTGTGAACTGTAACGTCGTCAAACGTTGTGTTCACCAAGCGTGGCGTAGAAATATATGAAAGATCACCCAGTGACGTTGACTGTTGTCAGGGGCAGTGTTCTTAATAGTGTAACCTAACCTGTTAAACAACTGAATGAAACAAACTGAATGCATTTATAAGGGTGACATTAAAACGTTGTAGTAATCATGGTAATCCCCTTCAGCTACAGTAATAAACTGTATATAATATTCATCTTCACTGAGACACCTCTGTATTTAGGTATTTCAGCCAAAGGCACATTTAGCAAATTAGCCGGTTGGCTGATGTTCAGTGTACAGGTACACTGAGCATCAGCCAACCGGCTAATTTCGGCTCCGGTAGCCATGTTTGATTTAAACCGATGTCATTGTTATTGATTTAGTTAAAAAGCAGAGATTAAAAGGGTCTGGAGAATAGTGGTCAAAATAACATAAAAAATCGCCACATTTTTGGTACCAAGCAGCAACATTTTGGGCTGTAGCTGATGGACTACAAGATCTCTGCTTAAACACACATTTCATTCCCAATAACTGCGATTTAAACGTGTTAAACGGCAATAGTCCTGCATAGCGGTGTAAGGGTTAACCCTTTCACCGCGGACACCGCCTTTATACGTCAGAAGCTGTCGTATATATACGGTCTAAAGACGGTCCCCGCACTGAAAGAACTAAAAAATGTATAATGGCCGTAGATCCATAGCATATAGGTATTCAAATGAAGCGGAAGAGATAACTAAGACATTTATGATGATTTTAAATCGAGAAAAACCCTTGGGCCTCCATATGGTGCATACAAAAATAATTCAGCGTTTGAAGGGTTAAGACAATATCTGAATATTGGGTGGACGTCTGGATTTCCTGGGGTGGCCATTAAGGACTAAATACCACCTTCCTAATTCTCCTTTTTGCTATTGCCTTACGTGATATTACAGTTAGTGAAGCAGCATTTGCTGTTGCCATCATCGGACGGATGAATCAGAAAAAAACCCTGCCCAGTGAACACCAACCATGTGTATAACATTTGTACCTGTTAGATTTGTGTCACCACTGACAGGTGCCAGCGTGTACCCATCTAAGTCCATGGTACAGGAAGGGTTACTATGGTTACGGTTGTAGTATACAATCTAGTTTCCCCGCATCGGTCAAAGTTATATATTTTATTTGATACATCGCGTAGGAAAGATCAGTTATTTTACTGGTAAATCCAGAAAGACAGAAATCCAGAAATAATTTCCTCAAGATCTATCTCTTCAGTAGTTTTTATATTTATTTTTTGATTTCGTGCGTTATATTATTTATAGTATTTAAAATTTGATAACATGAGCGTATAGAGTTGATGACAGTCTTCTACATTAACCATTGTCCCGCCGAATTCCTTCTTATCGGTTTTCGTTATCTGACGAAAAACATGTCTTTTAAATGAAAAATTACCCTCTGGCGACTTACATAATTTGATTAAACCGAGCATCTCCAGTATCCATCATGTCCATGATCTGATGATATCGATTGCAGTTGCATTTAAACATTAAACCAACATTGGTAATAAAAGAAGATTATAAAATAGAATAAATGGAGAGATGACAATTTGGCGATTTCTCAATGTGGTTGAAAAACTATGCTGAAAGGTCAATCACCATATATATTGTTGAGCGCTAAATTGGATAATTTAAATTTTCACCCACTTGAAGTTGTGTCTCGCTACCGCGACCCACAACTTCAAGTGGGTGAAAATTACTCATATTTGTTTAATGCGAGGAAAAACATGTGCAAATATTGATGTTTAAACACTTTTGTTCAATGTTACTAGTTTATCAGCTAATAAAACAAATAACGAGCGACTATAGTCGGGCTTAGCGGCGAAAGGGTTAAAACAGTAGATTCGGATCTACGAATCTACTGTTATTTTTATACTGGCCAGGTCGGGCACACGATACATGTTTTACCATGACACTGCATGGCTAATGTTTTAAAGTTAAATATGCTGACCACAAAAAAATAACATTTTCTATATCAAATCTTACAACACATTTACAGATATAGCTATTTTGTGCATTTTAGTCGAAGAATGAACTCAGGTACGACAGATTCGTAGATCTGAATGTGCCCCTCATACATCATATCTACGAGTCTATTGAATTTCGTTCTTTCGCCTTGACTGACGGATAATTTAAGGTTTTCGATATGAAATCTTGTAACATATACAACTATTTTGTGTAGTTTAAGTGGATGAAAGAATTCAATTACGATGGATTCGTAGATTCGAAAATATTCGAATCTACGACTCCAGCGAATTTCGTTTTTTCTCCGTGACATATTTCCATAAATAATACGTACCAAAAGCCGTCTTTGGATGTCCGGTGATGACCTTGCAGTACCACAGTGGCTTTCTCTGCCTCTTCTGTTCCTTCGCCTGATCCACCACATTCACCTCCACTTGTCCATTCCCAGTCCCAGGGCGACCCGCCTTCCCAGGAGGTTCTCCCGATTCCTTCATCTCCATGGTCTGCACCATGGGTGAGTCCCTCTGATCCCGGGATATCACGCTCACATGGTAGTCGTTGCCGTTGGCGGTGCCCTGTCCCGGGATCCCGTTCACCTCCACGATCCTGGATTCCGGACCGTCTAGATTCACCTTGGAACCCATGCCGTTGCTGCCCCCGTTTTTGCTCATCGTGTTGTCGTGGTCGTGCGGCGGTGGTGACGGTGTTACGGTAGCCAGCTTGTCGGCCTATGTGAATCTGTTGCGATTTATGTACCCTGCAGTGTTTACCCGAGCCGGGATTGAATATTTAAATCATCGAAAGAGTGATCTTACTGGATAAGACCTGAATAGAGTCACGGCTATAACAGTGACTGTTCATGTCCACGCGAGCGGTGACTCAATCTCACAACCCACCAAGGTTTACGATGTACTCCAGCGATCAAGTGCGGCAATGAAGCAATGAAAAATATGAGACACCTGCGTCTGCTCTTACGTATGCCCGTCAAGACAAAACAACGGTCAAATACAACAGTGATGTTTGCCAAGAGTGTATTACGTCGATCGCCACAGTCAGTCAGGCGTGACGCTAGATGATCATATCTGACCTGGTGTAGCTGTATGTATTTTAGTGTCACCGCGCGTGACAGGTATCCCCGTATACATGTGTACAATCACCTGTATGGGGATGGCGCTCAGCGTATGTAGCCCAGGTGTCGCCGTGTGTGTGGGGTGGGGTGTCAATCAATGCCAGCGCCGTGCCATCACATCCTGAAAAATACAATCAAATGTTCACGGGATATATAACATCTCCTTGGATATGCCACGAAGTGACAGATACAACCCATAGTGGTGACCATAACTATAGTGGTGACCTATATATATAGGTCTACCTCGTTGAGAAATATTGATATTAAATTACTTTATATGAAACGAAGAAATTCACACTTCCTCGTTTCACATAAAATGACTTTAATACTTTCTGAATGAGATCGGCTAGTATTATAATAGCCACATCTTATAAACGTATATGTAAAGTGCTAATAAATCGTCTTTCTATTTATTTGCGGTTATAATCATGGAATTTAAAGGTCGCTGTCCTATTATGATTGTATATTGACACGGCTATCAAGGCTAAGTAGATATCAACGGCGAACCGCATATTGTATATATTTTGTCAATAAATTCCGAACAATATACATGCAGGTATATATATTATATAAGTAAGAACGCTCGATATATATGTAGGCCCCTATACATATAAACGTGTGTCCCCAGTTGTCACCACACACATGCAGCCGTCAATATCTGCACGGTCTGCCAGTCGGTAGTCAGCTTTCCTATTGGTTTAGATCAATAAGAACATGTGATCTACAAACAGGATTTTAGAGTCTCTCATTCACTCACCTGGATTCGCCTCAGTGCACGAAGGCGACACGACGCGCCTTCTCCTCAATAAAACAACCTTCACCCTGCACTGCCGTAGAATAAAACACGCAAACGTACATGAAACGCCCTTGACACACGGCTTTGAGCATGTTACATAGAAGGATAGGACGTTTTAATTGTTCGCACGGGCTGTTGTCCTTTGAAAGTGCGGTTAATGCTGGATGATGCATAACTAGCAAAGCTAAGTTTCAGTCACAGATTGCGCCCACTCAATAACGTGAGATTTTCTTTTGGACGGTTATATCTAAGACTTGACTTCGACTGGTCAGGTCGATAATATGTTTATTAGAATCAGCAAAATTTCACCGACTGCATCGAATGGTTGGCTTATTTGTCGCAACGTCCTTAAGAAGTTATGGACATTTGTTTGACCTGGGGTGGAGATCGCTCTGAGTCACCGCCATGTTGGAAAAGGTTATTTCTCCCGGCAAAAAAGAATGCAGCAATCCACGGCCCACATCTTTACGGCGTTGGTTCGTCCACGGCTAATTTATACACAGACTTACAATGTTACCATCTGCCTTGGCCGCATCGCTCGGTTGCCATAGCAAGCGTCATCGATCAGCAATTCTACCTGTGCAGAGCTGCTGCCATGAACACCGACCCGATGCCGGTTTAATGTTAGGCGACCGTGGCAGACGGTGGCCCAACATTAAACCGGCATTGGATCGATGTCTCCTGCTTAAAGGAACCGAACAGGGCGGGAGAGACAGGCGAAGTCACTCCCACTAGGTGCATCTGTTCATAGACGGACTCGACAATAGAACACATTATGTATGGCTCCAGATCATATTCTTCTAATAACATAAGCTAAGCTTAGTATAATTATGGCTTCTCTCCAGTACATGGCTTGATAAATGCTGTTCACGAAGCAGCTCTAATATGTCTGATAGAGTGGAATTGTATAGATCTGCATCCTCAGTTTTCCTACCTCTCTGCACTCTCCATATTTCAAAGCATTAACAGTTTCCTAAAAAAAACACATGTTGTTTATTCTTTGACAATCTCGCTGGTGAAAAGTTGGTCTCAGCTCAATATTTTTACTAGATAATTGACTGCCACGATTGCTTGATTCTTAAATGTTAGTTATTAATCTAAATTGATCATATTTAAAATCAGTCACTCAATCAACATTCAGCCGCCAATGTTCGGGTCATCAAATAAGGTAGTTTGAACGTGTTTTTCGCAAGTTTGTGTGTGACGGTGCAATTAATAATAAGCACTTTGTATTTCAGAATGATTATTTCATTAATTGATGCTCTCTCATCAACAATGCGATCCGTTACAGTACATTGTTAAACATGAACAAAAATTTATTTGATTGCAATGCTAATCCACCATACACAATCATACCCATAAAAACATGCACAATGTACTACTTGTGGTGTAGGTGTATCTATCTGGTCGAGAGTTGTATACGGTGATGTCATATTACAAATTACCTTGAAATATCATAGGAAGACCTTGAGGTGCGCTATCAGAAATTAATGACTGCAGGCTGCTCCAGCTTTAACCCTTTCAGCGCGGGAGCGTCTTTAGACGTCAGAATCTGACGTCTGTAGAGGTCAGATTTTGACGTATAAAGACGATCCCTGCACTAAAAGAATTAAAATATTTCTAATGGCCATATGCCCATAACATAGGTATTCAAATGAAGCTGAAAGAGCTAACTAAGGCATTCATGATGATTTCAAATTGAAGAAAATCCTTGGTCTCCATGGTTTGTACAAAAATATTTCACTGCTGTAAGGGCTACACCAACATTGCTGCAATGTGTCGTGTTTGCTGGGTCGTCATCATGACATGATGACAGGAATGAGGCGTGTTCGATCACCTGCTAGCTTTTATTGATTGGACAGCTCTGTCACATCTGACCATAAACAACATTTGTCATCATTGTCATCGCTGAATGGGAGTACATTAACCTGCTGGGCGCGGGGATCGACTTTAAACGTCAGGGTCTGACGTCTATATACGTACTCTGACGTCTAAAGTCGATCCTCGCACCAAAAGAGTAAAATACTTATAATGGCCATAGACCCATAACATAGGTATTCAAATGAAAAGAAATAGCTGAATACTACATTTATGGTGATTTCAAAATTGAGAAAAAACTTCCTTCTCTTGGTTTCTATTATAAATAATCCAGTTTTAAGGGTTAACTTTTTACGTGCTGAGCATCATTATAAACGTGTTCAACCTTATTTAATATTCAAAAAACATCTTTTGAATGAAAGGAGTGTTTTAATCTCATAGCTGTAAATTAAAAAAAAAACGTGGCTTTAATTTGACAAATCAGAAAAATTCTAACACACTTAAAGCTGTAGATGTCGTGAGCGAGGCCCACAGCTTCAAGTAAGTGAAATTTGAACTAAAATTTTTAGTGACCAATAGGCTAAATATTAGCTTGGAAATGAAATGAATCGGGCTTTAGGCCACCTTTGTGCACATATAGGCTAAACTGGGCCAGGAGACCCTCCTGAGGATGGTGAGATGAATGAGATGACACTGTCCTCCAGACACAGGATTCGAAATTCGAGCCCTGGCGGTCTGAGGCCGAGCACGCTACCTCTCGCTCACGGAGGCTCCCCACAATACTGACTTTCACACGTGGATGGGGAAGAAACATTTTTGTTTCTTTCAAACCGCCAAGACCGGGAACCGAACCCCGAACTCTGGCGTGAAAGGCAGCAGTGCTAACCACTACCCTAGGGCCCCCGCCCATTAGCTTGGAACAGACGTTAGTACACGTAGGGGATAATTTGAGCGTGACCATGCTTTCAGAATCTGTAAATTTTGACGTTTAAAGACGGTCCCCGCGCTGAAAGGGTTAACATATTTTTTTTTCAAATCGACTTCTGTAAAATTAATAACAGTTTCATGTTTCACTCAAGGCCCATTAGTATTGATCAATTAACTTTTAAAGCGTTGAGTTTTACAATTTATTTTTTACCCGCTTGAAGCCACAACTTTAACTCGATAAAAATGACGGATTAAAAATAATCCCAGTCAAGACATATGCATTTTTTTCAAATGCGATGCTTAAATTTTGTACATTATAGGACAAGCAAAAAGCCCCAAAACGGCTTTTGCCATGATCAGCACTTTAACCCCAAGAGCGCCGACCTATTCAATTTAAATTTTATAGAGACAAAATTCCCGATTTCTTTTTTCGGACATGCATGTGCAAAATAAGAAATACGTGAATTTTTTCTCTATATCTCGCTTAACTGGTAAATGCGCAGCAAAATAAATTTAAAAAATTGCAGTTCTAGTCTATGGACATGTCTAGGGCCTACATCATGGTCATATTAAAAAGCCGAAATAAAATCACCGATTTTTTTATGATTTTAGCCTGATTGTGTCGTTTTAAATAGCTCCTGTGGACAGAAGAGACTAGATGTATTTTGGTGTGGTGGAAGCCGTTTTAGGCCTCAGCCAAAATTTTGGCTTTTTATAATGACAGATCGCCAAATTTTCTTGTTAACGCGATTCACTCAACATTTTTATATGTATCGCTCCAAAATGTATACCATGTCACTGATAGCTCAGATAAGTTAAAAATTGGGCAAGATTCGGACAGAAACTGGGTCATGGCGGCCAAAATGGCCGATTATCGGCCATTATTTTTGTAATGTGTATTTTTGTAAAATTTAAGATATAATCCGCTGGATAAAAACAATTTATACATCTTGTACCGCAAGGGTTAAAAACAACGGTCACATATCACCGCCAATCTCGATAGCCAGAGGGATTAAACAAGGGTGTCCAGTATCAGCCCTGCTTTTCATTCTTGTTGTAGAGACACTGGCCCTCACCATAAAAAAAGAAACAAGATTACAAGGACTAAAAATTAAAGTTAAAACAGTAGAATACCATTTTAAAATAGCGCAGTATGCAGACGACTGCACAGTTTGTATTAGCTCATTTGATCAAATACCAATACTTTTCGAGAAAATCTCACAATTCTCCGATGTTGCTGGACTCAAACTAAATATAGATAAAACAGAAGGGATGGGAATAGGACCTTATAAAGATACAAAGAGCACTATCCATGGAGTAAATTTTAGGCCAACCCCCGTTAAATTCTTGGGAATATATGTGGGAAATCATCCTGAAAAATGTAAAGAAAAAAACTGGGATGAAAAACTCAAAAAAATCAAAAGAACTCCATTATTATGGAAACGGCGAGATTTAACTATTTTCGGAAAAATTACAATTATTAAATCATTAGTATTACCTATTATAACATTTACTTCACAGAGCACATGTGTACCCCCAGATGCTGTTAAACACATAAATAGAATATTCTTTGATTTTATATGGGGCAAGCGAGATCGTATAAAACGTAATATTATGTATCAGGACATTCTACGGGGTGGAGTAAATATGATAGACATGGATGCTTTTTTTTATTTCAATCAAAGCTGCATGGCTACCCAAAATTTTATATGAATGTGATACCTGGAGCTGTATTGCCCAGATGCATGTTTTATCTATTGCAGATACTACTTCAATAACCAATTTCCACTTTGAGAAAAAGAACTGTCTAGATAAAATAAATGCATTGCCTACTTTCTACAAAGACGTTATATCTAGTTATGCTAAGGCAAATAAATACCCTAAGCCAGTTACCAAACAGCAGAGCCTTGAACTACCACTGTGGGGAAATAAACATATAAGTATTTACAATAAAACTACCAAAGGAACAACGACCTTATTATTTAATGAATGGACTGTTAAAGGTATACACCATATAAGAGATTTAAAATTTATAGATGGAAGGTTAGACCATGCATTCATTTAAAATATTATTACAAATAAAAGAGATATATGGAGGCAGATGGCATTGATGAAAAAAGCCCTTAAGCCCTTAATACCACTCATAGGAGACCATACGCCTCAAATAACTGATATCAATAACATTAATGTTACTAAATTAACAGTAAAGAGCTTCTATAAGACATTAACAGAGCACAGTGATACAAAAAAATATTCTCTTTTTCAGGTTTGGGAAAATATAATGGGCCAATCATGCGATTGAGGCAGCATTGAAGGAAAAAAATTACAATGTAAAAGATTTCAAATTAAAGGAGTTCAATTTTAAGGTAATCCATAGAATTTTGTCATGTTAAATAAATTTGAAAAAATGGAAATTGCAAGACCATGATAAATGTATTGAATTTGGTAACCAACACTCTATCTTACATCTACTTTATGAATGTCCTAATTCGGGTATTTTGTGGAGACTTGTAGAGGAATGCTTTGGCTACTCTGTATCACCTTATAAGATAATTTTCGGCGACAGTGAGGAAACATATATTAATTTTATAATATCTCTAATTTGTTATTTACTTTATAAATATTGGTTACTAAGGAAAAATGAACATATCACCTTGTCTTTAAAATATTTCATAGTCAACGAGCTAGAATACAGAAATCAAGTGTATAGAATACTAAATTGGGCAGAAATACAGGTAAATATAAACAAATTAAAACATTACATTATGCTCTCTATATAAGATTATAATAATGTATGAACTATAGGAAAAAAACCCCTATGTTCAAGCCCGTATTATAATATGTATAAATATTATTGAGTAACTCCTAGAAGGATTGTTTCAGAGATGGAATAACGTCTATGACGTCTTTCCGGCTTTCACTGATATATTGGTTTGAGTGTGTTTATATTTAGAGTGCTTGGTATACTTCTGAGTCTAATCTTTCAGCATTGTTAGTACGTAAAAGTAATTTTAAAGTATTAATTAAATCATCTTATGTAATTTCTTCAATTAACTTAAGAGAATGTAAATTATATCAAGTTATTACAGCATCTAAACCCAATTACAGTTATTGCACTTATGTATTCCTCCTTTTTCGTGATTTTTACAAATGTAATATACATCATCCCTTTTCGCAAGGAGGAGTGATAAGTAAGATATCTGTCTGCAGCTATAACTATATATTCCAACACACATGCATGCCGTGATCAGGTGATATACTTTTTTTTTGTTTTTTTTATATCCGTGCATGTTAGTGGTAATATGCTGTGTTGTTGTGTCTTTTAAACGGCAGCTGGCCTCGAGGGTCAAGATCTAGAACGCTTGATCTTGGCTCTCAAGACCAGAGAGGCATACACAACTGAACCCTATTATATTTGAATTATGTGATAACAATATTTTACAAGCATAATATTCAGCGTTACAATAATAAATAATATACTGGTGGCACGGCATACACAAGACTCGAGCCATTTGTTGGGTCGGTGTTTGGCCAGCGCTGCAAACGCTGGCTCCCATTCTTTTTTGGCGTGTTGTGTATGCTGGGCAAAACGCACGACGGTTGACCATGTTCTGATTTGGTGTCTGGACATCTTTCCGGCAGTGGCCAGACATTATACCAACAGCAGGCGCAGGGTGTTGAATAGGTGTTACTTATAGCGTTGGTTCAGCGTCGTCGATTGTCGACCAACGCTGAACCAACAGCAAAATTATCTTCTTTCCCCAGCAGGCGCAGGGTGTTGAATCGGTGTCGCTTCAGCGTTGGTTCGGTGTCGTCGATAGTGGACCGGCGTTGGACCGGCGTTGCTTTCACCGCCTTGTGTCTGGTGGGTCATGTATTGTCAACTGTGATACCATACCACATAGCCAGAAAACGGGAGACGCTGACATGGTGTTAATTCTGTGCCGGGCCAGCGTTTATGGCCCGACATTGATCTAGTATTTTGACAGTGTCTCGCGTTCACTGAGTACTAGTTTTTTTCTGTGAACATGACTGTGTCAGTAACTCGCATTGGGCCGATGTCGATTCTTTGTTCTTTTACAATGAGTCGGCAACGGCTTCAATGAATGTGCTTTTAAATGAACAATTTATTTACTGATAATACACAATTTGTATTTGTATTGTACATTTTAATCAATGAAAAAAAAAAAAAAAAAAAAAATTGTAATATGCGTAATTTCTGGAGAACTGGACCAGATAGTCAGACCATTAGGCCTACTATTGAACAAAATGTGGAGTCTCGGGTAGGGATATACCATGAACAATTTCAACATGACCAAATTCAAAATGGCCGACCTGCGGACTTCCGATCGCCAAATTTTCTCGTTTACACAATCCACTCAGCATTTTTAAATGTATCGCTCCAAAATTTATGCCATATATCCATTTTACTAATATCTCGCATGAGTTCGAATTGGGCATGATTCGGACAGAAACTAGGTCATGGCGGCCAAAATGGCTGATAATCGGCCATTTTTTCAAATATGCGTAATATCTAGAAAACCAGACCGGATAGCTAGACCATTAGTATTGAACAAAATGTACAATTTCAGGTAGGGACATACCATAAAAAATGTCTACTTGATGAAATTCAAAATGGCCCACTTGCGGCTACTTTCAATCGACAAATTTTTCTGGTAATGCGATTCACTCAACATTTTTCTATGTATCGCTCCAAAATTTATATCATATACCCATTTCACTAATAGCTCAGATTATTTTGAAATTGGGCAAGATTCGAGCAGAAACTAGGTCATGGCGGCCAAAGTGGATGATGATGACAATTATTTTTGTAATGTGCGTAATATCTAGAAAACCAGACCAGATAGCTAGATCATTACTATTGAACAAAATGTGCAGTTTCGGGTAGGGATATACCATGAACTATTTCAATTTGCTCAAATGCAAATAGCCGAACTGCAGCCACTTTTGATTTCAATATTCGTAATAACTGGAAAATCGTGCCAGATTGCTTACTATTACTATTGAATAAAATGTTCGTTTTTTGTACTGCATGTACACAGAGCATTGTGCAGCCTGTTCCAACCAGACACAGACGGCACGCGTGTATCAAAATGCGGACAGCTCTCCCAGCAAACACGAGGCCTTGACCCAATGTTGTTTCAATGTTGGCCCAGCGCCGTTGGCGGTGGGCCAATATTGAAACAGCATTGGGTCAAATCCTCGCGTTTGCTGGGCTCCACACAGGTGTCGTCTACATCCACCCCTCCCCCACCATAATATTCTCGCCAGCTGATCAGGGTACTTTTAGCAAGACAGCCGGCCAATCACAAGCTTACAACAATACATGAAATTGAGAGCGGGGGACATATGACGTCAACCATCCGCACATTTTAACATGCGAAATAGCAGTGTCTAGGGTGAGCAGTGTATACTGCATGCTGCTAATAACTAATTCTCGGACAATTTCAATAATGATGACGGGCTATTGTCTAGTGTACTCTTGTTTCAAATGATTTTCACTTTTAAACGATGATTAGAGTTTGAGTTGGGCTGCGTTCAATAGCAGTCTGGTCTGTTAGATGTTGGGCCAGCGTCGCCGGTGCTGGCCTATATCCATTCAGCCCTAGTCAGTACTTCATGACGGCGTGAGTGCGTGCACATAGTAATACACCGCCCCCATGCTGTTTAAAAGTTGGCCAGCGTCGAACACTAATGTACGTTACACCGCCACATTGCCGGGTCAATGGTGGGCTTACGTTGCATAGACTTTACCAGCACGATGCTTTGAACCAAAGCAGGGTTAAAGTTGGCCCGTCGTCTGTAACGCTGGCCCTCATTCAGCGTGGCGCCCAACACGACACGGTAACCCAGTACTGAGCTAATGTTGGGTTAGCGTCGTAGACGGTGGGCCAACAGTAGCCCAGTATTTGGGTCAATGAAAACCGCTGGACAGACAGACAGACAGACAGAAAGAACAGAGCGGACAAAGGTAAACCAACATGTCCCCATCTCTGTGTACAGAGGGGGAGATAATAAATCCCCCGTGTATGATATCAGTCAATCGAATATACACTCACACATCAAGCTGTAATAGATTGTTCCACTAAATATCAAGAACATTTTTTTTACAACTATCACTTAGACTACATTTGCATTTTCTTACAGTCTTTCTTAATATTGATAGTCCTAAATTAGACATTTAAATGAATATTTTTACATAATTTGAATTAAACCTTCTAATATAATACACATATAAAACAACATAGATCAGGTAATATTCTACTTCATTATGCTGACAAAGGGATGATCCTGGTGCTTTTAACGTTTTGACATTAAACGTCTGTGTGGTATGGCCATTTTTGTGATTTTGAGACATTTTCTGATACTCCAAATAGAAATTTAGAATATATATATTTAGAATATATATTCCCCATACACCAATGGAACACACATGCATTAGATAACCAGAATACACTTCATTTAACTGGGCAATGTGATGTTGCTACGGTAACCAACAGCCATTTTGAATATGCTAATTATGTAGTCAATTTTTTAGATTTTTTCTTCTTTTTGAGATCTATGGAGATTCAGAAGTACAGTATCATATCAATTCACATAAAATAGTTCATAAATTACAGATGGTTCGAAGGTCTATGTACACACAAATTAATAGGGTAAATAAGTTATATATTATCATGGGATATAGTAATCTTTTTAAATTTTCTGGGGGGCATACCATATTTCCTATTTTGAGATGACATTCCCAAATCATCTCGGAAATACCGAAAGCCTCGTATTCATCTGAGCCTAGAGTTCTAGTTTTAGTTCAGAAACGGTTGTGACGTAGATCAATCAACCCTTTATGTTCTAGGTTCCACATGCTGTGTTCATAGTTGCGCAAGTGATGTCATTTCGTAAATGGCTAAGCAATATTGTCAGGTCCGAGCTGGGGTCGAACTATGATTTAATAGCTCTTGGAAAAAAAGATGGATAAAAAGTCAATTCCATTATTAATTCCGGGCATTTTTCAATTCCAGTCCAATTCCTTTTATTTCAATTCCAATTTCCGGACCAATTCCAGGAATTGAAGAATTATATCAGAATTAAGCTCAATTCCCATTAAATTCCGGAATTAACCCCCCAACTCCGATGGTAGAACATGAGCTTCTGGGGTCCTGGGTGTCTACGTTTGTTCATAATAATGTGCTGGGTCATAATAATTTACTGAGTACCCATTGTGGGCTCACGCACCGCATGCGCAGCATGGTCAATCTACACAGGAGTGGGGTCCGCCGCAATTGATGTAAACTATGGTTCAGTGATCGAAGTAAAACAACCCAGCTGCTTTACACATATATTACAATTCTTTCTATTTATGTTAAGTGTGTATGTGTCAACACGAGTGAGTGAGTGAGTGAGTGAGTGAGTGAGTGAGTGAGTGAGTGAGTGAGTGAGTGAGTGAGTGAGTGAGTGAGTGAGTGAGTGAAGGAGTGAGTGAGTGAGTGAGTGAGTGAGTGAGTGAGTGAGTGAGTGAGTGAGTGAGTGAGTGAGTGAGTGAGTGAGTGAGTGAGTGAGTGAGTGAGTGAGTGAGTGAGTGAGTGAGTGAGTGAGTGAGTGAGTGAGTGAGTGAGTGAGTGAGTGAGTGAGTGAAACAAATCGAATCAACAATAAAATTATACCCGTGACAATATGAGAAAACGCGATAAACCGCCAAAATAGGCGAAGAAATAACTGGGCGCTGCTGAAACAGGCAACGACATCTTTTTTTAAATAAATATGTTTAAACCAGCAATTTTTTTACCCTTGTTGGGACAACGTAAGATATATTATCCAAGCATCAAAATACACCCGTGACGTCAGTCTGTTGTTAAAGCAGTAAATTCGGATCTACAAATCTACTGTTATTTTGTACTGGTGAGGTCGGGCACAATATACGGGTTTAGCTACGAAACTGCATGTCTAATATTTCATTGTTTAGCCATACTGATTATGAAATTGAAGTTTTCTATAGCAAGTCTCAGAACACCTGCACATAGTCTGTGTACATTATTTTAAGTCGAAGAAAGTACTCAGTAACAATAGATTCGTAGATCTGAATGTACTCGGCGCTTCGCGCCTCGTACATTCGCATCTTCGAATCTATCAAATTTCGTTCTTTCTCTTTGACATATAGAGTCTGACTAGTGGCATAACATCCTGGGTTAGGAAGGGATATAATTATCACGCTACTTAATGATGAGAGAACTCGACGTGTAATATTATATGTTACTTATTCTTACATATGATTTAAGAGGCCCTGTGGTCAGGTGGTCATCCCGTCTCACATGGTGTTCGGAGGCTGCCTGCTCAGGTTCTGTAACAATCTAGTTAGAATCAATACAGGGCGTTGCTCCGATGTTGTTTCGATAATCGTGCAGCGTCATAGACGGGAAGGAATCTAATTAGATAGCGGAAGGTCTAAGCAGATTGAAGCTAAAGAAGAGACCCTCTCCTAAATTCCGCATGTGCACAGACAGGGATCTGTTCATATTTAGGGATATGAGGGTAATTTTTGCCTGTAAATGATCGTAATATTAAAATACACATTTTATTAGCAAAAATCAACCAGTACGTGATGGCGCTACATATTTGTCACCACTGCAACCGATTAGAAATTCATTGAAGCAACTTGTTTTGTTTCACTGAACCATAATATTTACATTGCGGCGGACCCCACTCCTGTGGGCGTCGACAATGCTGCGTATGCTGTTGCGCCCACAATGTTTATTTATGCCCAGACGATCCACCAACTTTAAAATGAAATAAATCGGGCTTTAGGCCACCTTTGTGCACATATAGGCTAAACTGGGCCAGGAGAACCTCCTGAGGATGGTGAGATGAATGAGATGACACTGTCCTCCAGACACATGATCCGAAATTCGAACAATGCCGGTCTGAGGCCGAGCACGCTACCTCTCGGTCACGGAGGCTCCCCACAATACTGAGTTTCACACGTGGATGGGGAAGAAACATTTTTGTTTTTTTTCAAACCGCCGAGACCGGGAACCGAACCCCGAACTCTGGCGTGAAAGGCAGCGGTGCTCACCACTACCCTAGGGTATATATATACAATTGTGCAAAGAAAATGTAATTTTAAAAATAACGCTATATAGAGCCGTGTATATTAGACCAGTGTGTATATATTGGACCACTCACTACCCAGACTAAAAATAATCATATATTATTGATCACTTCACTTATAGGGGAACACCTTCAAAGTTTAAAAGCATTCATTTAGTTGGCACATCTCTTGAATTAAATATTTTTGACCGTGTTTTGCGTATTTTTTCTTTTTAGTCAAAACAGCGTTATTGTAGTAATTTTGATCGGGTAGATTGTGAATGCAAACTGTACGTAATATTATACTGAATGAGCAGCATGGATAGAAAAAATATTCTAAATTTTCTACAGGTGGAATTATGACATATAGTCAGCGTGTATATAGAACCACAACTGATCCAAATAACACACCACTGGTCCAATTTACACGCAATCTTCTAAAAAATATGTAGTGGACCGCAGGTCCATTTTACACATCTCTAGGTCCAGTATACACGCAACCAAATAAAATAGATTAGGATGTCATTTCCACTGTAATGTGTCAACAAAGGGGTGTCAACCGTACAATATTCGAACATGATTTTTCAGAATCAAACCTGAAGTAATATGTTTACCAAAGTTGATATGCCAATATTTAACCACAACGGCACCTTGGTTAACTAAGTATTCTAATTTGTGAATCTCCAATTATCACTACTCATGGTATTATGCTATGGCCATGACAGTGTTATATATTTAGGGTCTAGTCTGCTAGTACTGGTTGGCTACTGCATACTCATTAAAAATAAGAATCAATTGATCTGTTATCATGCAAAAAACTGGTCCAAGTAGGCCTAACATACAGATCAGTTGGTCCAATTTACACATCGTCGCGGTTCAATTTACACACTGGATGTGTATATTGGAACGGTTTACCCACCTATAAAAGTATAGTTTAAATATAATACAGTGTTCACACAATAAGAAAACTACTTCATTACGTAGCTGTTATGATGCAGTTAATGTTTAAACAAATGTAAGTCAATATATCTGATACATCACTCACAGGACAAGCTTTTCCTTAAGTGCGCCAATATACACGGCTCTCCCCACTTTACTTGGATAGTGAAAGCACTCGTTTTTAGCTGCAGTTTACCTAAGTTTTATTATACACTTTAATTTAACCCTTTCACCACTGAAGCCCGTTTTTAAGTGCTGAATGCCATGGCATTCAGCACTTAAAAACGGGCTTCAGTGGTGAAAGGGTTAAAGGATACACTGTATCTGTATCCCATTCTTTATTATTTTAAAAACAGTTTATTGAACTGTAATATGCACGGAGGTTCCATTGGCACGCTGAAAAAGGTTTTAGGTGTGCACGCTCAAGTGGTGACGAAACCCTCCTTGTCTACTTCTGACCAACTGACTATTACTCATGTTAGTTGACTTGTAAAAACAGGGATGGTTTAAGCTGGATGCACCTGATTGAATTATTCACAATGCCGCTAATGTTGTGCTAATGCTCGACCACCTCTGCGATGCTGTCCCGATATTACCCCAGTTGGTTTTTTTTATTTTTCATCGCGCAAACAATTCTAGCTTGGAACGAATAAAAAAGAAAAAAAATGAGAAAAAAGGGGTTAATTATGCGATGAAATTAAGGAAGGCCGACTATCGTCCATAATTAACTTGATCGTGCCTGATATCTGGCAAACCATGCCAGATAACTAGATCATCAATACAAAACAAAATTCGTGGTTTCAGGGAGGGATATACCCTGAACAATTTCAACGCGATCAAATTAAAACAGGCCGACTATCGGCCATAATTAATTCTATAACTAGACCATTATTACGAAACAAAATTCGTGGTTTCAGGGAGCAATATGTCCTGACAAATTTCAGCTCGATCAAATTCAAGATGGCTATCAGTCATAATAAACTTTAATATGCCTGATATCTGGCAAACCAGGCAAGATAGACCATTTCAACTCCATGAAATTCAAAATGGCCATCGATGACAGATTATCAATAATAATCAGTTGATAATTGACTTCAATATGCCTCACTCACTCACTCATCGGCCATATTTCACTTTATTGTGTCTGATATCTGGTAAACCATGCGAGTTAGCTAGGCCATTACTATAAAAACAAAAGGTGTGGTGTCAGGGAGGGATATACCCTGCAAAATGTCAACTTGATCAAATTCGAAAATGACCGATTTCCGACAATCATTGACTTTATTATCTGTAATAAAGCCTACACGGCAAACTGTGCTAGATAGCTAGACCATTACTGTAAAACAGAATGTGAGAGTTCAGGGAAAAATGCACCCTGAAAAATTTCCATCACGCGGGAGCGGCGGGGGGTTATGGCGGCAGGCTGGCCTCTTGTTGTTTGTTGGTAAAACCTAATTATTTTCATACATTTGTATTCGACCCATCAGCATTTACGAGCAAAACAAATTGCTATTTCAATGATAAATGTCTTAGTATTAGTTATACGTGGTATCTTTTTGCCGATGTTGGCCTGTGATAATGTACCTCATCACGTGTTATTAGATATCGTTGTTATCTGAATCTGATAAGTTTCTGGGCAGTCCTCCATAATTATAACGTGTTGGTCCAATAAACTATTCGTATATAGTAGGCCTACCCCCAGCAAACACGAAATATTTCTATGACATAAAATTTATACAATGTCGGACCAACGTCGAAGAATGTATAAATTTAAGATTTTGTCAATGCTGAGATTTCCTTTTAATGTCCCCCCCCCCCATTTCCTTTAAATGCCACCCCCCCCCCCCCCTCGACAGCGTCATTGTGTAATATTAGACTCACCGTCGACTATTACTTTTATGCTGGTGAAAGTCGATGCTTTTCAAGACAACATGTTTTGATTTTCAATTCTTTTCAAGGCCTTGAAAACGAAGTGTTAAAAATCATTGCTTTTCAAAGCAGCATATGGGTGTGGCTCGCCTGGGTGTGAAGCAGCAATTAGCATGATTAACCGCTATTTTGTATAGGTGTTGACCATTGTCGCTGGAGCCGTGAGCCCGATCCAAAACACACCAGGTGTCAAGTGCCCAACGCCTGTACCTGTCACATTAACCCTTTAAGCCCTCACGATGCATCAATGCATCATTTTACATCCCTGAAAACAGCTTAATTTTCCTACAACCAAGTGTTTTCGAATAAATATTTCCACGAAACTGGTTTACCAATACATGGCAATTTTCTTCACTTTTTTACCCACATCAAATCATCTTCATCCACTACAAGTCGAGAATTGCGGCAGCAATTCGCGGCTTGTAGTGGATGAAGATGACAATGGTAAATTCAGGCTTGAAAGGGTTAAGCACAGATACAGGTAGCCGCACAAAAAATCAGACGTTTGTAGTTTTTCAACCTCTTTTTTTTAACCCTTACATTCCTGAAATATGTTTGTATAAACCATGTCATGGAGGCGAAAGGATTTTTTCGAAATGCAATAATCGTAAATGTCTTAGCTGTCTCTTTCTGCTTCATTTGAGTACCTATGTTATGGGTTTACGGTCTTTATAAATGTTTTATTTCTTTCAGCGAGGGGGCTGTCTTAATTCGTCAGAATCTGACGTCTGTGGTCCCCGCGCTGAAGAGGTTAAGCGCTACACACGACAGTTATCGTTTGTAATCTGTTTTATTAGCAGGTTTAACCCTTTCACTACTGAAGCCCGTTTTTATGTGCTGAATGCATTCAGCACATAAAAACGGGCTTCAGTGGTTAAAGGGTTAAACCACAGTTATAGGGAAAGAAATGACTGTTTTAACATCAAGATTTGCAAATATTTGGTCTTAAATTAAACAAATGTGAACATTTTAAAACCACCCAAAGTTGTGTCTCGCTACCGCGATCCACAGCTTCAATTGTCTGAAAATGTAAAAACGATAACTAAGCAGATAATATAAAGGGCTAAAACCCTGTTTCCCCATTGGGCCCCACTCTGAGCGGCGCTCATAAGAATCAGTTGTGCTAATCCATGTGGCGCCACCATTTGCATAGCATTTGTACAACCACGGCCCAACGACTTCGACGTTGGTCAAACGTTGTACAAATGTTATACACATGTTTTGTGTTTGCTGGGTTGATGTGGCACACGGAAAATAAGCTGACACCAGATGACGCTGTGGACAATGAAACAGGGCGAGGCCAACAACATCAAGAACTGAGCTCTGCCACAGAGAGGCTGCATGGTTCTAATTTCATTACATCCGGATCTAAGCAACCTCGGTTATTACTGAATAATATGCAATATAATAATGGGGTTTCGTCTATCATGCTGCAAGCTGTAATGGTTTAGGATTTTCGCAAAACCCGATAATATGCTAGCTTTTTCTACAAACCATACATTGCATGAACAAATTAACTTCAGATCAAACAAATAAAATCGTAATATATCTACAAGCGTTTGCTTCTGTATATGGACATTTGTGAAATTGTATTTGTTTGTAAACCTTCTCAGTGATCGCAAGATTTTAGGGATCTTTAAAGTTGTTTATCTGACTAAGCTCAAAAAAATTAACCCTTACAACGCTGAAATATTTTTTGTATAAACCATGAAGACCTAATAGGGTTTTTTCAATATGAACTCATCACAAATATCTCAGTTAGCTCTTTTCGCTTCATTTGACTACCTATATATATTATGGGTCTACGACTATTATACATTATTTGTAATTCTTTTCTTGCGGGGATAGACTTCAGACGTCAGAAAAATGAAAGGGTTAAACACCTTTATAACTTTTATTACAATATATAGGGTTGTGTTTAACTGGACAGCAGAGTTCTCATTCGTTATTTTCAAACAGAGTACTTGATTTGATAATAAAAATATTTGTTTTTCCAATGTATTTACAAATGAACAAGAATACAGTTTGAAAGGTAATTTCGAGGTCTGGATAAAATGTTCTAAAATGTGTTAGAAAAAGGAGCATTTTTGCGTTGATTTGGTAGCCAATGCCATAACAATAATTATTATTCTTGGTCCTTTTAATTTAAGCATATACCTCAACAGTATTAAATACTAGACAAGCCTGCTGGTTGAGAATATTTGTCTCGCGTCTGCTGTCTGAATGCAGTTGGCCATCATGCAATAAAGGAGAGATGTAGCAAACCTTTCTTAGCACTTAAAGAGCTGACAAATTTTGCATAAACCATAGAGATCGAAGAGTCTTTCTCAAATTGAAATCACCATAAATGTCTTAGTTACCTCTTTCCGCTTCATTTGAAAACATATGTTATGGGTCCACGGTCATTCTATTACAGTGCGGGGATTGACTTTATACGTCAGAATCTGACGTCAGAATCTGACGTCTACAGACGTCAGATTCTGACGTCTAAAGTCGGTCCCCGCACTGTAAGGGTTATTTGGGGCTGAAATGTTATGGTTTTACATGTTTAGATTCTAAAGATGTTAAAATCAAATTTGTCGTCAATAGAAGACTAACGGGCACGTCACATGTTGCGGTTCTGTGATTTATAATGTGCCAGAAGGTAATGGCTTTTTAGCTTTTGCTACGTTAAAAAATCTTGTTTTTTTCGATTAGATATGCGGAGCGATTTATCAAGCCAGCGCAAATTATACTATATGATACTTTGAGTGTATATACAGGGTTTGCCATATGTGGCGACAGAAGCAAACTATCTGAAATTACCATTCACAGCACCAAAAAATACCCCGGTAGCCATTTAATCAGCTCATTGTGGCGACTAACCTCATTTCTCCTACCCACCACTGGTATAGCATCAAGCCTAGATATAGTATCACTATGGTATAATCGAGGATTATGAAGTAAATATGAAGGAATTGAGGAGTGTCTTCGCAGGCACTTCCTTCAACATAAGTCATAAAGTACCGGTAACGTATTTAAATAATTTAAAATTGAAAGATCACATACAATGTTGGTATTTGTACATATAAATCACATTGTTCTCATTAGTTGGGCAAACAATTTAAAAAATATAACGATGCATTAAAACGGTTACAATAAATACTATCTAAACAATGTACACAAAGTTAGGCAACCATATTAGGGCATGATATTGATAAACTGCGTAAGAGTTATTGTAAAGTTCTAGCTGAAAACAGTCATTATTTTCATAGAGAAATTGTGACAAATTCCGCAACATAGGCATCAATAAATATTGGTAACGCCTCGCCTATTTACCCAGTTAACTAATACAAAACATTTGTATAACATTTGTACAATGTGGACTAATGTCGAAGACGTTGGGCCGACGTTGTACACATGTTATGCAAATGTTTTGTGCTTACTGGGTAGTATTGATGGTGGATGGTACACAATTATTTATAAAATCGTTAATTATTAGGAATTTTACTCAACTTTGTTAGAACCTCATTTTAAGATACTGATAATCATTGTTTAAATATATCTCTATGGCAACTCACGTAGCCTATCCGTTACAGTTAGAGCCTACAGTCCATGAACGAAGCTTTGTGATCTGGTAATGTTCCTCTGCTTCGCACAGCACCAGACAATACGCGGATGCGTTTCTTTGATCTTGGAGGTGAACTTCAGTAGACAACACAATGATGAAACTATATAGATACCTTATTTTGGCCTACTCACTCTTTGTGATATTTACAGAAAAATAAACAGTACAAAACAAAATATTTGGTTTGTGACGTCATAGATTTATATATTAATGTGGTCTAAAATTATCCATTAAAGTAAAAAATTATATAAATTCAATTTACATCCACTTTGTGTCTGGCCACCGTGACACAACTTCAAGTGGGTGAAAGTGATTTGAATTTGTATAATTTAAATCAAAACATATTCCAATGTTTACAGTTTTAATGCTCCTTATCCCCAGATTTTGTTGTTTCAAGGTTAAATAAAAAAGTTGAAAGTGGCTATGGGCCCCTACAATATAGTCCCAATGGCTGAAACAGGTTTCAGCCACAGATTGACCCCGTACAAAATCGTGGAACATTTCTTTGGGCGATCATATCGAAGACTTGCATACTCTTTGACAATAAAAACATGGGTCCTTAATCTTCGCTTCTTTTTTCTATTTTCACATGCACATTTTTATAGTGACCTGTGTGATAAAAATAAACGTGTGTGCTCGTCAATCCAGTTGAAAGAAAGGATATGTTGGGTTCAGGATGTCAGATGTAAAAATCACCCGTCAATAGGGGGGGGGGGGGGGGGTGACGGCGTTTTTTCTCCTCAAGGGTTATTCAGCAGAGCACTGGCTGGAAGCAATTCTGCATTTCATGTTAATGATTGAAAACGAATAAAATCTGCTGGTCAGCAAAAGTCCATCAGATGGGGTATTTTAACCCACAGTTAGTCATGTAATTGTGACATTTATTTTCAGAAAATGCATCATTTTACCTAAATATCTGTTATAATTGTGAGGCATACTTCTATATAAATATTTGTAATAAATAATAATGATACAATAAATACTAAATCGTTGAAATGACTGACAAGATGCCACATTATATAAGTCAAGAGAACCTGGCTGATTTATATGCACAACAAACCCAAATTACTATATATCACATTTAAAACCACACTAATTGTATCTAGCCACGTTAAACAATATATTTCAAAACCGAGAAGAAGTTTATTAATTCAATTGATTACAGGAATTTTACCAATAGCTTTAGAAGCTGGATGATATAAAAGAATACGGGATCCTGTAACAAAAACATTTAGAAATTTAAGAGTTGAAGAACGTTTGTGTAATATGTGTGACCTTTTTTTCGGATAGATATCATGCATTTATGACAATATTGTTTATATTGTAATTGACATATAATCATTGAAATATGTAAACGGATTTATTAAATCATCTACATTCAGCTGGTAGGCTTTAAATGGTCCCACGTCAGTGTGGATGATTATATAACACTGAGCTGCTCATCCCGTCAGGCGGGGGACAGTGTTGTCGGGGCCGATTCAGTGGAGGGTCAGCGTCGTAGACGGTGGGCCAACATTGAGCCCCGTGTCTGTCGGGGCGCACTGTCACCAACACCCGCAGATATATTATTCTATTTGTAGTGACTTGCAAGTCAATTTTGCTGGACATTGTACTTTGTTTGTCACTAAAATAATTAAAGATATATATAATGTTCCTGTATCCATAATGTGGTCAGACCACAATTATTTGTCAAATAATTTTGACCAATACTTGATCTCATTGATGTGAATCTACTGTATTGATAAATACCAACATTTTAACTAGATTTTTTACTTAAGATGTCATATAAAGACATTGAGAGAACGTTTTTGCTTCAAAGACATTGAATGTATTTTACTGCAGTCATCAGTTACAGTTAATCAGATAAATGTTCTTACACAAGGTGTCCCATGATTCGAACTGGGCACCTCTGTCGGTAGTGATTGTAGCAGGGGTCCCGAAATGAGCCACCCACCCGCTGAAAAAGGCATCGGCGATGGTTTCTGCAATTGTCAATAAATATTTAAAACTATTCGAATAAGGTAAGGCCCGACGTGTACATGATCGAACCTCTCTGTCGGTTCCTCGAACTTTCCGACAATTGGTTTATTATGGCGTGAAACTTTAGCGGTTGACAACCTGTGCAGGAACTGCACCAATTCGCGATATCGATATTCATTCCGTGCAACACAAAACGAGAATTTAGAAGAGATTTCGTGGCTTTGTGAGAAGGGTATCCTAAACCGTGAAGTGTTGTAAAAACGTTTCTTCGATTTTTTTACTTGTTACGTTCGGTCTGGTGTGTCTGGTCAATACGTCGCATCAGACCAATACGTCGTCGAAAGTTTCGTGCAGGCAAAACTCCATATTAGAAGATGTAGAATGCCTCAAACGTATAAATTCGGTGTCAATTAGCCTGATCGGCGCTCAAGTCTTTATAATTGATAACAGCATCGCAGTCGATAGCTGATATAGTCGGTCGCGACAAAGCGTCACCTACAGAATTTGTTTCTCCTTTTACATACCGAATATCTGTGTGTAACATGTGTGACCTTTCTGAAACAGAAAACGAAATTCACTTTGTATTTATATGTTCCCTATATGACAATTTTAGAATAACGCTTTTTTAAACTGTGACTGAAAACAGTCGCAATTTTTTAGAACTAAATAATGCTGACAAGTTTTTATTTTTAGTTATGCATTCTTGGAAACCTTTGTCAAAATTTGAGGAGGCTGCATAGAAAGAAAATCTAAATTCTTCCGATTATAAATAATTCGTCTTTTTTTCGAATAGATATCATGCATTTATGACAATACTGTTTATATTGTAATTGACATATAATCATTAAAATATAATAATAGTGCTATTTGGGTCATCTGTTGGTTTATTTCTCATTGATCTATGTGCGTATGTGTACATGAAAAAACAGGCCAGCTAGGCCAGATTGAATGACTTGTGTATAATAATTTAAAAAATGGATAGATGAATAGATAATATCTGAGCCATTGATCTGCAGTCCATAATGTCCATAATCTCCGGGTCAGGTAATAAATATAAGAAAAACAACGACGATGAAATCTTAATTCAACAAAAATATTTATTTGTAACATTAGTAAATACCATATAATTTGCCGAAAACAGCAAAATAATAACATGAATAACAAATACAACAAGATTATTGACCTCGCCTATATGTCATGGATATTAACTACAAAGTAGTGATGAGAATGATGGAGAAATCAAATACAACATGTCACCTCAACACAACCTTTGGTATATTTTCAGTGTTTCCTGGAAATCATTTTTCACTTTGTTTTACAAGACGAATCTGCATATTCTATTTGTTAAAAAATATTTTAATTGTTCATAATAATATAGTTTATATCAACGGTCTTCCAAGTGAAGCAACATATTAGCGTATTAAGTTATATAATTTTAAAGTGAAGAACATTCATTTGGAGATAATATGATATGAATGTTTGCAGGTGTGTTGGTTGAGTTCTCGACTTTTTGCAGCTTCTCAGTCCAGCGTGCTACCATATCATCCAATGTGTCATCAGCTGTTAAACCTTGGTTGTAACATTGTCTTGAATCTTGACATTGTGATGAATTTAAGCTGCCTCCATTGTAATAGAGTATGTCTGTTCCATCTTCATAACTACCTGATGTAATCCTAGAATATCCCAGGCTTTCTTGTGATGATTCCAATATATTCGGAGCAAATAATTCATTGCTAATAGATGTATCAGATACGGAATGTAAACTTGAACTTAATTCACTCGATTTGTAATATGAAAATTCCACAGAATGGGAACCCACACTACCACATAACAAACTATTATCTGAGAAGAATCCACTGTCTGTTAAGCTAGGACTTGCACAAGACCAGATTTCAAAGTCATCATGTCTCACTGAATAATCAGCAAATATACAGCAATTTTCATCTGGTGCTTGAAGTATGTCCTCTTTTTGCATGGCGAGTTGTAGAGGATCTGCATCAATAAAGTTAATTAGTGCAGATTCATCTTCTTTGACTCTTTCTGACAAGTCATACAATGAGGTAGAACACTGTACTTCATCACACAAATCCATTGTGAAATGTCAGACACGATATAACCAGATAACAGTAATTTGACAGAAACACGTTTTGTTTCAACACTGAGTCTATGACGATTTAACTGATGAATTGACTGACTGCGACTACTTTTATATCTGAGAGACTTTGCCATAACAGTGGCAGGTGTCAATCAATCTTGGGAATCTCCACCTGGTGTGACTACTCAGCATTTTGTTGAGCAGTCACCTAAATTGAGTAGTGGACAGATTGTTGAGTACTCCTGTCAAGTGAGAATCTACTCACCAGAGGTGACATCTCGTCTTCACACCTGCCAGTCATTATCACACCAGCCATCTTGGTTAGTTCACGCTAAATAAACAAGCTTGATAAAATCATTATTATCAACTTCTTAAATAAGAATCGAACAAGACCAATACATCTTGCAGCTTGAAACGAATGGAACAAGTTATTAATCTCACCTTACTTATTTATTTTATTTTATTTATTTATTTATTTATCTATTAAGCTTTCTATAAGTATAAGTACTTTTTGTTTTGGAGAGCCCCTCGATTAGCGCTAATAGTGCTATTTGGGTCATCCAATTGAATAAATATGTTTACAATACAATATAAGTACATGTGTATAAAATATACATAAATAAAACTGTACATATAGAGGCAAGTGGCGACAGGTGACCAGCACCTATACGACACCACTTTCCTAGACACATGTAATACTGTTGCGTTTATGGACAGAAGTTAATTGTATAATAATTAAAAATTGCAAACATTTAATTTAAATTCGTGAGAGGAGAAGCAAAATTTTAATTTGTGAAAGCAGTAGCATCGCATATACGCAAAACACACTAAAGAAAACATTTTTAGATTTCATGGCGTATATGAAATATAGAGATAGAACATAGTAATTCCATAAATTCAACGTCATTTAAAACAGTAACCGTAATTAAAAACAACATGAGAGCAAGTTAAATGTCAATATGTAATATATTTGTGAGTGAAGCGCTGGGAACTCTGTCAACTCCATTTCAAATTTAGCACCTCATCAGTACACGTGAGATAGAGTGAACAAGTGAGTGATACCACAGTGTCAACTGTTTCAATCTGTAAATATTACGCCATCAGAACTTAACATAAGACAAGATGACTTACTTAAAATGTTACATGACACAGATGTGAATGATGTTATTTTATCAGACATATGTAATGCTGCAGCAGATTACGATACTACTGATTTTTGTTCTGTGAATAAAAACTTAACAGACAGTGGGTTTTGTTCAGATACAAGTCTGTCATGCTTCAGAATGGAATCCTCAATTAGTGGAACCTCCGAATGTTCACCTAAACAGGCTGTTTTGAGTTCTGTGCATGATAAAACTGATGTGTATGACTCACACATATCGTTTGAACGAAATTCATGGAACTCTCACTTTAACGACACGCCACAACTCACGTATCTACATTCACAGGAGACACAGAGTCAAGGATATCATAGTACGTGGCAGACAAGTATTCAGGATCAGAGTTCCATACAACCAGAGTATCATACATCTTCATGGAGTGACTGGCAATATAGCAGAAACACACAGCATCAACAACCTCTCCTTCAGTCGATAACAAGTGACACCATAGAGACATTTTATGATCCAGGCTCGATGAGTAATCATTATAAATCATCTTGTATGATGAAGCAGCAGGACCCATCTTCACTCTCATCACAGCGACCAACAGAAGATAAACCACTGGAGTCATATGTGGCTCTGGTTGCTAAGGCTCTGATGAATTCTCCTTCTAATCAGTTTGTTCTGGGCAGTATTCATGATTGGTTGTTGGAGAAGTACCCTTATTTCAGGTCAGCTAAGTGTGCATGGCGCAGCAGTGTTAGACATGCTCTGTCTACCAAAGAGTGCTTCATGAAGAATGGTCGCTCTAAAAATGGACGAGGTTTTCTGTGGGCCATTCATCCACTCTGTCTCAATGATTTTCGCCGTGGAAACTTCAACAGAAGACAAGCCAGAAAACGTGTACAGCAGCTGAGTCGACAGATGAAGAGACCCAGTGATAAATCCTCCTCAGTGTCACCTGGCGAGCATTACTCACCTGTATCGATGCCACGTGGTGTAGATCAGCCGTACTACACACCTATGACGTCAACTCCTTATCGTGAATCTCACACAGGCCAGATGCATACAATCAACTTTGGACAACAACTACCAGCAACCAGTGCAGTGCACAGATTCAAAAAGATTAGTTTAGAAGAGGATAATTCGTGTTGCTATGGTGACATACCATCACCATTTTGAGAATTTTTTCATGAATAATTCACATCACTTCAATATCATAATTCAATTGACTTTCATTGTAAACCATTATTGTTAATCATTATCATAACATTTTTTGTTAATTGTTCGCACTTGTTAAAGCTTTTTGTTACCACTTATAAACAGATCAATTACGTTGACAAATTGTGTTTACTTTTTGCTACTTGTTTGGTGGTTCTTATCACAATAGAATACATCTGTGTATAGGCATAAAATTGAAGTATAATTGAATTGAGTATACTTAAAGATTCTCAACCATACCCCCGGGCTAAGTGACAATGTGTATCTAAAAAACTGCGCTTGTGGCAACAGTAATGGCAGAAATTGCTAAAGTCAGTTATCTACGTGACTGGCCAAGTAGCACCTTAGCGTACGTATATATAACAAAAAACATTACAGTCGAAGTGGGTTTACAGCGTGGGGTGTTGGCGGACATTGATGAGTGCGGCTATGACCAACTCCACATGAGTTTTTCCGATTCTCTTAACAATCACCCTCTTTTGCAACAGTCATGCCCAAAACTAATGTATCTCATCCAACTGACTTAGGTTCGATTTATACATTTTCGATATAGTTACTGATTTACGTTACAAAATGTTCCATTATTTTACACAATGTGTGATTTAGTTATGCCAGGCCTGGCTTGATCTATATTTACAAATTATTTATATGATGCGTGCGCTGGGTCCGCAGTATATATCATTGGGTTCTATAACCGTGTGAACCAGCTGCACGAATCGAGCAGGGGTGTGGATCTGTCGTCCAACACGTGTTTGTGTAAATGGCTTATTCCTCGTTACTTTACCGTTTTGATCGGCATTATCATCGTTTAGGTTGTTGGCGCGTGGTTTTTGTGGAACTCGAGCAGGCAATATCGTTTCTCCAATGTAAAGGAATGTGTGAATATGTTAGCGGAAGAGGGAATGGCCGCCCTGGCATGCGGTGCCCTGTGGAGTGCTGGCAGCTCGAGCGACTGTTCCCCGGTCGTGTTGGATCGCTGATCGGTCGCTGGAATCATTTCCTTTTGTCTGTATCGTAGACCGTGCGTGCCAATTTTTTTCCGTATCAACTCCGATCCTGGAGGGTTTCGGCGTGGTAGTACTACGTGCTCCTACCCCGGCCGTCCGAGGTACACTAGTTTTCGCTGAAGGCTTAAAAGCCGTAGGTTTTGACGTCGTTGTAGCTTTGTGCTGTTTAGTGTAATCGTTTTCAGGCTTACCCTCAATGTGCGCAGGTTTGACACGGACTGTAGTAACCGTCTCTACCTTGCTTTTTATCATCACTTTGAACACTCGGCCGCACCTTGCTACGACCCTATGTGGTCCGTTGTAAGGGGCAGTCAGTGGTGGTGCGATTGCGATGCGTCGCAAAAATACACGTAAACATGTGTCGAGCTCCTTTTATTGGAGCATGTCTCTTTGATTCGTGTTGCACGGGGGGTTTAGCCGGGAACGCAACATGGCTACGCGCTATTTATCTGAGTAATTTTCTAAGTCAGTGTTAGCGTCGACTGTATAATTCTCTGTAAAGTCACCGGACAAACGTAGTGTCATTTCGTAAGTCAACATGATCGAACCTCTCTGTCGGTTCCTCGAACTTTCCGAAAATTGGTTTATTATGGCGTGAAACTTTAGCGGTTAGACAACCTTTGCAGGATCTGCACCAATTCGCGATATCGATATTTATTCCGTGCCACACAAAACGAGAATTTATAAGAGGTTTCGTGGCATTGTGAGAAGGTTATCCTAAACCGTGAAGTGTTGTAAAAACGTTTCTTTGATTTTTTTTAGTTACGTACGGTCTGGTGTGTCTGGTCGATACGTCGCATCAGACCAATACGTCGTCGAAAGTTTTGTGCAGTCGAAACTCCATATTAGAAGATGTAGAATGCCTCAAACGTATAAATTCGATGTCAATTAGCCTGATCGGCGCTCAAGTCTTTAAAATTGATAACAGCATCGCAGTCGATAGCTGATATAGTCGGTCTGCGACAAAGCGTCAGCTACAAAATTTGAGAACAACGCTTTTTTAAACTGTGACTTAAAACAATCGTAATTTTTTAGAAATGAATAATGCTGGCAAGTTTTCATTTTTAGTTATACATTCTTGGAAACCTCTGTCAAAATTTGTGAGGCTGCATAGAAAGAAAATCCAAATTATTCTGATTATAAATATTTGTGTTGTTTTCGGATAGATATCATGCATTTATGACAATATTGTTTATATTGTAATTGACATATAATCATTGAAATATGTAAACAGATTCATTAAATCATCTACACTGAGCTGGTAGTCTTTAAATTGTCCCACCTCAGTGCGGATGATTATGTAACACTGAGCTGTTCATCCCGTCAGTCGGGGAACTGTGTGGTCGGGGCTGATTCAGTGGTGGGTCAGCGTCGTAGACGGTGGGCCAACATTGAGCCCTGTGTCTGTCGGGGCGCACTGTCACCAACACCCGCAGATATAATATTGTATTTAGAGTGACTTGTAAACCAATTTTAGCTGGACATTGTACTTTGTATGTCACTAAAATAAATAAAGATATGTATAATGTTGCTGTATCCATATTGTGGTCGGACCACAATTATTTGTCAAATAATTTTGACCAATACTTGATCTCATTGATGTGAATCTACTGTATTGATAAATACCAACATTTTAACTAGATTTTTTACTTAAGATGTCATATAAAGACATTGAGAGAACGTTTTTGCTTCAAAGACATTGAATGTATTTTACTGCGGTCATCAGTTACAGTTAATCAGATAAATGTTCTTACTGATAGTTTATCTATCTATCTATCTACCTATTTATCACCAGAATTTTTTTTATGATATTTAGAAAAGTATAACTTTCTAATGCCAGATAACGTTAACGTTATTCTGAACTTTTTTTGTCAAGTTATTGTCAAGAATATATTAAAAAAAAATATATTTTGATTTCAAGTGATCAGTGTTCTCTCACCAGTAAAATAATTCATGCTTGAATAATTGCAGGGTGTTATTTCAGTAAATTAATGGGTAGAATAATAAATAAAAATTATTTGGACCAACTGTGTGAGTTGCAGAGGCGACACAGACAAACAAAAGAGATACAGATGTTTTACTGATATAATTGAATGTCATTGTTGGTTTATTTTTCATTGATCTATGTGCGTATGTGTACATGAAAAAACAGGCCAGCTGGGCCAGATTTAATGACTTGTGTAAAATAATTAAAAAAATTAATAGATGAATAGATAATATCTGAGCCATTGATCTGCAGTCCATAATGTCCATAATCTCCGGGTCGGATAACATATATAAGAAAAACAACCATGATGAAATCTTAATTCAACAAAAATATTTATTTGTAATATTAGTACAGCAAAATAATAACATGAATAACAAATACAACAAGATTATTGTCCTCGCCTATATGTCATGGATATTAAGTACAAAGTAGTGATGAGAATGATGAAGAAATCAAATACAACATGTCACCTCAACACAACCTTTGGTATATTTTCAGTGTTTCATGGAAATCATTTTTTACTTTGTAATACAAGACGAGTCTTCATATTCTATTTGTTAAAAAATATTTTAATTGTTCATAATAATATAGTTTCTATCAACGGTCCTCCAAGTGAAGCAACATATTAGCGTATTAAGTTATATAATTTTAAAGTGAAGAACATTCATTTGGAGATAATCTGATATGAATGTTTGCAGGTGTGTTATTTGAGTTCTCGACTTTTTGCAGCTTCTCAGTCCAGCGTGTTACCATATCATCCAATGTGTCATCAGCTGTTAAACCTTGATTGCAACATTGTCTTGAATCTTGACATTGTGATGGATTTAAGCTGCCTCCATTGTAATAGGGTATGTCTGTTCCATCATCATAACTACCTGATGTAATCCTAGAATATCCCAGGCTTTCTTGTGATGATTCCAATATATTCGGAGCAATTAATCCATTGTTGCTTGATGCATCAGATACGTAAAGTAAACTTGAACTTAATTCACCCAATTTGTAATATGATAACACAGAATGGGATCCCACTCTACACCATAACAAACTATTATCTGAGAAAAATCCACTGTCTGTTAAGCTAAAACTTGCACAAGACCAGACTTCATAGACATCATTTCTCACTGAATAACCTACAAATATACAGCAATTTTCATCTGGTGCTTGAAGTATGTCCTCTTTTTGCATCGTGAGTTGTAGAGGATCTGCATCAATAAAGTTAATTATTGCAGATTCATCTACTTTGATTATTTCTGACAAGCCATTCAATGAGGTAGAACACTGTATTTCATCACAAAAATCCATTGTGAAGTGTCAGTAACACGATATAACGAGATAACAGTAATTTGACAGAAACACGTTTTGCTTGAGCACTGAGTCTGTGACGATTTAACTGATGAATTGACTGACTCCGACTACTTTTATATCTAACTGCCTTTGACATAACAGTGACAGGTGTCAATGAATTTTGGGAATCTCCACCTGGTTTGACTACTCAGCATTTCGTTGGGCAGTCTCCTGAATTGAGTAGTGAACAGATTGTTGGGTACTCCCTTCAAGTGAGCATCTACTCACCATAGGTGACATCTCGTCTTCACACCAGTCAGTCATTATCACACCAGCCATGTTGAGTACTCCCGTCAAGTGAGTATCTACTCACCAGAGGTGACATCTCGTCTTCACACCTGCCAGTCTTTATCACACCAGCCATCTTGGTTAGTTCACGCTAAATAAACAAGCTTGATAAAATCATTATTATCAACTTCTTAAATAAGAATCGAACAAGACCAATACATCTTGCAGCTTGGAACGAATGAAGCAAGTTATTAATTTCAGCTTAATTATTTATTTTATTTCATTTATTTATTTATTAAACTTTCTATAAGTATAAGTACTTTTTGTTTTGGAGAGCTCCTCGATTGGCACTATTAGTGATATTTGGGTCATCCAATTTAAATAAATATATTTACAATACAATATAGGTACATGTGTATAAAATGTACATGAATAAATCTGTACATATAGAGGCAAATGTCCCGGGACACATTTAATACTGTTGCGTTTATGAACAGAAAATTAATTGTAAAAAAAAAAAATGCAAACATTCGATTCAAATTTGTGAAAGGAGGAGCAAAATTTTAATTTGTGAAAGGAGTAGCATCGCATATAGGCTAAACACACAGAAGAAAACATTTTTAAATTTCATGGCGTATACGAAATATAGAGATAGAACATATTAATTCCATAAATTCAACGTAATTTAAAACAGTAACCGTAATTAAAAACAACATGACAGCAACTTAAATGTCAATATGTAATATATTTGTGAGTGAAGCGCTGGGAATTCTGTCAACTCTATTACAAATTAAGCGCCTCAATACACGTGAGATAGAGTGAACAAGTGACTGACACCACAGTGTCAACTGTTTCAATCTGTGAATGTGTGACCAAGATGTGAGAATAATTAATACCCATGCTTTCATGACACTCAGTTTAGACATGATATGTTACTCACGATTGAGTTCTCACACGAGTGAGTGACACATGCCACTGTCAGTTGACAGACTCAGTGATTGCTGCTTTATATATAAAAGTTGATGTACTCAGTGAGTTAATCATCAGTGCTCACACAGTCACAGGATTAATGAATTAATCCTCATTGCTTCAACCATATACTTCTGAATAAAATTAGCAGCTATCATCTCAACATGGATTTGTTACAACAGGCTTTAGTAAACACATGTCAGGAGGACATACCATCTGCTTTGGAGGTAACATGTAAGGAACATGGGAATACAAACAACGCACATAATGACTTTGTCGATATTACGCCATCAGAACTTAACATAAGACAAGATGACTTACTTAAAATGTTACATGACGCAGATGTGAATGATGTTATTTTATCAGACATATGTAATGCTGCAGCAGTTTACGATGCTATTGATTTTTGTTCTGTAAATAAAAACTTAACAGACAGTGGATTTTGTCCAGATACAAGTCTGTCAAGCTTCGGAATAGAATCCTCAATTAGTGAAACTGAATGTTCACCTCAACAGGCTCCTTTGAGTTCTGTGCATGATAAAACTGATGTGTATGACTCACACATATCGTTTGAACGATATTCATGGAACTCTCACTTTAACGATACGCCACAACTGACGTGTCTACATTCACAGGAAACACAAAGTCAAGGATATCATAGTACGTGGCAGACAAGTATTCAGGATCAGAGTTCCAAACAACCAGAATATCATACATCTTCATGGAGTGACTGTCAATATAGCAGGAACACACAGCATCAACAACCTCTCCTTCAGTCGATGACAAGTGACGCCATAGAGACATTTTATGATCCAGGTTCAATGAGTCATCATTGTAAATCATCTTGTATGAAGAAGCAGCAGGACCCATCTTTACTGTCATCACTGCGACGAACAGAAGATAAACCACTAGAATCATATGTGGCTCTGGTTGCTAAAGCTCTGATGAGTTCCCCTTCTAACCAGTTTGTTCTGGGCAGTATTTATGATTGGTTGTTGGAGAAGTACCCTTATTTCAGGACAGCTAAGTGTGCATGGCGCAGCAGTGTTAGACATGCTCTGTCTACCAACGAATGCTTCATGAAGAATGGTCGCTCTAAAAATGGACGAGGTTTTCTGTGGGCCATTCATCCACTCTGTCTCAATGATTTTCGCCGTGGAGACTTCAACAGAAGACAAGCCAGAAAACGTGTACAGCAGCTGAGTCGACAGATGAAGAGACCCAGTGATAAACCCTCCTCAGTGTCACCTGGCGAGCATTACTCACCTGTATCGATGCCACCTGGTGTAGATCAGCCGTACTACACACCTATGACGTCAACTCCTTATCGTGAATCTCACACAGGCCAGATGCACACAATCAACTTCGGACAACAACTACCAGCAACCAGTGCATTGCACAGATTCAAACAGATTAGTTTAGAAGAGGATAATTCGTGTTGCTATGGTGACTTACCATCACCATTTTGAGAGTTTTTACATGAATAATTCACATCACTTCATTATCATAATTTCATTGACTTTTGATTGTAAACCATTATTGCTATGCATTTTCATAATATTTTTTGTTAATTGTTTGCACTTGTTAAAGGTTTTTGTTACCACTAATAAACTTATCCTTTACGTTGACAAATTGTGTTTAATGTTTGCTACTTGTTTGGCGGTCTTTATCAAAATATAGTACGTCTGTGTATATGAAAGTAATTGAAGTAGTTGTTGGTTGGTTTTTACCATGTGGAATTGTGGGTGGCACTCAAATAATTTTTTGCTGGACTTGACTATTAGCACACGTTTCACATCCGTATTAGTTCGCCATCATGATTCGTGACAGTTTGATTGAGGCATAACGCAGGCGATCCAACATGTCATCACACTCGATCACTACAGCACCATCATATTATCATCAAAAGTTTTAAAATGAATGTCTGAATTCAAACATAATAATTGTTATCAGTTTGATCTGATTACTTTGCCAGACTTCATCATACAAAATATGATTGTGTTTTAATACGCATAGACCTACTATTGGTCACTTAAATGGCCATTAGTAGAAGAGATAGTTCCCGTAGGACCCTTATTCAAGGATTTGGTACAGTTCATCATACTGACAAAATCTGATTGTATATTATTTTAGAGCAAAGCTCTCTGGTCATTTTTAGTGTGGGCGTAAAGTAAAGTTTTTTTTTGTACAGCCCATTTTCTAACATAGGGTTAGGACAAGTTCGGAAAATAGCCATATCTTTGCACTGAATGGACCAATTCTTACACTTTTAATATCAATACGCTCAGTATTCAATTATTTAGATGTTGTATCCGTCTGTCCGTAGGTCACGTTGTGTATTGTGAATATATACCAACTTTAACCAAGTCACATCTCAATACTAAATCCGCTATTGATTTTTTCCTAAATCTTTAGAAGAAATGAAGCAGAAATTATACTACGTGTATTGGCTAAAAATGCTTTATACATGTATTACCAGAATAAACGATGTCTTGAGAGAAAAAAGTAAGACCAAATTTGATTCCATGGCTGTAACTTTAATGGGACTGCGCTCACTTTATTCAACATACGGTCCTGGTGATTATTGATATATTCTAATTGTCATTGAGAAATAAGTTTCTGAAATAAAAATCTTACGGAGACTAAAAATTGTGCTTTCATGTGTGATACACCATTGCAAATATAGGGTTTTATTTCAGTTTTGGTGGCTATTTTATGTTCTACTTATTTGAAGGTCAAGGTCACCAAATATAGAATATTATCCAACAGATTCGAATTTAGCACACCCAAATTATGTGAAAACAAGTGGATAGCAAATCATACAGTAAAATTCCGAGCAAACTTCAATGTTTTAGATTTCAGCCCTGACTAAAGACACACTTTTTCATAAGAGGATGCAATATTTTCCCAATAAAGCAAAATATGTGACATTTCTAAATATAAATAACACTATTTTTTAAGCAGGACATAAGGCCAGATATGGATATGTACAAAAACTAGGCCTATGTTTTATTATGTTGTTTCATATGACCATGTTGACTATAGTTTGTTCTGTTGTTTATTTACATTATTTGATAATAAAAGTTATGTTTGAGCGTATGTGGAGAGACGATTATTTACTTTACTGCAGTGTGAGAATATAACGGCCATTATATCTGTTATATGATATATCGCGTGTGTCGATTGGTTAAGCAGAATAGCAATGACAGATGTTTATGTAACCCCAACCCCTAATTCCCGCCAGGTTTGAGGGTACCCCCATATAAGCGGTCAAAATAAAAAAAATGATACCACAATTTGACTTTACTCCCACCCTATAAATGACCAGGAAGGTTTACTCTTACAGAATATATAGTCAGATTTTGTCAGAATGGTGGGTTGTACGGACCGACTTGTTCTCAGGTTTAGCTCTTCTACTACATACTGGCCGCTATGAAACCCATTTACTTACTTTCATGTAAAAGTAAAGAGAATAGACACGTTGCAAGTTTGATTGATTGATTGATTGATTGATTGATTGATTGATTAATTGATTGATTGATTGATTGATTGATTGATTGATTGATTGATTGATTGATTGATTGATTGATTGATTGATGATTGATTGATTGATTGATTGATTGATTGATTGATTGATTGATTGATTGATTGATTGATTGATTGATTGATCGATCGATCGATCGATCGATCGATCGATCGATCGATCGATCGATTGATTGATTGATTGATTGATTGATTGATTGATTGATTGATTGATTGATTGATTGATGGATTGATTGATTGATTGATTGATTGATTGATTGATTGATTGATTGATTGATTGATTGATTGATTGATTGATTGATTGATGATTGATTGATTGATTGATTGATTGATTGATTGATTGATTGATTGATTGATTGATTGATTGATTGATTGATTGATTGATTGATTGATTGATTGATTGATTATCAAACAACTTTTCAGCTTTCATTTCACTGTATATACGGAATACGGCGTTCGCTCATAGTGATTGGCTCTATCACTGAAGTTAGGCGACGTCGCGCCCGGTTCATAATTGGATGGGTGACCGCCTGGTGACTGCCAGGTGCTGTATACACTCGGGCGGGGGCCCTAGGGTAGTGGTTAGCACCGCTGCCTTTCACGCCAGAGTCCGGGGTTCGGTTCCCGGTCTCGGCGGTTTGAAAGAAACAAAATTGTTTCTTCCCCATCCACGTGTGAAAGTTAGTATTGTGGGGAGCCTCCGTGACCGAGAGGTAGCGTGCTCGGCCTCAGACCGCCAGGGCTCGAATTTCGAATCCTGTGTCTGGAGGACAGTGTCATCTCAATCATCTCACCATCCTCAGGAGGTTCTCCTGGCCCAGTTTAGCCTATATGTGCACAAAGGTGGCCTAAAGCCCGATTCATTTCATTTTTTTGTATACACTCGTGGGGCTCAGAGAACCACGTAAATCAGATGGCTCGTCTGACTGCCCTAGAGTTGGACGTAAAAGAACCTCAATGGACGTAGGCGCAGTTTCCATCCAGCGAGACCCCAGAAAAGCCACAATGTGTGAGTACTTGGCACATAAGGCGAATTTGCTTGGAATGAAAATAGCTTGATGCGCCTCAATGGCAGCTCAGCTGTATATCTCCCAGGAGACTGAGTTGGAATTTGAATGATAACAGGCCTTGTCAAGTTACTCTCGATGTACAGCGCTCTGAACAGCCGCCGGCTGGATACATGCGCTATATAAGATTTCATTCATTCATTCATTCATTCATTCACTGTGTCAAGACAACTCTTACAAAAACAAAGCTTACGGATCGCTGTGTTAAAACAGCTCTTCCAAAGACAAAGCTTAAAGATCACAGTGTTAAGTTCAACCTCTTATAACGACAAAGCTTACAGATAACTGTGTTAAGCACTAACTCTCACAAAGACAAAGCTTAAAGATCACAGTGTTAAGTTCAACTCTTATAACGACAAAGCTTACAGATCACAGTGTTAAGCTCAACTCTTACAACGACAAAGCTTGCAGATCCTTTTGTTAAGACAACTCTCACAAAGACAAAGCTTACAGATCACTGTCTTAAGCTCAGTTCACTTTAAAGAGAAGAGCACACCTTACAAATGTGATTACCAATACAAACAAGATTAACCCTTACAGCGCGGGGATCGACCTTAGGCGAGACGTCAGATTCTGACGTCTAAAGTCGATCCCCATATTTATGGCGATCGTAGACCCATAACATAGGTAGGGGCCTACTCAAATGAAGCAGAAAGAGCTAACTAAAACATTCATGACAATTTCAAATTAAAAAACCCTCTGGTCTACATAGTTAATAGATAACTACAGTCTGTTTCACCACAGCCTGGGAGTGGCATTTTTCCAATTTGCTCGGTTGCTCTTTAAATTTTCTTAACAAAATTTTTCTTGGATTATTTTTGCATTCCCCCCCAACATCCCTGAAAATTTGGTGAATTTTTTTGTGTATCAGCGAAGTTAGACCTTTTGGCATGTAATAAATTTTCAAAATTACAGTTCTCATTAACACCATTGCCGTGAAACAAGAATCCTATTACATGCCAAATGGTCTAACTTCCAAAATACACAACAAAATTGCACCAAATTTTCAGGGATGTTGGGGGAACATGAAAAAATGATCCGAGAAAAATTTTGTTAATAAATTTTGAAGAGCGACCGAGCAAATTAGAAAAAGGCTACTCCCAGGTCCTTGTGAAACAGACTGTAATTCAGCGTGCATATGCATCCAACAGGCCTATATGCCTATAACTCGTAATCAACTAAAAATCTGTGAATGACGTCATATTTACTAGTTGATAAGGAAATGACGTCACATATGTTTATTTCACGGAGGTTACATGGTTACAGAAATATAGCGCTGCGTGGTAACAATTTCATTTCTGAGGCTGAGCTATCTTTCTTTGAGATAGTGCCCTATCAGAATTTCCTCAACGTTTGTGATCACTGTTCAGCGATTGAAAAGCTCCAGAGGTACAATGGCGTGCACTAAGCTGCTCATTGGAGTGAGCCTTGACGTTTTGATTTGCCTGATTGCTTTTCAAATGTTTTTTATGCAGATATCTACGGAGAATATATACACTACGGCATCTCTGTCTTCGGCATGGGTGCATTCAGGATTTTCTTGCATCTTTCGGGAAATAGCAAGCACATATCATCTGTAAGTATGCTTTTTTATTCAATTTTTTTTCTCAGCAAAAACGTTGACCCGATGTAGTTTACTGTTGAACAACCGCCTGCTACGCTGGCCCAACATTAAGCCAACACGTTAGAAGGACACGTATATATTATATGATATATATTCAACGTTTATGCCGTTAGATATATCCAATATTGATTTGCCGTTGAGCCAGCGTCACAGACGGAAAGCCAGCATAATATTAGAGTCATATAATCTATATAAAAATTGGTTTAAAACAGCTCCTTGGGATGACATCAATTTTCGTTTTTTAATTCCGTACTGAAGTAGTGTATCCCACGGATCATGTTTTTATTTTTTTCAGAATTTTCATATTTTTACAAATATTTTTAATCAACATTTCTATAAAACCAGAAGTAGCCCAAACAAACTATGTGTATACCTGAAGGAAGATTGAATGTTTTCACAGCATTGGGCCACATGATGATGGTATCGGCCCAGCGTTGGGTAGAAAATCAGTGCAGCATGTGTGTCCTCCCGTGTCCTGGCTATAAGACACCAATTAGCGGCGACTGCTCTGATCTTACCGTCTGATACGTGGGAATATGTGATGAATATTGCTGACTTGTTTTGTTTACATGGCAATATACGACCTGGAAATACAACTATTTCACTCTTTTTCGGTGATTTGATATTGTTTTTTGACTTTTTCGTATTTTCAGTTAAGATCAGTAGGCTATATAGCTTCATATTAATTAAATTTTCAAAATTGACAACATTGAAAATGTCTCATCCCAAGGGGTCCCTTTAATATTTCGTATCAATTTGCAAAGCACAATATTCTTTTTGTACAAAACCATACATGATTGGAATCATGTTCCACCAGCTGCTTTTGAACCCAAACAATAGCAACTTTCAAGAGCCAACTTAGAGATTAGTCTGCTCGGCCGCTCAGCACAGTCCCTTCGACTGATACTCCATTGAAGAGGACTTCGAAGTTCAAATATTAAAGATTAAAGTAGATCTAGACTCTAGTTTCTATACTGAACAAGTTTAATAATTTTAATTTCGATAGAGTATTATTATTAGTATAAGTCTATATAAATTAAAATTATTAAACTTGTTTCAGCATATGCCTTTTTCCAATTTCATCGGTTGCTATCATTTTAAGCTCCTCCCAACATCCCTCAAAGTTTGATGGAATTTCGCTGTGAAGGACCTTAGCCTATTCCCAAAGCTAGACAATTTGGCATGTAGTCTGATAATGTGATATTAGTATTACTTATACAATCCTTGTTTCACGCAATCGCTGTGCCTGTGGAGGTTAAATGCGACTTAAACATGTCATTAATATTGTATTAGATGGTAACATGTTATGGAAATCAACTTTAAAACTGTTTGATAGATCTCTATGAAATTTATTGGTGTGTGTTGGGAGAGGGGGGGGGGGGGGTGAGTGACTACACAATGAAGACGAAATTACTTTTTACTTTAATTTCTCAGTCTATTATTCTTTAAATTTTGTAGAGGCTATAGGGGGCCTAGTTGTCTAATAAATTAAATAATAGCCTAACAATTACCCTCCGTCTCTGCATTCGTACTTCTTTGGTTTATATACCTGTCATTCTCTGCACTCGATATGGTCTGGCTTGAAATTTGTGTCAGTAATTTTCCAAACCGAATTGTTTGGTACAAATAATTTACATCCAACACTGTCTACACAGAATCTACTTCTGACCACTCTTATATTCATAACCCTAATTGTTTTATTTTTATGTTTTATGTAATTTTTCATGTCTTCTTTTATGACACTATCTGACTCGCCTTATTCAACCTGAATGTTTTTTTACCTATAGAGCCACTGATCTTTCAAGTTTCACGCCTCGAGTGTCATAGGCTCACCAGTCCCTCATTCTGCTCTAACTTCTAAGGCGACTTTTATCGGGCTTACTTCTGCCCTTCGCTAGCTGCCATTCAACTGGTTGCTGCAACACTGCGTTATATGTGAGAGAGGATAGCTCGCTACCTGCAGGTGAAGCAATGATTTATTTAGTCAGCTGAACTAACTGGGCTCATCTTTCTTCCAGTTCTTCTTCTCATTTCATCTTCATCAGTGTTCATGGGTTAGATTGATCATTTCCATATCTTGTTGTTGTTGCTGCTGCTGTTGTTGTTGTTGTTGTTGTTGTTGTTGCTGCTGTCGTTGTTACTGCTGCTGTTTTTGCGGCTGTCGTTGATGCTGCCGTTGTTGTTGCTGCTATTCCTGCTGTTGTTGTTGCTATTGCTGCTGCAGTTGCATGTAACCACTATTCTCCGCTGTTAATCTGCTGTCACCCACTGGCTGAGAGCCTGATTTCAGCATTCTCCATCACGTCAATTAATTTGCCACTGTGGAATAGAGTCTTCTGTATTGTTTTGTTGATCACAAGTCGTGAAGCCTGTTTAAGGTGGTGTGTACCTGAAGTAGCACTTATTTACCTGCACACCCCTGTTTCTTTTTCTCAAATTTTATAATCACTGAAGTAATATTGTCCATCTTACTTTTTAGCTCACCGACATCATTTTTCAAGTTTGCATTCAATAATGTCAGCTCTTTTTCCTTGTTGTCCAATGCATATTCATATTCAGTATATAATTTCTTTGCTATGTGACCGCATCGGCTAATTTCACTATCGTTAATTTTCTTCTTATTTCTGTGTTAGCACCTTCTTCCTTATTATATCTTAAGGGCTCTATTGATGCGGTACTAATTATCTGCTTTGGAAAAGTGTCTATATTAGACCAAGCATAAATATATAATTGAACAATAGATCTAGCCATTGCCTCACTTGCCTTTTCCCCTCATCTTCTCTTAATTACCATTCTAGGCTGTTCATTTTCCCCACGCTCCTTCAATTCCTGCATATATCGCCCACTAGGGAATTCAAATAGTTTATTCCTGTTTTCGTCTAAGCTCTCGTCACTTTTTGTATTTTAGATGTCTTCAATTACACGCAGTGTTGATTCACTTGTCTAAATCATTAGGATGTGATTCAAAATTTCACATATGCCAACACGTTTTGGACGATTTTCTGCTGTTGAATATTTTTAACGTCGGCCATCTTGCGCGCTGATAATGACTAATTACTAAAAAAAATGTAATATCAAGCCATTGAGAGAACGTATGACATTGAATATCTTTTATTGCGGTGATCAGTTACAGTTAATCAGATAAATCTTCTTTCTGATAGTTTAGATATCTATCCCCATAAAAATTGTAATATTTAGAAAAGTATAACTTTCTAATGCCAGATAACTTTAAATTTCACGTGATTTTTTTTCAAGTGATTGTTAAGAATAGATGAAATTGTTATATATAATGTTTATTTCAAGTGATCAGTGTTTTTTTGCAAATAAAATTTTTCATGCTTGAATTTCTGGGTGTTATTTCAGTAAATTAATAGGTAGAATAATAAATTAATTTCATTTAGACCAGCTGTGTGCGCTGCAGAGGCGAAACGGACAGACAGAAGAGAGACAGATGTTTCATTGACATAATTGAAAGTCCTTGCTGGCTTATTTCTCGTATATATATGTGCATTCGTGTACATAAAAAATCAGGCTAGCTAAGCCAGATTGAATGACTTGTGTAAAATAATTCAATAATGAATAGATGAATAGATAATATCTGAACCATTGATCTGCAACCAATAGTGTCATCTCCGGGTCAAGTATTAAATATAGGGAAAACAGCGACGATGAGATCTTAATTCAACAAATACCCAAATACAACCTTTACATTTGGTATATTTTCAGTGTTTTCTGGAAATTATTTTTTATTTTGTAATACAAGACGAATCTGCATATTTCATTTGATAAAACATATTTTAATTGTTCATAGTAATATAATTTCTATCAAGTGAAGCAACATTAAGTTATATAATTTTAAAGTGAAGAACATTCATTTGGAGATAATAATATGATATGAATGTTTGCAGGTGTGTTATTTGAGTTCTCCACTTTTTGCAGCTTCCCAGTCCAGCGTGCTACCATATCATCCAATGTGTCATCAGCTGTTAAACCTTGATTGTAACATTGTCTTGAATCTTGACATTGTGATGAATTTAAGCTGCCTCCATTGTAATAGGGTATGTCTGTTCCATCCTCAAAACTACCTGGTGTAATCCTAGAATATCCCAGGCTTTCTTGTGATGATTCCAATAGATTCGGAGCAATTAATTCATTGCTGATAGATGTATCAGATACGTAATGTGAACTTGAACTTAATTCACCCAATTTGTAATATGATAACTCCACAGAATGGGATCCCACTCTACAACATAACAAAACTATCATCTGAGAAGAATCCACTATATGTTAAGCTAAAACTTACACAAGACCAGATTTCATAGACATCATGTCTCACTGAATATTCTACAATTATACAGTTATTTTCATCTGGTGCTTGAAGAATGTCCTCTTTTTGCATCGTGAGTTGTAGAGGATCTGCATCAATCAAGTTAATTAGTGCAGATTCATCTTCTTTGACTATTTCTGACAAGTCATACAATGAGGTAGAGCACTGTACTTCATCACATAAATCCATTGTGAAATGTCAGACACGATATAACCAGATAACAGTAATTCAACAGAAACACGTTTTGTTTGAACACTGAGTCTGTGACGATTTAACTGATGAATTGACTGACTGCGACTACTTCTATATCTAAGAGCCTTTGACATACCAGTGACAGGTGTCAATCAATCTTGGGAATCTCCACCTGGTTTGACTACTCAGCATTTTGCTGAGCAGGCACCTGAATCGAGTAGTGAACAGATTGTTGGGTACTCCCGTCAAGCGAGCATCTACTCACCATAGGTGACATCTCGTCTTCACACCAGTCAGTCATTATCACACCAGCCATGTTGAGTACTCCCGTCAAGTGAGTTTCTACTCACCAGAGGTGACATCTCGTCTTCACACCTGCCAGTCATTATCACACGAGCCATCTTGGTTAGTTCTCGCTAAATAAAAAAGTTTGATAAAATCATATTATCAACTTCTTAAATAAGAATCAAACAAGACCAATACATCTTGCAGCTTGAAAGGAATGGAACAAGTTATTAATCTCAGCTTACTTTTTTATTTTATTTCATTTATTTATTTATTAAGCTTTCTATAAGTATAAGTACTTTTTGTTTTGTAGAGCCTCTCGACAAGCACTATTAGTGATATTTGGGTCATCTAATTTAAATAAATATGTTTACAATACAATATAAGTACATGTTTAGAAAATGTGCATGAATAACTCTGTACATATAGAGGCAAATGTCCCGAGACACATGTAATACTGTTGCGTTTATGAGCACAAGTTAATTGTAAAAAAAAAATTGCAAACATTCAATTCAATTTTGTGAAAGGAGGGGCAATTACAAACAACATGACAGCAAGTTAAATGTCAATAATTTTTATGTAATATATTTGTGAGTGAAGCGCTGGGAATTCTGTCAACTCCATTACAAATTAAGCGCCTCAATACACGTGAGATAGAGTGAACAAGTGAGTGACATCACAGTGTCAATTGTTTCAATCTGTGAATGTGTGACCACGATGTGTGAATAATTAATACCCATGCTTTCATGACACTTAGTTTAGACATGATATGTTACTCACAATTGAGTTCTCACACGAGTGAGTGGCACATGCCACTGTCAGTTGACAGGCTCAGTGATTGTTGCTCCACATATAAAAGTTGTACTCAGTGAGTTAATCATATCAGTTCTCATACAGTCACAGGATTAATGAATTAATCACATTGCTTCAACCATATACTTCTAAATACAAAATAGCAGCTATCATTTCATCATGAATTTGTTAGAACAGGCTTTAGTAGACACATTTCAGGAGGACATACCATCTGCTTTGGAGGTAACATGTAAGGAACATGGGAATACACACAACGCACATAATGACTTTGTCGATATTACGCCATCAGAACATAACATAACATAACATAACATAAAACAAGATGACTTGCTTAAAATGTTACATAACGCAGATGTGAATGATGTTATTTTATCAGACATATGTAATGCTGCAGCAGTTTATGGTGCTACTGATTTTTGTTCTGTAAATAAAAACTTAACAGACAGTGGATTTTGTTCAGATACAAGTCTGTCAAGGTTCAGAATAGAATCCTCAATTAGTGGAGCTGAATGTTTACCTCAACAGGCTCTTTTGAGTTCTGCGCATGGTAAAACTTATGTGTATGACTCACACATATCGTTTGAACGATATTCATGGAACTCTGAGTTCAACGACACGCCACAACTCACGTGTCTACATTCACAGGAGACACAAAGTCAAGGATATCATAGTACGTGGCAGACAAGTATTCAGGATCAGATTCCCATACAACCAGAGTATCATACATCTTCATGGAGTGACTGTCAATATAACACGAACACGCAGCATCAACAACCTCTCCTTCAGTCGATGACAAGTAACGCAATACAGACATTTTATGATCCAGGCGCGATGAGTCATCATTATAAATCATCTTGTATGAAGCAGCAGCAGGACCCATCTTCACTCTCATCACAAAGACCAACAGAAGATAAACCACTAGAGTCATATGTGGCTCTGGTTGCTAAAGCCCTGATGAGTTCTCCTTCTAATCAGCTTGTTCTGGGCAGTATTTATGATTGGTTGTTGGAGAAGTACCCTTATTTCAGGACAGCTAAGTGTGCATGGCGCAGCAGTGTTAGACATGCTCTGTCTACCAACGAGTGCTTCATGAAGAATGGTCGCTCTAAAAATGGACGAGGTTTTCTGTGGGCCATTCATCCACTCTGTCTCAATGACTTTCGCCGTGGAGATTTCAACAGAAGACAAGCCAGAAAACGTGTACAGCACCTGAGTCGACAGATTAAGAGACCCAGTGATAAACCCTCCTCAGTGTCACCTGGCGAGCATTACTCACCTGTATCTATGCCACCTGGTGTAGATCAGCCGTACTACACACCTATGACGTCAACTCCTTATCGTGAATCTCACACAGGCCAGATGCATACAATCAACTTTGGACAACAACTACCAGCAACCAGTGCAGTGCACAGATTCAAACAGATTAGTTTAGAAGAGGATAATTCGTGTTGCTATGGTGACTTACCATCACCATTTTGAGAATTTTTACAAGAATAATTCACATCACTTCATTATCATAATTCAATTGACTTTCATTGTAAACCATTATTGTTAATCATTATCATAATACTTTTTGTTAATTGTTTGCACTTGTTAAAGCTTTTTGTTACCACTAATAAACAGATCATTTACGTTGACAAATTGTGTTTAATTTTTGCTACTTGTTTGGTGGTTTTTATCACGATATAGTACGTCTGTGAATAGGCATATAATTGAAGTATAATTGAATTAATTATAATTAAAGATTCTCAACCATACATCATTTGAGTACACATGTTGACGTTTATGGTCTGGGGAAAATGCCATCGTGCTCAATCTATGTTCTCAAGAGTCCTGCCCGGTCAGCAGGGGTGGAAAAAATGAAGGTAAAACAAGAATGATTCTTTCTTTATTTATTTATTTATGATGTTCCAGACAGTGTTAGATTGCGGAGTGCTACTTGCGGCAGAGAGTGACAACCTGGCCCTATAGGCCGGCAAAAGTGCGAGGTGGACCTAAACGTCCATTTCCGCTTAGCAGTCTAGTTAGAATGGCAGATAGTCGCGTGATTTCCCGCGTGGTGCGGCTGGGCGGAACAGCAGAAACTCGCCAGCTTCTGATTCCGTTCGGCCCGAAATTGGCCAAAACGAATTCGGTCTGCAGTTGCCGTCGCCCTATTACCCCCGGGCTAAGTGACAATGTGTATCTAAAAAACTGCGCTTGTGGCAACGGTAACGGCAGAAATCGTTAAAGTACGGTTATCTACGCGACCGGCCAAGTAGCACCTAATAGTACGTATATATAACAAAATAACATTAACAGTCAAAGTGGGTTTACAGCGTGGGGTGTTGGCGGACATTGATGAGTGCGGCTATGACCAACTCCATATGAGTTTATCTAGTTCCGATCCTCTTAGCAATTGTCCTCTTTTACAACAGTCATGCCCAAAACTCATGTATCTCATCCAACTGACTTAGCTTTGATTTATACATTTGCGATATAGTTACTGATTTACGCTACAAAATGTTTAATTATTTTACACAATGTGTGATTTAGTTATGCCAGGCCTGGCATGATCTGTATTTACAAATTATTTATATGATGCGTGCGCTGGGTCCGCAGTATATATCATTGGGTTCTATAACCGCGTGAACCAGCTGCACGAATCGGGCAGGGCTGTGGATCTGTCGTCCAGCATGTGTTTGTTCAAATGGCTTATTCCTCGTTACTTTACGTTTTCATCCGCATTTTTATCGCTTCGATTGTTGGCGCTTGGTTTTTGTGGAACTCGAGCAGGCGATATCGTTTCTCAAATGTGAAGGAATGTGTGAATATTGTACGGAGACCCTCGTACTTCCCGTTAGCGGGAGAAGGAATGGCATGCGGCGCCCTGTAGAGTGCTGGCAGCTTAAGCGACTGTTCCCCGGTCGTGTTGGATGGCTGATCGGTCGCTGGAATTGTTTCTTTTGTCTGTATCGTAGACTGTGCGTGCAAATTTTTTTTCGTATTAACTCCGGTGCTGGAGGGCTTCAGCGTGGTAGTGCTACATGCTCTTACTGCGGCCGTCCGAGGTACACTAGTTTTCGCTGGAGGCTTCAAAGGCGTATAATTTGACGTTGTTGTCGCTTTGTGCTGTTAAGTGTAATTGTTTTCAGGCTTACGCTCGATGTGCGCAGGTTTGACACGGTCTGCAGTCACCGTCTCAACCTTGCTTTTTATCATCACTTTGAACACTCAGCCGCTCCTTGCTACGACCTTATGGCCACACACTACTTATCTGAGTAATTTTCAAAGTCAGTGTTAGCGTCGACTGTATAATTCTCTGTAAAGTCACCGGGCAAACGTAGTGTCATTTCGTAAGTCATCTCGGCAGCCGATCTGCCTAACGTTTCCTTGACGGCCGATCGGATGCCGAGTAAAACTGCCGGTATTGTAGTTGTCCACGGGTACGGTGATTCATGTGCCATAATTGCGGCTTTTAGCTGTCGATGAAAGTGTTCGACTATGCCGTTCGACTGGGGGTGATAACTCGTTGTACGGTTACTGGTGATACCGAATTGATTACACAAGGTGTCCCATAACCTTGATTCGAACTGGGCACCTCTGTCCGTAGTGATTGTAGCAGGGGTCCCGAAACGAGCCACCCACCCGCTGAAAAAGGCATCGGCGATGGTTTCTGCTCTAATGTCGATTAATGGTATGGCTTCAGGCCAACGTGTAAAACAGTCGACACATGTCAATGAATATTTGAAACCATCGGAATAAGGTAAGGGCCGTCTAGGTCGACGTGTACATGATCGAACCTCTCTGTCGGTTCCTCGAACTTTTAAAAAATTGGTTCCTTATGGCGTGAAACTTCAGCGGTTTGACAACCTGTGCAGTATCTGCACCAATTCGCGATATCGATATTCATTCCGTGTCACACAAAACGAGAATTTGTAAGAGGTTTCGTGGCTTTGTGAGAAGTGTATCCTAAACCGTGAAGTGTTGTAAGAACGTGTCTGCGAATTTTTTTAGTTACTCACGGTCTGGTGTGTCTGGTCGATACTTTGCATGAGACCAATACGTCGTCGGAGGTTTTTTGCAGTCAAAACTCCATATTAGAAAATGTAGAATGCCTCAAACGTATAAATTCGGTGTCAATTAGCCTGATCGGCGCTCAAGTCTTTATAATTGATAACAGCATCGCAGTCGATAGCTGATATAGTCGGTCGCAACAAAGCGTCAGCTACAAAATTTGTTTCTCCTTTTACATACCGAATATCGGTGTGTAACATGTGTGACCTTTCTGAAACAGAAGACGAAATTCACTTTGTATTTATATGTTCCCTATATGACAATTTTAGAACAACGCTTTTTTAAACTGTGACTGAAAACAATCGCAATTTTTTAGAACTGAATATTCCTGACAAGTTTTCATTTTTAGTTATGCATTTTTGGAAACCTCTGTCTAAATTTGTGGAGGCTGCATACAAAGAAAATCTAAATTATTCCGATTATAAATAATTCGTCTTTTTTTCGGAAAGATATCATGCATTTATGACAATATTGTTTATATTGTAATTGACATATAATCATTGAAATATGTAAACATATTTAATAAATCATCTACACTGAGCTGGTAGGCTTTAAATTGTCCCACCTCAGTGTGGATGATTATGTAACACTGAGCCGCTCATCCTGTCAGGCGGTGGTCTATGTGGTCGGGGCTGATTCAGTCGTGGGTCAGCGTCGTAGACGGTGGGCCGGCATTGAGCCCCGTGTCTTTCGGGCCGCACTCTAACCAACACCCGCAGATATATTATTGTATTTATAGTGACTTGTAAGCCAATTTTGCTGGACATTGTACTTTGTTTGTCACTAAAATAATTAAAGATATATATAATGTTCCTGTATCCATAGTGTGGTCAGACCACAATTATTTGTCAAATAATTCTGATGAATACTGGATCTCATTGATGTGAATCTACTGTATTGATGAATACCAAGATTTTAACTAGATTTTTTTCTTCAGATGTCATATAAAGACATTGAGAGAACGTTTTTGCTTCAAAGACATTGAATGTATTTTACTGCGGTCATCAGTTACAGTTAATCAGATAAATGTTCTTACTGATAGTTTATTTATCCATCTATCTACCTATTTATCACCAGAATTTTTTTTTATAATATTTAGAAAAGTATAACTTTCTAATGCCAGATAAAGTTAACGTTATTCTGAACTTTTTTTGTCAAGTTATTATCAAGAATATATGAAATTGTAACATATGATTTTGATTTCAAGTGATCAGTGTTGTCTCACAAGTAAAATTATTCATGCTTAAATTGCTGGGTGTTATTTCAGTAAATGAATGGGTAGAATAATAAATTCAAATTATTTGGACCAACTGTGTGAGTTGCAGACGCGACACAGACAGACAAAAGAGAGACAGATGTTTTATTGATATAATTGAATGTCCTTGTTGGTTTATTTCTCATTGATCTATGTGCGTATGTGTACATGAAAAAACAGGCCAGCTGGGCCAGATTGAATGACTTGTGTAAAATAATTAAAAAATTGGATAGATGGATAGATAATATCGGAGCCATTGATCTGCAGTCCATAATGTCCATAATCTCTTATTTTGCTGCTTTATATTTGTTATTAATTATTTGTGGATATTATTTTACAATAAGAATCACCATTGTTTATATCGGCTTGTTTATTTGTATTTTAACATAATGTTAATGTTTTATATTATTGAATTATATTATATTGTATGTTTTTCTATGACAAATAAGTCCATGAGGACTTTTTACGTCAATAAAAATTCTGTCTGTCTGTCTGTCTGTCCATAATCTCCGGGTCAGGTAATAAATATAAGAAAAACAACGACGATGAAATCTTAATTCAACAAAAATATTTATTTGTAACATTAGTAAATAATATATAATTTGCCGAAAACAGCAAAATAATAACATGAATGACAAATACAACAAGATTATTGACGTCGCCTATATGTCATAGATATTAAGTACAAAGTAGTGATGAGAATGATGGAGAAATCAAATACAACATGTCACCTCAACACAACCTTTGGTATATTTTCAGTGTTTCCTGGAAATCATTTTTCACTTTGTAATACAAGATGAATCTGCATATTCTATTTGTTAAAAAATATTTTAATGTTCATAATAATATAGTTTCTATCAACGGTCCTCAAAGTGAAGCAACATATTAGTGTATTAAGTTATATAATTTTAAAGTGAAGAACATTCATTTGGAGATAATATGATATGAATGTTTGCAGGTGTGTTATTTGAGTTCTCGACTTTTTGCAGCTTCTCAGTCCAGCGTGCTACCATATCATCCAATGTGTCATCAGCTGTTAAACCTTGATTGTAACATTGTCTTGAATCTTGACATTGTGATGAATTTAAGCTGCCGGTATTGTAATAGGGTATGTCTATTCCATCCTCATAACTACCTGATGTAATCCTAGAATATCCCAGGCTCTCTTGTGACGATTCCAATATATTCGGAGCAAATAATTCATTGTTGTTTGATGCATCAGATACGGAATGTAAACTTGAACTTAATTCACTCGATTTATAATATAAAATCTCTACAGAATGGGATCCCACACTACCACATAACAAACTATTATCTGAGAAGAATCCACCGTCTGCTAAGCTAGGACTTGCACAAAACCAGATTTCAAAGTCATGATGTCTCACTGAATTATCAGCAAATATACAGCTATTTTCATCTGGTGCTTGAAGTATGTCCTCTTTTGGCATCGTTAGTTGTAGAGGATCTGCATCGATAAAGTTAATTAGTGCAGATTCATCTTCTTTGACTCTTTCTGACAAGTCACACAATGAGGTAGAACACTGTACTTCATCACATAAATCCATTGTGAAATGTCAGACACGAAATAACCAGATAACAGTAATTTAACAGAAACACGTTTTGTTTGAACACTGAGTCTATGAAGATTTAACTGATGAATTGACTGACTGCGACTACTTTTATATCTAAGAGCCTTTGACATAACAGTGACAGGTGTCAATCAATCTTGGGAATCTCCACCTGGTGTGACTACTCAGCATTTTGTTGAGCAGTCACCTGAATTGAGTAGTGAACAGATTGTTGAGTACTCCCGTCAAGTGAGTATCTACTCACCAGAGGTGACATCTCGTCTTCACACCTGCCAGTCATTATCACACCAGCCATCTTGGTTAGTTCACGCTAAATAAACAAAATTGATAAAATCATTATTATCAACTTCTTAAATAAGAATCGAACAAGACCAATACATCTTGCAGCTTGAAACGAATGGAACAAGTTATTAATCTCAGCTTAATTATTTATTTTATTTTATTTACTTATTTATCTATTAAACTTTCTATAAGTATAAGTACTTTTTGTTTGGGAGAGCCCCTCGACTAGCGCTAATAGTGCTATTTGAGTCATCCAATTGAAATAAATATGTTTACAATACAATATAAGTACATGTGTATGAAATATATATAAATAAAACTGTACATATAGAGGCAAGTGGCGACAGGTGACCAGCAACTATACGACGCCACTTCCCTAGACACATGTAATACTGTTGCGTTTATGGACAGAAGTTGATTGTATAAAAATTAAAATTGCAAGCATTCAATTTAAATTCGTGAAAGGAGAAGCGAAATTTTAATTTGTGAAAGCAGTAGCATCGCACATAGGCCAAACACACAAAAGAAAACATTTTTAGATTTCATCGCGTATATGAAATATAAAGATAGAACATAGTAATTCCATAAATTCAACGTCGTTTAAAACAGTAACCGTAATTAAAAACAACATGACAGCAAGTTAAATGTCAATATGTAATATATTTGTGAGTGAAGCGCTGGGAACTCTGTCAACTCCATTTCAAATTTAGCACCTCATCAGTACACGTGAGATAGAGTGAACAAGTGAGTGATACCACAGTGTCAACTGTTTCAATCTGTGAATGTGTGACCAACACGACACGCACTTTCTTATATGTGTGAATAATTAATACCCATGTTTTCATGACACTTAGTTTAGACATGATATGTTACTCACGATTGAGTTCTCACACGAGTGAGTGACACATGACACTGTCAGTTGACAGACTCAGTGATTACTGCTCCACATATAAAAGTTGATGTACTCAGTGAGTTAATCATCAGTGCTCACACAGTCACATAATTAATGAATTAATCCACATTGCTTCAACCATATACTTCTGAATAAAATTTGCAGCTGTTATTTCATCATGGATTTGTTACAACAAGCTTTAGTGAGCACATTTCAGGAGGACATACCATCTGCTTTAGAGGTAACATGTAAGGAACATGGGAATATACACAACGCACACAATGACTTTGTGGATATTACGCCATCAGAACTTAACATAAGACAAGATGACTTACTTAAAATGTTACATGACGCAGATGTGAATGATGTTATTTTATCAGACATATGTAATGCTGCGGCAGATTACGATGCTACTGATTTTTGTTCTGTAAATAAAAATTTAACAGACAGTGGGTTTTGTTCAGATACAAGTCTGTCATGCTTCAGAATGGAATCCTCGATTAGTGGAACCGCCGAATGTTCACCTAAACAGGCTGTTTTGAGTTCTGTGCATGATAAAACTGATGTGTATGACTCACACATATCGTTTGAACGATACTCATGGAAATCTCACTTTAACGACACGCCACAGCTCACGTGTCTACATTCACAGGAGACACAAAGTCAAGGATATCATAGTACGTGGCAGACAAGTATTCAGGATCAGATTCCCATACAACCAGAGTATCATACATCTTCATGGAGTGACTGTCAATATAACACGAACACGCAGCATCAACAACCTCTCCTTCAGTCGATGACAAGTAACGCAATACAGACATTTTATGATCCAGGCGCGATGAGTCATCATTATAAATCATCTTGTATGAAGCAGCAGCAGGACCCATCTTCACTCTCATCACAAAGACCAACAGAAGATAAACCACTAGAGTCATATGTGGCTCTGGTTGCTAAAGCCCTGATGAGTTCTCCTTCTAATCAGCTTGTTCTGGGCAGTATTTATGATTGGTTGTTGGAGAAGTACCCTTATTTCAGGACAGCTAAGTGTGCATGGCGCAGCAGTGTTAGACATGCTCTGTCTACCAACGAGTGCTTCATGAAGAATGGTCGCTCTAAAAATGGACGAGGTTTTCTGTGGGCCATTCATCCACTCTGTCTCAATGACTTTCGCCGTGGAGATTTCAACAGAAGACAAGCCAGAAAACGTGTACAGCAGCTGAGTCGACAGATTAAGAGACCCAGTGATAAACCCTCCTCCGTGTCACCTGGCGAGCATTACTCACCTGTATCTATGCCACCTGGTGTAGATCAGCCGTACTACACACCTATGACGTCAACTCCTTATCGTGAATCTCACACAGGCCAGATGCATACAATCAACTTTGGACAACAACTACCAGCAACCAGTGCAGTGCACAGATTCAAACAGATTAGTTTAGAAGAGGATAATTCGTGTTGCTATGGTGACTTACCATCACCATTTTGAGAATTTTTACAAGAATAATTCACATCACTTCATTATCATAATTCAATTGACTTTCATTGTAAACCATTATTGTTAATCATTATCATAATACTTTTTGTTAATTGTTTGCACTTGTTAAAGCTTTTTGTTACCACTAATAAACAGATCATTTACATTGACAAATTGTGTTTAATTTTTGCTACTTGTTTGGTGGTTTTTATCACGATATAGTACGTCTGTGAATAGGCATATAATTGAAGTATAATTGAATTAATTATAATTAAAGATTCTCAACCATACATCATTTGAGTACACATGTTGACGTTTATGGTCTGGGGAAAATGCCATCGTGCTCAATCTATGTTCTCAAGAGTCCTGCCCGGTCAGCAGGGGTGGAAAAAATGAAGGTAAAACAAGAATGATTCTTTCTTTATTTATTTATTTATGATGTTCCAGACAGTGTTAGATTGCGGAGTGCTACTTGCGGCAGAGAGTGACAACCTGGCCCTATAGGCCGGCAAAAGTGCGAGGTGGACCTAAACGTCCATTTCCGCTTAGCAGTCTAGTTAGAATGGCAGATAGTCGCGTGATTTCCCGCGTGGTGCGGCTGGGCGGAACAGCAGAAACTCGTCAGCTTCTGATTCCGTTCGGCCCGAAATTGGCCAAAACGAATTCGGTCTGCAGTTGCCGTCGCCCTATTACCCCCGGGCTAAGTGACAATGTGTATCTAAAAAACTGCGCTTGTGGCAACGGTAACGGCAGAAATCGTTAAAGTACGGTTATCTACGCGACCGGCCAAGTAGCACCTAATAGTACGTATATATAACAAAATAACATTAACAGTCGAAGTGGGTTTACAGCGTGGGGTGTTGGCGGACATTGATGAGTGCGGCTATGACCAACTCCATATGAGTTTATCTAGTTCCGATCCTCTTAGCAATTGTCCTCTTTTACAACAGTCATTCCCAAAACTCATGTATCTCATCCAACTGACTTAGCTTTGATTTATACATTTGCGATATAATTACTGATTTACGCTACAAAATGTTTAATTATTTTACACAATGTGTGATTTAGTTATGCCAGGCCTGGCATGATCTGTATTTACAAATTATTTATATGATGCGTGCGCTGGGTCCGCAGTATATATCATTGGGTTCTATAACCGCGTGAACCAGCTGCACGAATCGGGCAGGGCTGTGGATCTGTCGTCTAGCATGTGTTTGTTCAAATGGCTTATTCCTCGTTACTTTACGTTTTTATCGCTTCGATTGTTGGCGCTTGGTTTTTGTGGAACTCGAGCAGGCGATATCGTTTCTCAAATGTGAAGGAATGTGTGAATATTGTACGGAGACCTTCGTACTTCCCGTTAGCGGGAGAAGGAATGGCATGCGGCGCCCTGTAGAGTGCTGGCAGCTTAAGCGACTGTTCCCCGGTCGTGTTGGATGGCTGATCGGTCGCTGGAATTGTTTCTTTTGTCTGTATCGTAGACTGTGCGTGCGAATTTTTTTTCGTATTAACTCCGGTGCTGGAGGGCTTCAGCGTGGTAGTGCTACATGCTCTTACTGCGGCCGTCCGAGGTACACTAGTTTTCGCTGGAGGCTTCAAAGGCGTATAATTTGACGTTGTTGTCGCTTTGTGCTGTTAAGTGTAATTGTTTTCAGGCTTACGCTCGATGTGCGCAGGTTTGACACGGTCTGCAGTCACCGTCTCAACCTTGCTTTTTATCATCACTTTGAACACTCAGCCGCTCCTTGCTACGACCTTATGGCTACACACTACTTATCTGAGTAATTTTCAAAGTCAGTGTTAGCTTCGACTGTATAATTCTCTGTAAAGTCACCGGGCAAACGTAGTGTCATTTCGTAAGTCATCTCGGCAGCCGATCTGCCTAACGTTTCCTTGACGGCCGATCGGATGCCGAGTAAAACTGCCGGTATTGTAGTTGTCCACGGGTACGGTGATTCATGTGCCATAATTGCGGCTTTTAGCTGTCGATGAAAGTGTTCGACTATGCCGTTCGACTGGGGGTGATAACTCGTTGTACGGTTACTGGTGATACCGAATTGATTACACAAGGTGTCCCATAACCTTGATTCGAACTGGGCACCTCTGTCCGTAGTGATTGTAGCAGGGGTCCCGAAACGAGCCACCCACCCGCTGAAAAAGGCATCGGCGATGGTTTCTGCATTAATGTCGATTAATGTACATGATCGAACCTCTCTGTCGGTTCCTCGAACTTTTAAAAAATTGGTTCCTTATGGCGTGAAACTTCAGCGGTTTGACAACCTGTGCAGTATCTGCACCAATTCGCGATATCGATATTCATTCCGTGTCACACAAAACGAGAATTTGTAAGAGGTTTCGTGGCTTTGTGAGAAGTGTATCCTAAACCGTGAAGTGTTGTAAGAACGTGTCTGCGAATTTTTTTAGTTACTCACGGTCTGGTGTGTCTGGTCGATACTTTGCATGAGACCAATACGTCGTCGGAGGTTTTTTGCAGTCAAAACTCCATATTAGAAAATGTAGAATGCCTCAAACGTATAAATTCGGTGTCAATTAGCCTGATCGGCGCTCAAGTCTTTATAATTGATAACAGCATCGCAGTCGATAGCTGATATAGTCGGTCGCAACAAAGCGTCAGCTACAAAATTTGTTTCTCCTTTTACATACCGAATATCGGTGTGTAACATGTGTGACCTTTCTGAAACAGAAGACGAAATTCACTTTGTATTTATATGTTCCCTATATGACAATTTTAGAGCAACGCTTTTTTAAACTGTGACTGAAAACAATCGCAATTTTTTAGAACTGAATATTCCTGACAAGTTTTCATTTTTAGTTATGCATTTTTGGAAACCTCTGTCTAAATTTGTGGAGGCTGCATACAAAGAAAATCTAAATTATTCCGATTATAAATAATTCGTCTTTTTTTCGGAAAGATATCATGCATTTATGACAATATTGTTTATATTGTAATTGACATATAATCATTGAAATATGTAAACATATTTAATAAATCATCTACACTGAGCTGGTAGGCTTTAAATTGTCCCACCTCAGTGTGGATGATTATGTAACACTGAGCCGCTCATCCTGTCAGGCGGTGGTCTATGTGGTCGGGGCTGATTCAGTCGTGGGTCAGCGTCGTAGACGGTGGGCCGGCATTGAGCCCCGTGTCTTTCGGGCCGCACTCTAACCAACACCCGCAGATATATTATTGTATTTATAGTGACTTGTAAGCCAATTTTGCTGGACATTGTACTTTGTTTGTCACTAAAATAATTAAAGATATATATAATGTTGCTGTATCCATAGTGTGGTCAGACCACAATTATTTGTCAAATAATTCTGATGAATACTGGATCTCATTGATGTGAATCTACTGTATTGATGAATACCAACATTTTAACTAGATTTTTTTCTTCAGATGTCATATAAAGACATTGAGAGAACGTTTTTGCTTCAAAGACATTGAATGTATTTTACTGCGGTCATCAGTTACAGTTAATCAGATAAATGTTCTTACTGATAGTTTATTTATCCATCTATCTACCTATTTATCACCAGAATTTTTTTTTATAATATTTAGAAAAGTATAACTTTCTAATGCCAGATAAAGTTAACGTTATTCTGAACTTTTTTTGTCAAGTTATTATCAAGAATATATGAAATTGTAACATATGATTTTGATTTCAAGTGATCAGTGTTGTCTCACAAGTAAAATTATTCATGCTTAAATTGCTGGGTGTTATTTCAGTAAATTAATGGGTAGAATAATAAATTCAAATTATTTGGACCAACTGTGTGAGTTGCAGACGCGACACAGACAGACAAAAGAGAGACAGATGTTTTATTGATATAATTGAATGTCCTTGTTGGTTTATTTCTCATTGATCTATGTGCGTATGTGTACATGAAAAAACAGGCCAGCTGGGCCAGATTGAATGACTTGTGTAAAATAATTAAAAAATTGGATAGATGAATAGATAATATCGGAGCCATTGATCTGCAGTCCATAATCTCCATAATCTCCGGGTCAGGTAATAAATATAAGAAAAACAACGACGATGAAATCTTAATTCAACAAAAATATTTATTTGTAACATTAGTAAATAATATATAATTTGCCGAAAACAGCAAAATAATAACATGAATGACAAATACAACAAGATTATTGACGTCGCCTATATGTCATAGATATTAGGTACAAAGTAGTGATGAGAATGATGGAGAAATCAAATACAACATGTCACCTCAACACAACCTTTGGTATATTTTCAGTGTTCCCTGGAAATCATTTTTCACTTTGTAATACAAGATGAATCTGCATATTCTATTTGTTAAAAAATATTTTAATGTTCATAATAATATAGTTTCTATCAACGGTCCTCAAAGTGAAGCAACATATTAGTGTATTAAGTTATATAATTTTAAAGTGAAGAACATTCATTTGGAGATAATATGATATGAATGTTTGCAGGTGTGTTATTTGAGTTCTCGACTTTTTGCAGCTTCTCAGTCCAGCGTGCTACCATATCATCCAATGTGTCATCAGCTGTTAAACCTTGATTGTAACATTGTCTTGAATCTTGACATTGTGATGAATTTAAGCTGCCGGTATTGTAATAGGGTATGTCTGTTCCATCCTCATAACTACCTGATGTAATCCTAGAATATCCCAGGCTCTCTTGTGACGATTCCAATATATTCGGAGCAAATAATTCATTGTTGTTTGATGCATCAGATACGGAATGTAAACTTGAACTTAATTCACTCGATTTATAATATAAAATCTCTACAGAATGGGATCCCACACTACCACATAACAAACTATTATCTGAGAAGAATCCACCGTCTGCTAAGCTAGGACTTGCACAAAACCAGATTTCAAAGTCATGATGTCTCACTGAATAATCAGAAAATATACAGCTATTTTCATCTGGTGCTTGAGGTATGTCCTCTTTTGGCATCGTTAGTTGTAGAGGATCTGCATCGATAAAGTTAATTAGTGCAGATTCATCTTTTTTGACTCTTTCTGACAAGTCACACAATGAGGTAGAACACTGTACTTCATCACATAAAGCCATTGTGAAATGTCAGACACGAAATAACCAGATAACAGTAATTTAACAGAAACACGTTTTGTTTGAACACTGAGTCTATGAAGATTTAACTGATGAATTGACTGACTGCGACTACTTTTATATCTAAGAGCCTTTGACATAGCAGTGACAGGTGTCAATCAATCTTGGGAATCTCCACCTGGTGTGACTACTCAGCATTTTGTTGAGCAGTCACCTGAATTGAGTAGTGAACAGATTGTTGAGTACTCCCGTCAAGTGAGTATCTACTCACCAGAGGTGACATCTCGTCTTCACACCTGCCAGTCATTATCACACCAGCCATCTTGGTTAGTTCACGCTAAATAAACAAAATTGATAAAATCATTATTATCAACTTCTTAAATAAGAATCGAACAAGACCAATACATCTTGCAGCTTGAAACGAATGGAACAAGTTATTAATCTCAGCTTAATTATTTATTTTATTTTATTTACTTATTTATCTATTAAACTTTCTATAAGTATAAGTACTTTTTGTTTGGGAGAGCCCCTCGACTAGCGCTAATAGTGCTATTTGAGTCATCCAATTGAAATAAATATGTTTACAATACAATATAAGTACATGTGTATGAAATATATATAATTAAAACTGTACATATAGAGGCAAGTGGCGACAGGTGACCAGCAACTATACGACGCCACTTCCCTAGACACATGTAATACTGTTGCGTTTATGGACAGAAGTTGATTGTATAAAAATTAAAATTGCAAGCATTCAATTTAAATTCGTGAAAGGAGAAGCGAAATTTTAATTTGTGAAAGCAGTAGCATCGCACATAGGCCAAACACACAAAAGAAAACATTTTTAGATTTCATCGCGTATATGAAATATAGAGATAGAAGTAATTTCATAAATTCAACGTCGTTTAAAACAGTAACCGTAATTAAAAACAACATGACAGCAAGTTAAATGTCAATATGTAATATATTTGTGAGTGAAGCGCTGGGAACTCTGTCAACTCCATTTCAAATTTAGCACCTCATCAGTACACGTGAGATAGAGTGAACAAGTGAGTGATACCACAGTGTCAACTGTTTCAATCTGTGAATGTGTGACCAACACGACACGCACTTTCTTATATGTGTGAATAATTAATACCCATGTTTTCATGACACTCAGTTTAGACATAATATGTTACTCACGATTGAGTTCTCACACGAGTGAGTGACACATGACACTGTCAGTTGACAGACTCAGTGATTACTGCTCCACATATAAAAGTTGATGTACTCAGTGAGTTAATCATCAGTGCTCACACAGTCACATAATTAATGAATTAATCCACATTGCTTCAACCATATACTTCTGAATAAAATTTGCAGCTGTTATTTCATCATGGATTTGTTACAACAAGCTTTAGTGAGCACATTTCAGGAGGACATACCATCTGCTTTAGAGGTAACATGTAAGGAACATGGGAATATACACAACGCACACAATGACTTTGTGGATATTACGCCATCAGAACTTAACATAAGACAAGATGACTTACTTAAAATGTTACATGACGCAGATGTGAATGATGTTATTTTATCAGACATATGTAATGCTGCGGCAGATTACGATGCTACTGATTTTTGTTCTGTAAATAAAAATTTAACAGACAGTGGGTTTTGTTCAGATACAAGTCTGTCATGCTTCAGAATGGAATCCTCGATTAGTGGAACCGCCGAATGTTCACCTAAACAGGCTGTTTTGAGTTCTGTGCATGATAAAACTGATGTGTATGACTCACACATATCGTTTGAACGATACTCATGGAAATCTCACTTTAACGACACGCCACAACTCACGTGTCTACATTCACAGGAGACACAAAGTCAAGGATATCATAGTACGTGGCAGACAAGTATTCAGGATCAGATTCCCATACAACCAGAGTATCATACATCTTCATGGAGTGACTGTCAATATAACACGAACACGCAGCATCAACAACCTCTCCTTCAGTCAATGACAAGTAACGCAATACAGACATTTTATGATCCAGGCGCGATGAGTCATCATTATAAATCATCTTGTATGAAGCAGCAGCAGGACCCATCTTCACTCTCATCACAAAGACCAACAGAAGATAAACCACTAGAGTCATATGTGGCTCTGGTTGCTAAAGCCCTGATGAGTTCTCCTTCTAATCAGCTTGTTCTGGGCAGTATTTATGATTGGTTGTTGGAGAAGTACCCTTATTTCAGGACAGCTAAGTGTGCATGGCGCAGCAGTGTTAGACATGCTCTGTCTACCAACGAGTGCTTCATGAAGAATGGTCGCTCTAAAAATGGACGAGGTTTTCTGTGGGCCATTCATCCACTCTGTCTCAATGACTTTCGCCGTGGAGATTTCAACAGAAGACAAGCCAGAAAACGTGTACAGCAGCTGAGTCGACAGATTAAGAGACCCAGTGATAAACCCTCCTCAGTGTCACCTGGCGAGCATTACTCACCTGTATCTATGCCACCTGGTGTAGATCAGCCGTACTACACACCTATGACGTCAACTCCTTATCGTGAATCTCACACAGGCCAGATGCATACAATCAACTGTGGACAACAACTACCAGCAACCAGTGCAGTGCACAGATTCAAACAGATTAGTTTAGAAGAGGATAATTCGTGTTGCTATGGTGACTTACCATCACCATTTTGAGAATTTTTACAAGAATAATTCACATCACTTCATTATCATAATTCAATTGACTTTCATTGTAAACCATTATTGTTAATCATTATCATAATACTTTGTGTTAATTGTTTGCACTTGTTAAAGCTTTTTGTTACCACTAATAAACAGATCATTTACGTTGACAAATTGTGTTTAATTTTTGCTACTTGTTTGGTGGTTTTTATCACGATATAGTACGTCTGTGAATAGGCATATAATTGAAGTATAATTGAATTAATTATAATTAAAGATTCTCAACCATACATCATTTGAGTACACATGTTGACGTTTATGGTCTGGGGAAAATGCCATCGTGCTCAATCTATGTTCTCAAGAGTCCTGCCCGGTCAGCAGGGGTGAAAAAAATGAAGGTAAAACAAGAATGATTCTTTCTTTCTTTATTTATTTATGATGTTCCAGACAGTGTTAGATTGCGGAGTGCTACTTGCGGCAGAGAGTGACAACCTGGCCCTATAGGCCGGCAAAAGTGTGAGGTGGACCTAAACGTCCATCTTCGCTTAGCAGTCTAGTTAGAATGGCAGATAGTCGCGTGATTTCCCGCGTGGTGCGGCTTGGCGGAACAGCAGAAACTCGTCAGCTTCTGATTCCGTTCGGCCCGAAATTGGCCAAAACGAATTCGGTCTGCAGTTGCCGTCGCCCTATTACCCCCGGGCTAAGTGACAATGTGTATCTAAAAAACTGCGCTTGTGGCAACGGTAACGGCAGAAATCGTTAAAGTACGGTTATCTACGCGACCGGCCAAATAGCACCTAATAGTACGTATATATAACAAAATAACATTAACAGTCGAAGTGGGTTTACAGCGTGGGGTGTTGGCGGACATTGATGAGTGCGGCTATGACCAACTCCATATGAGTTTATCTAGTTCCGATCCTCTTAGCAATTGTCCTCTTTTACAACAGTCATGCCCAAAACTCATGTATCTCATCCAACTGACTTAGCTTTGATTTATACATTTGCTATATAGTTACTGATTTACGCTACAAAATGTTTAATTATTTTACACAATGTGTGATTTAGTTATGCCAGGCCTGGCATGATCTATATTTACAAATTATTTATATGATGCGTGCGCTGGGTCCGCAGTATATATCATTGGGTTCTATAACCGCATGAACCAGCTGCACGAATCGGGCAGGGCTGTGGATCTGTCGTCCAGCATGTGTTTGTTCAAATGGCTTATTCCTCGTTATAGTCCAGTGGATTTTGACTAAAGCGTGTTTCGCGGTATGGACGATGTTTTATGATTGATTCTGATACTATAGGGTGTCCCGAGCAGAAATCAGCCGGGTGCCACTTTGGCACCCTTGGGCGGAATTTTTTAAGGGCAAAAACAAAATGGCCGCCAGATATTTCAAGGTCAAATATGTTTTTTTCAACAAATGAAGCCAGGAACAAGTGTAATACCTCATTTTCATGTGATTTTGACTGGGCAATCCATTTCTTGTATTATTTTTATGATATAAGGTCATCTTCAAGGTCAAAACCTCAATTTCAAGGTCAAATAGCAAAAATACCCTTTTTAACAAATAAAGCTAGGAACATGTGTAATACCTCTTTTTCATTGGATTTTGTCTGAAAAATCCATTTATGGTATTAGTTTGGTGATCCAAGGTCATCTTCAAGGCCGAAAGGGCATTGCCAAGGTCAAAAACAAAATGGCCGCCAGATATCTCAAGGTCAACTATGATTGTTCAACAAATGAAGCCAGGAACAAGTGTAATACCTAATTTTCGTGTGATTTTGACCGGGCAATCTATTTCTTGTATTATTTTCATGACTCAAGGTCATTTTCAAGGTCAAAAAGTCAATTTTAAGGTCAAATAAGCAAAATTGCCATTTTTAACAAATCAAGCTGGGAACATGTGTAATACCTCTTTTTCGTGTGATTTTGTCTGAAAAATCCATTTATGGTATTATTTTGTTGATCCAAGGTCATTTTCAAGGTCGAAAGGTCATTTTCAAGGTCAAAATGTAAAAATATGATCTTTTAGAAAACAAAATAGGAAGAAGTGTAATACGTCTTTTTGACGTGATTTTTGACTGAATAATATATTCTTGATACTATTTTGATGATAAAAGGTCATCTTTAAAGTCAAAATGTCAATTTCACGGTCAAGTAAAGGAGAATATGATTTTCAACAAATACAGCTAGAACACGTGTAAAAAACTATTTTTTTGTGAGATTTTGAGCGAAAAATGTCTTTTTCCTATTACTTTGGTGATTTAAAGTCATTCTCAAGGACAAATATATGTTTTAGCGTATAAGGTAGAAATTGGAGTACTTATACTACCTTGTGTTGGGTTTTATTTTGACTGGATAATCTAATTCTGTTGGGTTTAAATAATCAAACATGCTCAAGGTGAAGACAGCGGCTCGAAGGCATTGAATGGCAATTAACAGAGATGTGTTAACGAAAGATGGAAAAGTTCTAACGGTCGATGAGGAGGTATTAAAGGACAATGAGAAGGCGATAAAGGACAATGAAAAAGCATTAAAGGGCAATGAGGAGACATATTAAAAAGAAATGAGAAGGCGGTAATGGGCCACAAGAGGCGTTACAGAGCAACCGATGGCCTTATAAGGTGAGAGAGAGGCATTATGGGGCTATGGAGAGGCGCTAAAGGGAGACAATAATGCGTCTTCTTAGCTTTTAGATAAATGCCTCTTCTTTGCAATTGAAGGCCTTTCTTTCGCCCTTTAACGCCTCTTCTTCGCCCTGAACGTCCTTTTAGTTTAACGCCTCTTTATTGCAATTGAAGGCCTTTCTGTCGCCCTTTAATGCCTCTTCTTCACACTGAACGCTTCTCCATTGCTCTTTAATTTAACTCTGCGTCACATTTCAGCGCTTTACCATCAATCTTTAACGCCTCCCCATGGTCCTTCGACGCCTCTCCATCGCCATTTATCATCTCTCATTGCCCTTCAATGCTTTTGGGTCTACCTTTATATTTTTTCTTCGTCCTTTAATGCCTTTCCGTCACCCTTTAACGCTTCTTCTGTGAAATTTAACGCCTCCTCATCGCCCTTTACTGGCTTCCCATCGCCATTTAATTTCTTTTCCATCACCATTTACCGCCTCTCCACCGCCCTTTAACCCTTTAGCATCACTATTTAACGCATCTGCAGCACCTTTTTAATGCCTCTCCATCAACCTTTCAGTGCATCTCCATCAACCTTTAACACTTTTTCTTGGCCCTTTACCGCCTTTGCGTCACTCTTTGACGTCTCTCCGTCATAATTTAATTTTTCTCAGTTGCCTTTTAGCGATTCCCCGTCATTTTTAACGCTTTCTCACGCCCTAAAACACATATCCATCAATTTTTAGCACCACCGCATCACCTGTCATTTAATGCTTCCTCGTCACCTTCTAACGCCATTCAATAGCCCTTTCATGCCACCCACCAACACATCCCGTTACCCTTAGCTCCTCTTCGTTGTCCTTCAACGCCTCCTCATTGCCCATTAACGCCTTCCCATCGCCATTTAACGCACTGCAGCGCCTGTTAGCATCTCTCCATCACCCTTTAATGCATCTCCATCAACCTTTATTACTTTTCCGTTGCCCTTTGACGTCTCAGTCACCATTTAACGCTTCTCTGTCGCCCTTTAGCAATGCTCCGTTGTTTTTAACACTTACCACTCACCCTCACACGCTTATCCAGCACACTTCAACTCCTCCCCATTGCCCTTCAGCGCTTTTCCATAGTCGTTTAACGTTTTATGTTCGCCCTTTAACGACTCCTCATCACCCTTTACCGCCTTCCCAGCGCCATTTAACACTTTCCTATCACCATTTAATGCCTCACCATCGCCCTTTAACACATTCGCATCGCCATTTAACGCATCTGCAGCGCCTATTAGCGCCTCTCCATCGAACTTTAATGCATCTACATCACTTTTAACACTTTTTCGGCCTTTAACGCCTTTCCATCGCTCTTTGACGTCTCTCCGTCACCATTTGACACTTCTCCATTGCCCTTTAACATTTCTCTGTCTTTTTAAATGCCTTCTCATTGCACTTAGACACCTATCTATCAACCATTAGCACTGCCCCATCACCTGTTAACGTACTTCCTTGTCACCATTCCATAGCCCTTTCATGCCACCCCGCCACCTTTTAATGCATCTTGTCGCTCTTTAACGCCCCATTTTTGCCCCTTAACGCCTCCTCGTTGCCATTCACCGCCTCCTCATTGCCCTTCAATGCCTCCTCATTGCCCTTTAATGACTACTCATTTTCTTTTAACCCTTCTTACTCGCTCTTTAACGCCTCTGGGGCGCCTCTTAGCGACTCGTCGACATCCTTTAATGCCTCCCCATTGTCTTTTACCGCCTCTGTGTGACCTTTTACCGCCTCTCCATTGATCTTTTATGCTTTTTCGTCGCTATTTTAAGCCTCTCCGTGACCCTTTGATGCCTTCTAGTTGTCTGATCATTTCACTCTGATGATGTGTATTTATTAAAACCCTACTAAAATTAAATTATCCAGTTGAAGATACACCAAGACAATTTATTATGTGTGCTCCAATATGTTGAATACTACGTTAAAATAATATTTGACCTTGATATTTACATTTGGCCTACAGAATCACCTCAAAAAACCAAAATCATACCAGAAAGATATTGTCCTAGCTTTATTTGTTGAAAATCACATTTTCGCTTACCTGACCTTGAAATTGACACACTGACCTTGAAAATGACCTTTAATCATAAAAATAGTAGCAGAAATGGATTATTTGTCAAAATTACACCAAAAAGACGTACAACACTTTTTGCTATTTATGTTTGTTAATTGAATTTTGATGACCTTGAATTGAAATTGACCTTGAAGATAACCTTAATCACTCAAATAATACTATAATTGGATTTGTCAGTCAAAATCCCATAAAAAGAGGTATTACACACATTCGTAGCTTTATTTGTTAAAAATGATATTTCCTCTTACTTCACCTTGAAATTGACCCCTTTGACCTTGAAGATGACCTTGAATAATCAAGATATCAGATATGGAATGCCCAGTCAAAATTACATGAGGTATTACACATTTTCCTAGCTGTATTTGTTAAAAACGGTAATTTTACTTAATTGACCTTGATATTTGACCTTTTGACCTTGAAGATGACCTTGAATCATGCAAATAATACAAGAAATGAATTGCCCGGTCAAAATCACATGAAGATGAGGTATTACATTTGTTCCTAGCTTCATTTGTTGAAAAAACATATTTGACCTTGAAATATCTGGCAACCATTTTGTTTTTGACCTTGGAAAGGACTTTCGACCTTGAAGCTAACCTTGGATCAACAGAATAATACCATACATTCATTTCTAGATAAAATCCCATGTAAAAGAGGTATTACACATGTTCCTATCTTTATTTGTTTTAAATGGTATTTTTGCTTCTTTCACCTTGAAATTGTCTTTTTGACCTTGAAGATGGCCTTGAGTCATCAAAATAATACAAGAAATGGATTGCCCAGTCAAAATCACATGAAAATGAGGTATTACACTTGTTCCTGGCTTCATTTGTTGAAAAATCATATTTGACCTTGAAATATTTGGCGGCCATTTTGTTTTTGCCTCTAAAAAATTCCGCCCAAGGGTGCCAAAGTGGCACCCGGCTGATTCCTGCTCAGGACATCCCTTAGAACCAGAATCAATCATAAAACATCGTCCATACCGCGAAACACGCTTGAGTAAAAAAATGCCATTTGACAACTGGACTATTACTTTACGTTTTCATCCGCATTTTTATCGCTTCGATTGTTGGCGCTTGGTTTTTGTGGAACTCGAGCAGGCGATATCGTTTCTCAAATGTGAAGGAATGTGTGAATATTGTACGGAGACCTTCGTACTTCCCGTTAGCGGGTGAAGGAATGGCATGCGGCGCCCTGTAGAGTGCTGGCAGCTTAAGCGACTGTTCCCCGGTCGTGTTGGATGGCTGATCGGTCGCTGGAATTGTTTCTTTTGTCTGTATCGTAGACTGTGCGTGCAAATTTTTTTTCGTATTAACTCCGGTGCTGGAGGGCTTCAGCGTGGTAGTGCTACGTGCTCTTACTGCGGCTGTCCAAGGTACACTAGTTTTCGCTGGAGGCTTCAAAGGCGTATAATTTGACGTTGTTGTCGCTTTGTGCTGTTAAGTGTAATTGTTTTCAGGCTTACGCTCGATGTGCGCAGGTTTGACACGGTCTGCAGTCACCGTCTCAACCTTGCTTTTTATCATCACTTTGAACACTCGGCCGCTCCTTGCTACGACCTTATGGCTACACACTACTTATCTGAGTAATTTTCAAAGTCAGTGTTAGCGTCGACTGTATAATTCTCTGTAAAGTCACCGGGCAAACGTAGTGTCATTTCGTAAGTCATCTCGGCAGCCGATCTGCCTAACGTTTCCTTGACGGCCGATCGGATGCCGAGTAAAACTGCCGGTAGTGTAGTTGTCCACGGGTACGGTGATTCATGTGCCATAATTGCGGCTTTTAGCTGTCGATGAAAGTGTTCGACTATGCCGTTCGACTGGGGGTGATAACTCGTTGTACGGTTTCTGGTGATACCGAATTGATTACACAAGGTGTCCCATAACCTTGATTCGAGCTGGGCACCGTAGTGATTGTAGGAGGGGTCCCGAAACGAGCCACCCACCCGCTGAAAAAGGCATCGGCGATGGTTTCTTCTCTAATGTCGATTAATGGTATGGCTTCAGGCCAACGTGTAAAACAGTCGACACATGTCAATGAATATTTGAAACCATCGGAATAAGGTAAGGGCCGTCTAGGTCGACGTGTACATGATCGAACCTCTCTGTCGGTTCCTCGAACTTTTAAAAAATTGGTTCCTTATGGCGTGAAACTTCAGCGGTTTGACAACCTGTGCAGTATCTGCACCAATTCGCGATATCGATATTCATCCCGTGTCACACAAAACGAGAATTTGTAAGAGGTTTCGTGGCTTTGTGAGAAGTGTATCCTAAACCGTGAAGTGTTGTAAGAACGTGTCTGTGAATTTTTTTAGTTACTCACGGTCTGGTGTGTCTGGTCGATACTTTGCATGAGACCAATACGTCGTCGGAGGATTTTTGCAGTCAAAACTCCATATTAGAAAATGTAGAATGCCTCAAACGTATAAATTCGGTGTCAATTAGCCTGATCGGCGCTCAAGTCTTTATAATTGATAACAGCATCGCAGTCGATAGCTGATATAGTCGGTCGCGGCAAAGCGTCAGCTACAAAATTTGTTTCTCCTTTTACGTACCGAATATCGGTGTGTAACATGTGTGACCTTTCTGAAACAGAAGACGAAATTCACTTTGTATTGATATGTTCCCTATATGACAATTTTAGAACAACGCTTTTTTAAACTGTGACTGAAAACAATCGCAATTTTTTAGAACTGAATATTCCTGACAAGTTTTCATTTTTAGTTATGCATTTTTGGAAACCTCTGTCTAAATTTGTGGAGGCTGCATACAAAGAAAATCTAAATTATTCCGATTATAAATAATTCGTCTTTTTTTCGGAAAGATATCATGCATTTATGACAATATTGTTTATATTGTAATTGACATATAATCATTGAAATATGTAAACATATTTAATAAATCATCTACACTGAGCTGGTAGGCTTTAAATTGTCCCACCTCAGTGTGGATGATTATGTAACACTGAGCTGCTCATCCCGTCAGGCGGTGGTCTATGTGGTCGGGGCTGATTCAGTGGTGGGTCAGCGTCGTAGACGGTGGGCCGGCATTGAGCCCTGTGTCTTTCGGGCCGCACTCTAACCAACACCCGCAGATATATTATTGTATTTATAGTGACTTGTAAGCCAATTTCGGCTGGACATTGTACTTTGTATGTCACTAAAATAATTAAAGATATATATATATAAAATGTTGCTGTATCCGTAATGTGGTCAGACCACAATTATTTGTCAAATAATTCTGATCAATACTGCATCTCATTGATGTGAAACTACTGTATTGATGAATACCAACATTTTAACTAGATTTTTTAATTTAGATGTCATATAAAGACATTGAGAGAACGTTTTTGCTTCAACGACATTGAATGTATTTTACTGCGGTCATCAGTTACAGTTAATCAGATAAATGTTCTTACTGATAGTTTATCTATCTATCTATCTACCTATTTATCACCAGAAAAAAAAGATTAGAATATTTAGAAAAGTATAATTTTCTAATGCCAGATAACGTTAACGTTATTCTGAACTTTTTTTGTCAAGTTTTTATCAAGAATATACGAAATTGTAAAATATGATTTTGATTTCAAGTGAGCAGTGTTCTCTCATAAGTAAAATTATTCATGCTTAAATTGCTGGGTGTTATTTCAGTAAATTAATGGGTATAATAATAAATTAAAATTATTTGGACCAACTGTGTGAGTTGCAGAGGCGACACAGACAGACAAAATAGAGACAGATGTTTTACTGATATAATTGAATGTCCTTGTTGGTTTATTTCTCATTGATCTATGTGCGTATGTGTACATGAAAAAACAGGGCAGCTGGGCCAGATTGAATGACTTGTGTAAAATAATTAAAAAAATGGATAGATGAATAGATAATATCTGAGCCATTGATCTGCAGTCCATAATGTTCATAATCTCCGGGTCAGGTAATAAATATAAGAAAAACAACGACGATGAAATCTTAATTCAACAAAAATATTTATTTGTAACATTAGTAAATAACATATGATTTGCCGAAAACAGCAAAATAATAACATGAATAACAAATACAACAAGATTATTGACCTCGCCAATATGTCATGGATATTAACTACTAAGTATTGATGAGAAAGATGGAGAAATCAAATACAACATGTCACCTCAACACAACCTTTGGTATATTGTCAGTGTTTCCTGGAAATGATTTTTCACTTTGTAATACAAGACGAATCTGCATATTATATTTGTTAAAAAATATTTTAATTGTTCATAATAATATAGTTTCTATCAACGGTCCCCCAAGTAAAGCAACATATTAGCGTATTAAGTTATATAATTTTAAAGTGAAGAACGTTCATTTGGAGATAATATGATATGAATGTTTGCAGGTGTGTTATTTGAGTTCTCGACTTTTTGCAGCTTCTCAGTCCAGCGTACTACCATATCATCCAATGTGTCATCAGCTGTTAAACCTTGATTGTAACATTGTCTTGAATCTTAACATTGTGATGAATTTAAGCTGCCGGTATTGTAATAGGGTATGTCTATTCCATCCTCATAACTACCTGATGTAATCCTAGAATATCCCAGGCTCTCTTGCGATGATTCCAATATATTCGGAGCAAATAATTCATTGTTGCTTGATGCATCAGATACGGAATGTGAACTTGAACTTAATTCACTCGATTTATAATATAAAAACTCCACAGAATGGGATCCAACACTACCACATAACAAACTATTATCTGAGAAGAATCCACCGTCTGCTAAGATAGGACTTGCACAAGACTAGATTTCAAAGTCATCATGGCTCACTGAATAATCAGCAAATATACAGCTATTTTCATCTGGTGCTTGAAGTATGTCCTCTTTTTGCATCGTGAGTTGTAGAGGATCTGCATCGATAAAGTTAATTAGTGCAGATTCATCTTCTTTGACTCTTTCTGACAAGTCACACAATGAGGTAGAACACTGTACTTCATCACATAAATCCATTGTGAAATGTCAGACACGATATAACCAGATAACAGTAATTTAACAGAAACAGGTTTTGTTTGAACACTGAGTCTATGAAGATTTAACTGATGAATTGACTGACTGCGACTGCTTTTATATCTAAGAGCCTTTGACATAACAGTGACAGGTGTCAATCAATCTTGTGAATCTCCACCTGGTGTAACTACTCAGCATTTTGTTGAACAGTCACCTGAATTGAGTAGTGAACAGATTGTTGAGTACTCCCGTCAAGTGAGTATCTACTCACCAGAGGTGACATCTCGTCTTCACAGCTGCCAGTCATTATCACACCAGCCATCTTGGTTAGTTCACGCTAAATAAACAAGCTTGACAAAATCAATATTATCAACTTCTTACATAAGAATCGAACAAGACCAATACATCTTGCAGCTTGAAACAAATGGAACAAGTTATTAATCTCAGCTTACTTATTTATTAGTTTTTTTATTATTTTTTAATAAGCTTTCTATAAGTATAAGTGCTTTTTTGTTTTGGGGAGCCCCTCGACTAGCGCTAATAGTGCTAGTTGGGTCATCCGATTGAAATAAATATGTTTACAATACAATATAAGTACATGTGTATAAAATATACATGAATAAAACTGTACATATAGAGACAAGTGGCGACAGGTGACCAGCACCTATACGACACCACTTCCCTAGACACATGTGATACTGTTGCGTTTATGGACAGAAGTTAATTGTATAATAATTAAAAATAACAAACATTCAATTTAAATTCGTGACAGGAGAAGCGAAATTTTTATTAGTGAAACCAGTAGCATCACATATAGGCTAAACACACAAAAGAAAACATTTTTAGATTTCATGGCGTATATGAAATATAGAGATGGAACATGGTAATTCCATAAATTCAACGTATTTTAAAACAGTAACCGTAATTAAAAACAACATGACAGCAAGTTAAATGTCAATATGTAATATATTTGTGAGTGAAGCGCTGGGAATTTTGTCAACTCCATTACAAATTAAGCACCTCATCAATACACGTGAGATAGAGTGAACAAGTGAGTGGCACCACAGTGTCAACTGTTTCAATCTGGGAATATGTGACCAAGATATGTGAATAATTAATACCCATGCTTTCATGACACTTAGTTTAGACATAACATGTTACTCACGATTGCGTTCTCACACGAGTGAGTGACACATGACACTGTCAGTTGACAGACTCAGTGATTACTGCTCCGCATATAAAAGTTGATGTACTCAGTGAGTAAATCATCAGTGCTCACACAGTCACAGGATTAATGAATTAATCCACATTGCTTCAACCATATACTTCTGAATAAAATTAGCAGCTGTCATTTCATCATGGATTTGTTAGAAAAGGCTTTAGTAAGCACATTTCAAGAGGACATACCATCTGCTTTGGAGGTAACATATAAAGAACATGGGAATACACACGAAGCACACAATGACTTTGTGGGTATTACGCCATCAGATCTTAACATAAGACAAAATGACTTACTTAAAATGTTACATGACGCAGATGTGAATGATGGTATTTTATGAGACATATGTAATGCTGCAGCAGTTTACGATGCTACTGATTTTTTGTTCTGTAAATAAAAACTTAACAGACAGTGGATTTTGTTCAGATACAAGTCTGTCAAGCTTCAGAATAGAATCCTCAATTAGGGGAACTGAATCTTCACCTCAACAGGCTGTTTTGAGCTCTGCACATGATAAAACTGATGTGTATGACTCACACATACCGTTTGAACAATATTCATGGAGCTCTCAGTTCAACGACACACCACAACTGACGTGTCTACATTCACAGGAAACACAAAGCCAAGGATATCATAGTACGTGGCAGACAAGTATTCAGGATCAGATTTCCATACAACCAGAGTATCATACATCTTCATGGAGTGACTGTCAATATAACATGAACACACAGCATCAACAACCTCTACTTCAGTCGATGACGAGTGACGCCATAGAGACATTTCATGATCCAGGTTCAATGAGTCATCATTACAATTCATCTTATATTAAGCAGCAGCAAAACTTATCTTCACTGTCATCACAGCGACCAACAGAAGACAAACCACTAGAGTCATATGTGTCTCTGGTTGCTAAAGCTCTGATGAGTTCCCCTTCTAACCAGCTTGTTCTGGGCAGTATTTATGATTGGTTGTTGGAGAAGTACCCTTATTTCAGGACAGCTAAGTGTGCATGGCGCAGCAGTGTTAGACATGCTCTGTCTACCAACGAGTGCTTCATGAAGAATGGTCGCTCGAAAAATGGACGAGGTTTTCTGTGGGCCATTCATCCACTCTGTCTCAATGACTTTCGTCGTGGAGATTTCAACAGAAGACAAGCCAGAAAACGTGTACAGCAGCTGAGCCGACAGATGAACAGACCCAGTGATAAGCCCTCCTCAGTGTCACCTGGCGAGCATTACTCACCTGTATCTATGCCACCTGGTGTAGATCAGCCGTATTACACACCTATGACGTCAACTCCTTATCGTGAATCTCACACAGACCAGATGCATACTATCAACTTTGGACAACAACTACCAGCAACCAGTACAGTGCACAGATTCAAGCAGATTAGTTTAGAAGAGGATAATTCGTGTTGCTATTGTGACTTACCATCAACATTTTGAGAATTTTTACAAGAATAGTTCACATCACTTCATTATCATAATTCAATTGACTTTCATTGTAAACCATTATTGTTAATCATTATCATAACATTTTTTGTTAATTGTTTGCACTTGTTAAAGCTTTTTGTTACCACTAATAAACAGATCAATTACGTTGACAAATTGTGTTTAATTTTTGCTACTTGTTTGGTGTTTTTTATCACAATATAGTACGTCTGTGTATATGCATATAATTGAAGTATAATTGATTTGAGTATAATTAAAGATTCTCAACCATACATCATTTTGAGTACACATGTTGAGGTTTATGGTCTGGGGAAAATGCCATCGTGCTCAATCTATGTTCGCAGAGTCCTGTCCGGTCAGCAGGGGTGGAAAAAATGAAGTTAAAACAAGGACGATTTTTTCTTTCTTTATTTATGATGTTCCTGACAGTGCTAGATTGCGGAGTGCTACTTGCGGCAGAGAGTGACGACCTGGCCCTAAACAAAATAACATTAACAGTCGATGTGGGTTTACAGCGTGGGGTGTTGGCGGACATTGATGAGTGCGGTTATGACCAACTCCACATGAGTTTGTCTGATCCTCTTAACAATTGTCCTCTTTTACAACAGTCATGCCCAAAACTAATGTATCTTATCCAACTGACTTAGGTTCGATTTATACATTTTCGATATAGTTACTGATTTACGTTACAAAATGTTTCATTATTTTACACAATGTGTGATTTAGTTATGCCAGGCCTGGCTTGATCTATATTTACAAATTATTTATATGATGCGTGCGCTGGGTCCGCAGTATATATCATTGGGTTCTATAACCGTGTGAACCAGCTGCACGAATCGGGCAGGGGTGTGGATCTGTCGTCCAACACGTGTTTGTGTAAATGGCTTATTCCCCGTTACTTTACCGTTTTACTCGGCATTATTATCGCTTCCATTGTTGGCGCGTGGTTTTTGTGGAACTCGAGCAGGCAATATCGTTTCTCCAATGTCTGCAGTCACCGTCTCAACCTTGCTTTTTATCATCACTTTAAACACTTTGATATGGATATTCATTCCGTGCCACACAAAACGAGAATTTATAAGAGATTTCGTGGCTTTGTGAGAAGGGTATCCTAAACCGTGAAGTGTTGTAAAAACGTTTCTTCGATTTTTTTTTGTTACGTACGGTCTGGTGTGTCTGGTCAATACGTCGCATCAGACCAATACGTCGTCGAAAGTTTTGTGCAGGCAAAACTCCATATTAGAAGATGTAGAATACCTCAAACGTATAAATTCGGTGTCAATTAGCCTGATCGGCGCTTAAGTCTTTATAATTGATAACAGCATCGCAGTCGATAGCTGATATAGTCGGTCGCGACAAAGCGTCAGCTACAGAATTTGTTTCTCCTTTTACATACCGAATATCTGTGTGTAACATGTGTGACCTTTCTGAAACAGAAAACGAAATTCACTTTGTATTTATATGTTCCCTATATGACAATTTTAGAATAACGCTTTTTAAAACTGTGACTGAAAACAGTCGCAATTTTTTAGAACTAAATAATGCTGACAAGTTTTCATTTTTAGTTATGCATTCTTGGAAACCTTTGTCAAAGTTTGAGGAGGCTGCATAGAAAGAAAATCTAAATTATTCCGATTATAAATAATTCGTCTTTTTTTTTGAATAGATATCATGCATTTATGACAATACTGTTTATATTGTAATTGACATATAATCATTAAAATATGTAAACAGATTTATTAAATCATCTACACTGAGCTGGTAGCCTTTAAATTGTCTCACCTCAGTGTGGATGATTATGTAACACTGAGCCGCTCATCCCGTCAGGCGGGGTTCTATGTGGTCGGGGCTGATTCAGTGGTGGGTCAGCGTCGTAGACGGTGGGCCAGCATTGAGCCCCGTGTCTTTCGGGCCGCACTCTCACCGACACCCGCAGATATATTATTGTATTTAGAGTGACTTGTAAGCCAATTTCGGCTGGACATTGTACTTTGTATGTCACTAAAATAATTAAAGATATATATATATATTAAGTTGCTGTATCCATAATGTGGTCAGACCACGATTATTTGTCAAATAATTCTGATCAATGCTGGATCTCATTGATGTGAATCTACTGTATTGATGAATACCAACATTTTAACTAGATTTTTTACTTTAGATGTCATATAAAGACATTGAGAGAACGTTTTTGCTTCAAAGACATTGAATGTATTTCACTGCGGTCATCAGTTACTGTTAATCAGATAAATGTTCTTACTGATAGTTTATCTATCTATCTACCTATTTATCACCAGAAAAAAAAGATTATAATATATAGAAAAGTATAATTTTCTAATGCCAGATAACGTTAACGTTATTCTGAACTTTTTTTGTCAAGTTTTTATCAAGAATATACGAAATTGTAACATATGATTTTGATTTCAAGTGAGCAGTGTTCTCTCATAAGTAAAATTATTCATGCTTAAATTGCTGGGTGTTATTTCAGTAAATTAATGGGTATAATAATAAATTAAAATTATTTGGACCAACTGTGTGAGTTGCAGAGGCGACACAGACAGACAAAAGAGAGACAGATGTTTTGCTGATATAATTGAATGTCCTTGTTGGTTTATTTCTCATTGATGTATGTGCGTATGTGTACATGAAAAAACAGGCCAGCTGGGCCAGATTGAATGACTTGTGTAAAATAATTTAAAAAAATGGATAGATGAATAGATAATATCTGAGCCATTGATCTGCAGTCCATAATGTCCATAATCTCCAGGTAGTAATTATAAGAAAAACAACGACGATGAAATCCTAATTCAACAAAAATATTTATTTGTAACATTAGTAAATAACATATAATTTGCCGAAAACAGCAAAATAATAACATGAATAACAAATACAACAACATTATTGACCTCGCCTATATGTCATGGATATTAACTACAAAGTAGTGATGAGAATGATGGAGAAATCAAATACAACATGTCACCTCAACACAACCTTTGGTATATTTTCAGAGTTTCCTGGAAATCATTTTTCACTTTGTAATACAAGACGAATCTGCATATTCTATTTGTTAAAAAATATTTTAATTGTTCATAATAATATAGTTTCTATCAACGGTCCTCCAAGCGAAGCAACATATTGGCGCATTAAGTTATATAATTTTAAAGTGAAGAACGTTCATTTGGAGATAATATGATATGAATGTTTGCAGGTGTGTTATTTGAGTTCTCGACTTTTTGCAGCTTCTCAGTCCAGCGTACTACCATATCATCCAATGTGTCATCAGCTGTTAAACCTTGATTGTAACATTGTCTTGAATCTTGACATTGTGATGAATTTAAGCTGCCGGTATTGTAATAGGGTATGTCTGTTCCATCCTCATAACTACCTGATGTAATCCTAGAATATCCCAGGCTCTCTTGTGATGATTCCAATATACTCGGAGCAAATAATTCATTGTTGCTTGATGCATCAGATACGGAATGTGAACTTGAACTTAATTCACTCGATTTATAATATAAAAACTCCACAGAATGGGATCCAACACTACCACATAACAAACTATTATCTGAGAAGAATCCACCGTCTGCTAAGATAGGACTTGCACAAGACCAGATTTCAAAGTCATCATGGCTCACTTAATAATCAGCAAATATACAGCTATTTTCATCTGGTGCTTGAAGTATGTCCTCTTTTTGCATCGTGAGTTGTAGAGGATCTGCATCGATAAAGTTAATTAGTGCAGATTCATCTTCTTTGACTCTTTCTGACAAGTCACACAATGAGGTAGAACACTGTACTTCATCACATAAATCCATTGTGAAATGTCAGACACGATATAACCAGATAACAGTAATTTAACTCTGTCTCAATGATTTTCGCCGTGGAAACTTCAACAGAAGACAAGCCAGAAAACGTGTACAGCAGCTGAGTCGACAGATGAAGAGACCCAGTGATAACCCCTCCTCAGTGTCACCTGGCGAGCATTACTCACCTGTATCGATGCCACCTGGTGTAGATCAGCCGTACTACACACCTATGACGTCAACTCCTTATCGTGAATCTCACACAGGCCAGATGCATACAATCAACTTCGGACAACACCTACCAGCAACCAGTGCAGTGCACAGATTCAAACAAATTAGTTTAGAAGAGGATAATTCGTGTTGCTATGGTGACTTACCATCACCATTTTGAGAGTTTTTACATGAATAATTCACATCACTTCATTATCATAATTTCATTGACTTTTGATTGTAAACCATTATTGCTATGCATTTTCATAATATTTTTTGTTAATTTTTTGCACCTGTTAAAGGTTTTTGTTACCACTAATAAACTTATCATTTACGTTGACAAATTGTGTTTAATGTTTGCTTTTTGTTTGGCGGTCTTTATCACAATATAGTACGTCTGTGTATATGAAAGTAATTGAAGTAGTTGTTGGTTGGTTTTTACCATGTGGAATTGTGGGTGGCACTCAAATAATTTTTTGCTGGACTTGACTATTACCACACGTTTCACATCCGTATTAGTTCGCCATCATGATTCGTGACAGTTCGATTGGGGCATAACGCAAGCGATGCAACATGTCATCACACTCGATCACTACAGCACCATCAAATTATCATCAAAAGTTTTTAAATGAATGACTGAATTCAAACATAATAATTGTTATCAGTTTGACCTGATTACTTTGCCAGACTTCATCATACAAAATATGATTGTGTTTTAATTCGCATAGACCTACTATTGGTCACTTAAATGGCCATTAGTAGAAGAGATAGTTCCCGTAGGACCCTTATTTAAGGATTTGGTACAGCTCATCATACTGACAAAATCTGATTGTATATTATTTTAGACCAAAGCTCTCTGGTCATTATTAGTGTGGGCGTAAAGTAGAATTATGGTATCAGTTTTTTTTTGTACAGCCCATTTTCTAACCTAGGGGGTGTTGGCTATGTTCGTCAAAGTTGAGGGCAAGTTCGGAAAATAGCCATATCTTTGCACTGAATGGACCAATTCTCACACTTTTGATATCAATACGCTCAGTATTCAATTATTTAGATGTTGTATCCGTCTGTCCGTAGGTCACATTGTGTATTGTGAATATATACCAACTTTAACCAAGTCACATCTCAATACTAAATCCGCTATTGATTTTTTCCTAAATCTTTACAAGAAATGAAGCAGAAATTATACTACGTGTATTGGCTAAAAGTCTTTAAACATGTATTACCAGAATAAACAATGTCTTGAGAGAAAAAAGTAAGACCAAATTTGATTCCATGGGTGTAACTTTAATGGGACTGCGCTCACTTTATTCAACATACAGTTCTGGTGATTATTGATATATTCTAGTTGTCATTGAGAAATAAGTTTCTGAAATAAAAATCTTACGGGGACTAAAAATTGTGCTTTCTTGTGTGATACACCATTGCAAATATAGGGTTTTGGCAGTTTTGGCGGCCATTTTATGTTCTACTTATTTGAAGGTCAAGGTCACCAAATATAGAATATTATCGAATTATTCGAATTCAGCACACCCAAATTATGTGAAAACAAGTGGATAGCAAATCATACACTAAAATGCCGAGCAAACTTCAATGTTTTAGTTTTCAGCCCTGACTAAAGACACACTTTTTCATAAGAGGATGCAATATTTTCCCAATAAAGCAAAATATGTGACATTTCCAAATATAAATAACACTATTTTTTAAGCAGGACATATCTGGTTCAGAAAACATAGGCCAGATATGGATATGTACAAAAACTAGGCCTATGTTTTATTATGTTGTTTCATTTGACCATGTTGACTATAGTTTGTTTTGTTGTTTATTTACATTATTTCATAATAAAAGTTATGTTTGAGCGTATGTGGAGAGACGATTATTTACTTTACTGCAGTGTGAGATTATAACGGCCATTATATTATCTGTTATATGATATATCGCGTGTGTCGATTGGTTAAGCAGAATAGCAATGCCAGATGTTTATGTAACCCCAACCCCTAATTCCTGCCAGGTTTGAGGGTACCCCCATATAAGCGGTCAAAATAAAAAAAATGATACTACAATTTGACTTTACGCCCCCCTTATAAATGACCAGGAAGGTTTACTCTAACAGAATATATAGTCAGATTTTGTCAGAATGGTGAGTTGTACGGACCGATTTGTTCTCAGGTCTAGCTCTTCTACTACGTACTGGCCGCTATGAAACCCATTTACTTACTTTCTTGTAAAAAAGGAAAATGAATAGGCACGTTGCAAGTTTGAATGATTGATTGATTGATTGATTGATTGATTGATTGATTGCTTGATTGCTTGATTGATTGATTGATTGATTGATTGATTGATTGATTGATTGATTGATTGATTGATTGATTGATTGATTGATTGATTGATTGATTGATTGATTGATTGATTGATTGATTGATTGATTGATTGATTGATTGATTGATTGATTGATTGATTGATTGATTGATTGATTGATTGATTGATTGATTGATTGATTGATTGATTGATTGATTGATTGATTGATTGATTGATTGATTGATCGATTGATCGATTGATTGATTTATCGATTGATTTATCGATTGATTGATCGATTGATTGATCGATTGATTGATTGATTGATTGATTGATTGATTGATTGATTGATTGATTGATTGATTGATTGATTGATTGATTGATTGATTGATTGATTGATTGATTGATTGATTGATTGATTGATTGATTGATTGATTGATTGATTGATTGATTGATTGATTGATTGATTGATTGATTGATTGATTGATTGATTGATTGATTGATTGATTGATTGATTTATGGATTGATCGATTGATTGATTAATGTTTACAGCACTGCAAGACAAACATGTATGCAGATGATACTGCGATTTGCGTCTCTGCGAGTGTTAAGGCCGGTGTGACTAAGCTCATGCAGGATGACCTTATGAATGTGAATGACTGGCTTCACCTTCTAAGCCTTCACATTGGTAAGACATCATGCATGCTTGTCACATCGGCACAACGCAGGCGACGCATGTCCCAGGATCATCTGGATCTATCACTAAATGACGACGAAATTGAACATGTTAAAGCCAGCCCCTACCTGGGCATCACCATTCATCAAAACCTAAATTTTAACATACAGACCTATAACATATGCAATAAAGTCAATAGAGCACTTGGAGCCCTGAAAAGGGCAGCACCTTTTCTACCCATTGATACCAGGGCTCTAATGTCAACACCATGGTTCTTCCACACCTCGACTACTGTTGTACTATATATATGGGGAACAACCAGTGACACTAACATAGGTAAACTACAGAAAATTCAAAACCGTGGCATGCGTATCATCTTGCAATGTCACCCCAGGACACATATCGCGGACATGCTTTCAAACCTAAAATGGTTGAGTATTAAACAAAGAATTATATTTTTGAAAGCTGTCTTGGTATTCAAAATTATGCATTCCAAAACTCCAAATTACATGTCTCACTGGTTGGTCCCTGTTTCACATCAGTACGGTACAAGGAGATCCACCTCCGGGGATCTTTTTGTACCCACATCACACCCAAATTCGCTCACTACCAGACAGACAGACAGACAGATATTTTATTGACAGAAAAGAAAAGTCATTACAGACTTATTTGTCATAGAAATGAAAGAGATATATGTACATGTATATACAAGATTGTTAGTTTGTTAAAATCATATGATAATATACATGGTATGACATACACAACTAAAATCATGTTAAGTGGCATTGCCAAAATAAAAACTGGGTATTTCGATAATATAAATGACTATTACTAAAAATGAATTAAAAGGCATTGCCAAGATAACATAGAGGTCTATCATTTTGTTTCCCGAACCAAAACCAGAGATAAAATAGCTACTACGTATGACATACTAATTATATATAGTAGCAAAAAAGACACTCTGGAAAGCGTAGAAACCTAAAATATATACAAGTGCATGATTATGCTACAGTAACTGGAGTATGCAATAAGCCAAAGGCACTCGTCTCTGGAATCAGTTACCAGCATCCATTCGAACTCTCCCAAACCTCAAGACATTTAAAAAAGCCACAGCTTTCTTCATTGCACATAGTTTCAACATCTACTCACCAACACTATGCATCACATATACACAAACATTTGCACAACATATCCGCATGGTTACATATACCATCCTACCATCTGACTTAATTTTGTGATGACAGATCAATTCCCATGCCAGTACAGAGACATTTCCTCAACAACAAGCCTGCCGAACTGTTTTTATATATTATTTGTTACTCTGTTAATATTTAATTGTTTTTTATGGGCACCACGAAATACAGCAATTTATTAAATAGCCATATTGTAAAAAGCTGAATGGTTTCACCCAATAAATATTCTTATTCTTATTGATTGATTGATTGATTGATTGATTGATTGATTGATTGATTGATTGATTGATTGATTGATTGATTGATTGATTGATTGATTGATTGATTGATTGATTGATTGATTGATTGATTGATTGATTGATTGATTGATTGATTGATTGATTGATTGATTGATTGATTGATTGATTGATTGATTGATTGATTGATTGATTGATTGATTGATTGATTGATTGATTGATTGATTGATTGATTGATTGATTGATTGATTGATTGATTGATTGATTGATTGATTGATTGATTGATTGATTGATTGATTGATTGATTGATTGATTGATTGATTGATTGATTGATTGATTGATTGATTGATTGATTGATTGATTGATTGATTATCAAACAACTTTTCAGCTTTCATTTCACTGTGTCAAGACAACTGTTACAAAAACAAAGCTTACGGATCGCTTACAGATAACTGTGTTAAGCACAACTCTCACAAAGACAAAGCTTACAGATCACAGTGTTAAGCTCAACTCTTACAACGACAAAGCTTACAGATCGCTTTGTTAAGACAACTCTTACAAAGACAAAGCTTACAAATCACTGTCGTAAGCTTAGTTCACTTTAAAGAGAGGAGCACACCTTACAAATGTAATTACCAATACAAACAAGATTAACCCTTACAGCGCGGAGATCGACCTTAGGCGAGACGTCAGATTCTGACGTCTAAAGTAGATCCCCATATTTATGGCGATCGTAGAGCCATAACATAGGTAGGGGCCTACTCAAATGAAGCAGAAAGAGCTAACTAAAACATTCATGACAATTTCAAATTAAAAAACCCTCTGGTCTACATATCTACATAGTTAATAGATAACTAATTCAGCGTGCATATGCATCCAACAGGCCTATATGCCTATAACTTGTGATAAACTAAAAAATATCAGACGATATAAACTTGATTCAAAAAACAAAATATATTTAAAATGTGAATGACGTCATATTTACTAGTTGATAAGGAAATGACGTCACATATGTTTATTTCATGTAGGTTACATAGTTACAGAAATGTAGCGCTGCGTGGTAACCATTTCATTTCTGAGCTAGCTTTCTTTGAGATAGCGCCTTATCAGAATTTTCTCAACGTTTGTGATCACTGTTCAGCGATTGAAAAGCTCCAGAGGCTACGATGGCGTGCACTAAGCTGCTCATTGGAGTGAGCCTTGGCGTTTTGATTTGGTTTTAAAAAGATTTTTATGCAGATATCTACGGAGAATATCCACTACAGCATCTCTGTCTCAGAATTCGGAATGAGTGCATTCAGGATTTTATTGTATCTCATGGGAAATAACAAGCACATATCATCTGTAAGTATGCTTTTTTATTCAGATTTTTCTCTCAGCTAAAACCTTGACCCGATGTAGTTTACTGTTGTACCACCGCCTGCTACGCTAGCTCAACATTAAGCCAACACGTTAGAAGGAAACGTATATATTATATGATATTTATTCAACGTTTATGCCGTTAGATCTATCCAATATTGATTTGCTGTTGAGCCAGCGTCATAGACGGAAAGCCAGAATAATATAAGAGTGATATAATCTATATTAAAATTGGTTTATTATTTCGTATCAATTTGCAAAGCACAATATTCTTTTTTGTACAAAACCATACATGATGGGAATCATGTTCCACCAGCTGCTATTGAACCCAAATCAATAGCAGCTTTCAAGAGCCAACTTAGAGATTAGTCTGCTAGGCCGCTCAGCACAGTCGCTTCGCCTGATACTCCATTGAAGAGGACTGCGAAGTTCAAATATTAAAGATTAAAGTAGACTCTAGTTTCTATGCTGAACAAGTTTAATAATTTTAATTTCGATAGAGTAATTATTATTATTACTCTATGAGTATAAGTCTATCAAAATTAAAATTATTAAACTTGTTTCAGCATATGCCTTTTTCCAATTTCATCAGTTGCTATCATTTTAAGCTCCTTCCAACATCCCTCAAAGTTTGATGGAATTTCGCTGTGTAGGCCCTTGGCCTATTCCCAAAGTTAGACAATTTGGCATGTAGTCTGATAATGTGATATTAGTATTACTTATATACAATCCTTGTTTCACGCAATCACTGTGCCTGTGGAGGTTAAATGCGACTTAAACATGTCATTAATATTGTATTAAATAGTGGGGGTGAGTGACTACACAATGAAGACAAAATTACTTTTCGCGAATTTCTCAGTCTATTATTCTTTAAATTTTGTAGAGGCTATGGGGGCCTAGTTGTCTAATAAATTAAATAATAGCCCGACAATTACCCTCCGTCTCTGTATTCGTATTTCTTTGATTTATATACCTGTCATTCCCTGCACTCGATATGGTCTGGCTTGAAATTTGTGTCAGTAATTTTCCAAACCGAATTGTTTGGTACAAATAATTTACATCCAACACTGTCTACACAGAATCTACTTCTTACCACTCTTATATTCATGACCCTAATTGGTTTATTTTTATGTTTCATGTAATTTTTCATGTCTTCTTTTATGACACTATCTGACTCGCCTTATTCAACCTGAATGTTTTTTACCTATAGAGCCACTGATCTTTCAAGTTTCACGCCTCGAGTGTCATAGGCTCACCAGTCCCTCATTCTGCTCTAACTTCTAAGGCGACTTTTATCGGGCTTACTTCTGCCCTTCGCTAGCTGCCATTCAACTGGTTGCTGCAACACTGCGTTATATGTGAGAGAGGATAGCTCGCTACCTGCAGGTGAAGCAATGATTTATTTAGTCAGCTGAACTAACTGGGCTCATCTTTATTCCAGTTATTCTTCTCATTTCATCTTCATGGGTTAGATCGATAATTTCCATATCTTGTTGTTGTTGATGCTGCTGTTGTTGTTGTTGTTGCTGCTGTCGCTGTTACTGTTGTTGTTGTTGCTGCTGATGTTGATGCTGCCGTTGTTGTTGCTGCTGTTCCTGCTGTTGTTGTTGCTGTTGCTGTTGCTGTTGCTGTTGTTGATGTTGTTGTTGCTCAAATTGTTGTCGCTGATGTTGTTTCTGTTGTTGTTGTCGCTGTTGTTGTTGTTGCTGCTGTAGTTGCTGCTGTTGTTGTTGCTGTTGTTGTTCTTGTTGTAGCGTGGCAGCGTTGACAGCTGGCTGACTGTCTTGTTGATCACTCTGTGACTTTGATTGTGTTGGTGCCTGTGCAACACGTTGTTCAGTTTTCTCTGTCTCTGCGCATGTCACCACTTTTCTCCGCTGTTTATCTGCTGTCACCCACTGGCTGAGAGCCTGATTTCAGCATTCTTCATCACGTCAATTAATTTGACACTGTGGAAAAGAGTCGTCTGTATTGTTTTGTTGGTCACAAGTCGTGGAGCCTGTTTTAGGTGGTGTGTACCTGAAGTAGCACATATTTACCTGCACACCCCTGTTTCTCTTTCTCAAATTTTATAATCACTGAAGTAATATTGTCTATCTTACTTTTTAGTTCACCGACATCATTTTTCGAGCTTGCATTCAATAATGTCAGCTCTTTTTCCTTGTTGTCCTATGCATATTCCATATTCAGTATATAATTTCTGTTCTATTGATGCGGTACTAATTATCTGCTTTGGAAAAGTGCCTATATTAGACCAAGCATAAAGATATAATTGAACAATAGATCTAGCCATTGCCTCACTTGCCTTTTCCCCTGATCTTCTCCTAATTACCATTCTAGGCTGTTCATTTTCCCCACGCTCCTTCAATTTCTGCATATATCGCCCACAAGAGAATTCAAATAGTTTATTCCTGTTTTCGTCTAAGCTCTCGTCACTTTTTGTATTTTAGATGTCTTCAATTACACGCAGTGTTGATTCACTTGTCTAAATCATTAGGATGTGATTCAAAATTTCACATATTCCAACACGTTTTGGACGATTTTTCTGCTGTTGAATATTTTTAACGTCGGCCATCCTGCGCGCTACTAATGACTAATTACTAAAAAATGTAATATTAAGCCATCGAGAGAACGTATTTGCTTGAATGACATTGAATATCTTTTATTGCGGTGATCAGTTACAGTTAATCAGATAAATCTTCTTTCTGATAGTTTAGATATCTAATCTATCACCATAAAAATTGTAATATTTAGAAAGTATAACTTTCTAATGCCAGATAACTTTAACTTTCACGTGATTTGTTTTCAAGTTATTGTTAAGAATATATGAAATTGTTATATATAGTGTTTATTTCAAGTGATCAGTGTTTTTTTGCAAATAAAATTTTTCATGCTTGAATTTCTGGGTGTTATTTCAGTAAATTAATAGGCAGAATGATAAATTAATTTTATTTGGACCAGCTGTGTGCGCTGCAGAGGCGAAACGGACAGACAGAAGAGAGACAGATGTTTGATTGACATAATTCAATTATTTCTCGTATATATATGTGCATTCGTGTAGATAAAAAAATAGGCTAGCTAAGCCAGATTGAATGACTTGTGTAAAATAATTCAATAATGAATAGATGAATAGATAATATCTGAACCATTGATTTGCAACCAATAGTGTCATCTCCGGGTCAAGTATTAAATATAGGGAAAACAGCGACGATGATATCTTAATTCAACAAATATATTTATTTGTAACATTAGTAAAAAACATATAATTTGCCGAAAACAGCAAAATAATAACACAAATAAAACATAAAACAAGATTATTGACATCACCTATATATCATGGATAATAACTACAAAGTAGTGATGAGAATAATTTGGAAATCAAATACAACAAGTCACCTAAATACAACCTTTACATTTGGTATATTTTCATTGTTTTCTGGAAATTATTTGTTATTTTGGAATACAAGACGAATCTGCGTATTTTATTTGATAAAACATATTTTAATTGTTCATAGTAATATAATTTCTATCAACGGTCCTCCAAGTGAAGCAACATTAAGTTATATAATCTTAAAGTGAAGAACATTTATTTGGAGATAATATGATATGAATGTTTGCAGGTGTGTTATTTGAGTTCTCGACTTTTTGCAGCTTCTCAGTCCAGCGTGCTACCATATCATCCAATGTGTCATCAGCTGTTAAACCTTGATTGTAACATTGTTTTGAATCTTGACATTGTGATGAATTTAAGCTGCCTCCATTGTAATAGGGTATGTCTGTTCCATCCTCATAACTACCTGATGTAATCCTAGAATATCCTAGGCTTTCTTGTGATGATTCCAATAGATTCGGAGCAATTAATTCATTGCTGATAGATGTATCACATACGTAATGTAAACTTGAACTTATTTCACCCAATTTGTAATATGATAACTCCACAAAATGGGATCCCACACTACCACATAACAAACTATTATCTAAGAAAAATCCACTGTCTGTTAAGCTAAAACTTGCACAAGACCAGACTTCATAGACATCATGTCTCACTGAATATTCTACAATTATACAGCTATTTTCATCTGGTGCTTGAAGTATGTCCTCTTTTTGCATCGTGAGTTGTAGAGGATCTGCATCAATAAAGTTAATTAGTGCAGATTCATCTTCTTTGACTATTTCTGACAAGTCGCACAATGAGGTGGACAACTGTATTTCATCACATAAATCCATTGTGAAGTGTCAGTAACACGATATAACGAGATTACAGTAATTTGACAGAAACACATTTTGCTTGAGCACTGAGCCTGTGACGATTTAACTGATGAATTCACTGACTGCGACTACTTTTATATCTAACATTAAAAGCTTCTGGAACCGTATTAGTGCCAGACGCAAACAGAACAGTACATCTCCATTAGAAGCAGATAGCCTGGCAGAATGCTATGCTTGTATTATGCAGGATTCTGGCAATCTATCTCCTGACCAACAGCGCATAACAGATATTGTAAATGAAACATACCTGAGTAATGACAATTATTATACAGACATTCATGTGACTACTTATGAAATAGCTAGGTTAATTCATTCCCTTACCAAAGGCAAATCACCAGGGTCAGACAATATCTCAACATAGCATCTTATATCCCAGCAAACATTCAGGTGATGGGCCGGTCTCGTTTTTTTACTGGCAGGTAACGTTCGTACAGTTAATGGCAATATGGTAATGGCCCAGTACTGGTGCGGTACACCACAACCATAATTACTGGTAACGGTAGTGGGCCAGTACTGGTACAGTACGTCGGAGCCATAATGTATATGGCCCTAATTACGGTACCGGCCCTGTACAGTTGCGGTAACTGGAGCCAGTATCATATTATTTATCACCAGGTGTCTCTCATATTTGACAAAAGACGCCCCCTAGTGTTTAACCATCTTGCTGAGATTTTTACCTGCTTCCTGGCAGGAAACATGTTTTTTACAATTCTACATATTTTTAGCAGTTTTTCACTCGTTACTCCACATACTACTGAAGGTAAGTTTGCATTGTATTACTAAGGGTATAAAGAAAAGAAATAAGTATGTTTAGATTATGCCATACTTAAGAGAAAGCAGCATTTTCGTTGCGAATTTTTGTGTTGTGAGCGATAATAAGACAATTTGGATGTATATAAAGAACTAGAACAGCTGTTTATTTTGAACAATTGATTAGCCCTAGCTTTGGCTGCTAATCGCAAAGTAAAGATTTCATTCACAGATTGAAATACAGTATTAAGATTTAAGTCCCAATCTTGCTACATCTTGGCTATGACTGTATTCTTTATTTTTTTAATATATGCCCTGGCCTATAATTATAAGCCTGCTTTTAATCTATTATAATTGTATGAATTCACACATAATTTTTTATTGTAGATGCCGTGATGAAGAAGCTATGAAGCCTTGAAGCTATACAATGAGAAGAATATAAATATAGTGACGATAATGATGTGCGAATTAATAAACATGGCCGCTATGGAGGCTAGAAGAGGACACAGGTCTGGAGATCCAGTTGTGACAGATCGATGTCTGGCCAGTAAACGCAAGACACTAAGCCAATGTTGGCTCAATGCTTAGCTAGCCCAGCTTTGCAGAAGATGAACCAATATTTACTGGGTTTATGGATATTGAAGAGAAGGACAGTACTGGCTCTCCGATTTTGATTCAAATTACACATTTTTATACTCGTAACTAAAATCACAAACAAGTGGTCATCCTAGGATTTATCTGCACTCAATCAGCTAACATTTCAAAAGATTACTTTCTCACAACATCGATACAGACCTCCACCTGCCAGACCCCTTAAGACCTCAGAGACTGTGGAAGAGGTGAATAGCCAAGAAACCATAGAGAAAAAGATCAAGAATAAATTTTAAAATAAAATACTTTCAGAAAATATTAATGTTGTTTTTATGTTTTGATCAACAGTTACTGTGCCATTACAAACCCATTATATTTTCATAACGGGCCTGTACAGGCATTGTACCGGCTTGTTTATGTTGCCATTACTTTGCCAGTACAAACCCTTTATGATTTCCTAATGGTCCAGTACAGGCATTGTATTGGCCATCTAATGGCAGCCAGTACAATGCCACTACGAAACCAGAACGTTTTTTTCTAATGGGCTTGTACTGGCCCGGTAATGGCCCCTTACCGTCCCGGTACCGTTTACCAGTACTGGGCCAGTTAATCGCCAGTGTGCAGATCGTTACTGGGCCTGTACAGAACAACGGTATGAGACCATTATAAGAGAGTGTACTGGGCCACTACTGGCCCGGTACCAAATTGTTTGCTGGGATATGGGCAAAGTGAATTAATGTATTGTGTTTTCAAACTTTTCTTCTCAAATATTGTCTCATGGACTGGTACCTGAGTCTTTTACCTTAGGTGTTATAATTCCTGTCCTTAAGAAACCAACTCTAAATCCGAACATCTCTGGTAATTATAGACCTATAACGCTGAGCACCACACATGCTAAATTGATTGAATTATTAATGCTTCCTAAAGATGACAATTGTTCTAGTCAATTCGGTTCCCGTGATGATAGAGGCACTACATTCGCAGCCGCCTTATTTGATCATGTAACCTCATATCTCCGCCATAGAGGTTCGCCAGTGTACACATGTAGTTTAAATGCGGAAAAATGTTTTGATTCTATATGGCACAGTGCACTTCTTTATAAGCTATGGGATAAAATCCCAACTAATCAATGGCTTATTATGTACAGATGGTACTCTAGGCTGAAAGCCTCAGTGAGAATGAACGGCTGATACAGTAATATGTTTAGTATCCCTCAAGGTACGCGTCAAGGTAGTGTCTTATCACCACGTTTCTTCTGTAAATTTTTAAATAGTTTGCTTGTTGATCTTGAGTGCAGTAAAGCAGGCGTTCGCATTGGACCTGATTCAATCATTTGCATATGCTGATGATATCAATTTATTTAGTGCCACAGTAGGTGGCCTTTAATCACTCATTGATATCTGCCTTGCATATTCGAACAAATGGCGGCTTAACTTTGGTATTGCCAAATCTAAATGCATGATTTCTGGAGCCGATTTATTCTGTCGTCAACCATCTTGGTATTTGGGCTCTCTACGTATGGAAATCTCCACCAAATTAGATGTTCTCGGTATTATATTTACCAACGATGGCAAGAGTGAAAAACATGTACATAAAAGAATACAGAAATGTAGACAAGCATTTTACAGCATGAGTTCCTCTGGTATGAGCTATCCGGGTCTGCCTACAGGCATAACGTCACACTTGTGGAAGACAGTTTGCTGTCCCACACTTCTATACGGCATGGAAGCTGTTTCTCTCTCAAAAATACAATTTAAAAACATTAAATCAACCCAAGGTTCCTTAATTAAGCAGTCACTTGGCCTCAGTAAGTACTCTCATCACAGTAAAATTCTGAAAGCGGTTTATGTTTCTCGGTGCGTCGAGACTATCAATAATTGCAGAATTAATCTGTGGAGGATTTTCAAAGTAGACTCACCACTGCGTAATTTATGATATTATTTTGCTGCCCGATATATTGGGCATGGTGAAGTATTCCCTCAAACTTTGGCAGCTAACATAATTAATATGGGTGTTCCACTTATGTTGAACGCATTTAATTGTAAGCGCCACAGACAAAATGTAGTCAAAGACAAAGACGATGGTGTTGTGGACACTCTCAGGGTACTATTACATGGTCATGACTTTAACCTTAGGCACTCCAGGCCACATACTCTAGTCACACTTCTTACTAGATTTTAAGATATTTTATTATACCAATTATATATTATATTTTAGTATATTTGTATTTCGATGCTGCTATAATGATTATGTTGCATATGTATGTTTTATTTCTCCATCTATGGAGGTGCAATTAACAGCCATATCTAACTGCCTTTGACATAACAGTGACAGGTGTCAATCAATCTTGGGAATCTCCACCTGGTGTGACTACAAAGCATTTTGTTGAGCAGTCACCTGAATTGAGTAGTGAACAGATTGTTGGGTACTCCCGTCAAGTGAGCAACTACTCACCATAGGTGACATCCCGTCTTCACACCAGTCAGTCATTATCACACCAGCCATGTTGAGTACTCCCGTCAAGTGAGTATCTACTCACCAGAGGTGACATCTCGTCTTAACATCTGCCAGTCATTATCACACCAGCCATCTTGGTTAGTTCACGCTAAATAAACAAGCTTGATAAAATCATTATTATCAACTTCTTCAATATAAAAATCAAACAAGACCAATACATCTTTCAGCTTGGAACAAATGAAACAAGTTATTAATTTCAGCTTAAAGATTTATACAGCTTTGAAACGCGCATGCGTGGGACGGTCAAGTGTAGGCCTACATTAGCCTATAGAGTACACTTTGACAGCATTAATATCAGCGACTGAACTGATTACAAGATACTACTCCAACGAGAAATTGGCCCAATGTTGTTTCAATGTTAGACCAACGTCTGCGACGTTGGCCGACATTAAACCTACATTTGGTGAGTGTGCCGTGTTGGCTGGGAAAGCTCTTACTGTCAATATGCTGAAGGTGAACTGTTTCCAAACCCCCTTGGTAACACAACCTTTTGTGTCACAACACAAAGCCCACATAAGAGAAATGGTGAATTATTTGCTTATAGATGTCGCTCAAGCATATAGAGTTTATATGATTTGGGAACTTGCTCTTAATGCGGCGATAGGTATGTAACGCATATAGTTTTATTATCTTGGCTGATAACTGTGGATGTGGGGTGATATGTCATTGTGGAATGTCCAGGGGCCACTGTTGCATTCTGGGGACCACATTGTCCCGCGTATTTTGACAGTTGACTACACCTTCAATTATTTATTTTATTTCATTTATTTATTTATTAAGCTTTCTATAAGTATAGTACTTTTTGTTTTGTAGAGCCCCTCGACTAGCACTAATAGTGCTATTTGGGTCATTTAATTTAAATAAATATGTATACAATACAATATAAGTACATGTGTATAAAATATACATGAATAAATCTGTACATATAGAGGCAAATGTCCCGAGACACATGTAATACTATTGCGTTTATGGAAAGAAGTTAATTGTGAAAAAATTAAAGATGGCAAACATTCAATTTAAATTTGTGAAAGGAGAAGCTAAATTTAAATTTGTGGAAGGAGTAGCATCGGATATAGACTAAACACACAAAATAAAACATTTTTAAATTTCATGGCGTATATGAAATATAGAGATAGAAATGAAATGAAATGAATCGGGCTTTAGGCCACCTTTGTGCACATATAGGCTAAACTGGGCCAGGAGAACCTCCTGAGGATGGTGAGATGATTAAGATGACACTGTCCTCCAGACACAGGATTCGAAATTCGAGCCCTGGCGGTCTGAGGCCGAGCACGCTACCTCTCGGTCACGGAGGCTCCCCACAATACTAACTTTCACACGTGGATGGGGAAGAAACAATTGTGTTTCTTTCAAACCGCCGAGACCGGGAACCGAACCCCGGACTCTGGCGTGAAAGGCAGCGGCGCTAACCACTACCCTAGGGCCCCCGTCCATAGAGATAGAACATATTACTTCCATAAATTCAACGTAATTTAAAACATTAAACGTAATTAAAAACAAAATGACAGCAAGTTAAATGTCAATATGTAATATATTTGTGAGTGAAGCGCTGTGAATTCTGTCAACTCCATTACAAATTAAGCACCTCAATACACGTGAGATATAGTGAACAAGTGAGTGACATCACAGTGTCATCTGTTTCAATCTGTGAATGTGTGACCAACACGACACGCACCTTCTTATATGTGTGAATAATTAATACCCATTCTTTCATAACACTTAGTTTAGACACGATATGTTACTCACGAGTGAGTTCTCACACGAGTGAGTGACATATGTCACTGTCAGTTGACAGACTCAGTGATTGCTGCTTTATATATAAAAGTTGATGTACTCAGTGAGTTAATCATATCAGTGCTCATACAGTCACAGAATTATTGAATTAATCCACATTGCATCAACCATATACTTGTGAATACAAAATAGCAGCTATCATTTCATCATGGATTTGTTACAACAGGCTTTAGTAAACACATTTCAGGAGGACATACCATCTGCTTTGGAGGTAACATGTAAGGAACATGGGAATACACACAACGCACACAATGACTTTGTGGATATTACGCCATCAGAACTTAACATAAGACAAGATGACTTACTTAAAATGTTACATGACGCAGATGTGAACGATGTTATTTTATCAGACATTTGTAATGCTGCAGCGGTTTACGATGCTACTGATTTTTGTTCTGTAAATAAAAACTTGACAGACAGTGGATTTTGTTCAGATACAAGTCTGTCAAGCTTTGGAATAGAATCCTCAATTAGGGGAACTGAATCTTCACCTCAACAGGCTGTTTTGAGTTCTGCGCATGATAAAACTGATGTGTATGACTCACACATATCGTTTGAACGATACTCATGGAAATCTCACTTTAACGACACGCCACAACTGACGTGTCTACATTCACAGGAAACACAAAGTCATGGATATCATAGTACGTGGCAGACAAGTATTCAGGATCAGAGTTCCATACAACCAGATTATCATACATCTTCATGGAGTGACTGTCAATATAACATGAACACACAGCATCAACAACCTCTCCTTCAGTCGATGACAAGTGACGCAATACAGACATTTCATGATCCAGGTTCAATGAGTCATCATTATAAATCATCTTGTATGAAGAAGCAGCAGGACCCATCTTCACTCTCATCACGGCGACCAACAGAAGATAAACCACTAGAATCATATGTGGCACTGGTTGCTAAAGCTCTGATGAGTTCCCCTTCTAATCAGTTTGTTCTGGGCAGTATTTATGATTTGTTGTTGGAGAAGTACCCTTATTTCAGGACAGCTAAGTGTGCATGGCGCAGCAGTGTTAGACATGCTCTGTCTACCAACGAGTGCTTCATGAAGAATGGTCGCTCTAAAAATGGACGAGGTTTTCTGTGGGCCATTCATCCACTCTGTCTCAATGACTTTCGCCGTGGAGATTTCAACAGAAGACAAGCCAGAAAACGTGTACAGCAGCTGAGTCGACAGATGAAGAGACCCGGTCATAAACCCTCCTCAGTGTCACCTGGCGAGCATTACTCACCTGTACCTATGCCACCTCGTGTAGATCAGCCGTACTACACACCTATGACGTCAACTCCTTACCGTGAATCTCACACAGGCCAGATGCATACAATCAACTGTGGACAACAACTACCAGCAACCAGTGCAGTGCACAGATTCAAACAGATTAGTTTAGAAGAGAATAATTCGTGTTGCTATGGTGACTTACCATCACCATTTTGAGAGTTTTTACATGAATAATTCACATCACTTCATTATCATAATTTCATTGACTTTTCATTGTAAACCATTATTGCTATGCAAAACATAATATTTTTTGTTAAATGTTTGCACTTGTTAAAGGTTTTTGTTACCACTAATAAACTTATCATTTACGTTGACAAATTGTGTTTAATGTTTGCTTCTTGTTTGGCGGTCTTTATCAAAATATAGTACGTCTGTGTATATGAAAGTAATTGAAGTAGTTGTTAGTTGGTTTTTACCATGTGGAATTATGGGTGGCACTCAAATAATTTTTTGCTCGACTTGACTATTACCACACGTTTCACATCCGTATTAGCTCGTCATCATGATTCGTGACAGTTTGATTGGGGCATAACGCAAGCGATGCAACATCTTATCACACTCGATCACTACAGCACCATCATATTATCATCAAAAGTTTTTAAATGAATGACTGAATTCAAACATAATAATTGTTAAAAGTTTGATCTGATTACTTTGCCAGACTTCATCATACAAAATATGATTGTGTTTTAATTCGCATAGATCTACTATTGGTCACTTAAATGGCCATTAGTAGAAAAGATAGTTCCCGTAGGAGCCTTATTTAAGGATTTGGTACAGCCCATCATACTGACAAAATCTGATTGTATATTATTTTAGAGCAAACGTCTCTGGTCATTTTTAGTGTGGGCGTAAAGTGGAATTGTGGTATCAGTTTTTTTTTGAACAGCCCATTTTCTAACATAGGGGGTGTTGGCTATGTTCGTCAAAGTGGAGGGCAAGCTCGGAAAATAGCCATATCTTTGCACTGAATGGACTAATTCTTACACTTTTGATATCAATACGCTCAGTATTCAATTATCTAGATGTTGTATCCTTCTGTCTGTAGGTCACATTGTGTATTGTGAATATATACCAACTTTAACCAAGTCACATCTCAATACTAGATCCGCAGAAATGAAGCAGAAATTATACTACGTGTATTGGCTAAAAATGCTTTATACATGTATTACCAGAATAAACAATGTCTTGAGAGAAAAAAGTAAGACCAAATTTGATTCCATGGGTGTAACTTTAATGGGACTGCGCTCACTTTATTCAACATACGGTCCTGGTGATTATTGATATATTCTAGTTGTCATTGAGAAATAAGTTTCTGAAATAAAAATCTTACGGAGACTAAAAATTGTGCTTTCATGTATGATAAACAATAGCAAATACATGGTTTTATTTACATTTTGGCGGCCATTTTATGTTTTACTCATTTGAAGGTCAAGGTCACCAAATATAAAATATTATCCAACAGATTCGAATTCAGCACACCCAAATTATGTGAAAACAAGTGGATAGCAAATCATACACTAAAATGACGAGCAAACTTCAATGTTTCAGATTTCAGCCCTGACTAAAGACTTTTTCATAAGAGGATGCAATATTTTCCCATTAAAGCAAAATATGTGACATTTCTAAATATAAATAACACTATTTTTTAAGCATAGACATATCTGGTTCAGAAAACATAGGCGAGATATGGATATGTACAAAAACTAGGCCAATGTTTTATTATGTTGTTTCATTTGACCATGTTGACTATAGTTTGTTTTGTTGTTTATTTACATTATTTCATAATAGAAGTTATGTTTCAGCGTATGTGGAGAGACGATTATTTACTTTACTGCAGTGTGAGATTATAACGGACATTATATATTATCTGTTATTTGATATATCGCGTGTGTCGATTGGTTAAGCAGAATAGCAATGACAGATGTTTATGTAACCCCAACCCCTAATTCCTGCCAGGTTTGAGGGTACCCCCATATAGGCGGTCAAAATAAAAAAAATGATACCACAATTTGACTCTACGCCCACCCTATAAATGACCAGGAAGGTTTACTCCAACAGAATATATAGTCAGATTTTGTCAGAATGGTGGGTTGTACGGACCGACTTGTTCTCAGGTCTAGCTCTTCTACTACATACTGGCCGGTATGAAACCAATTTACTTACTTTCTTGGAAAAGTAAAGAGAATAGACACATTGCAAGTTTGATTGATCGATCGATCGATCGATCGATCGATTGATTGCTTGATTGCTTGATTGCTTGATTGATTGATTGATTGATTGATTGATTGATTGATTGATTGATTGATTGATTGATTGATTGATTGATCGATCGATCGATCGTACGATCGATCGATCGATCGATCGATCGATCGATCGATCGATCGATCGATTGATTGATTGATTGATTGATTGATTGATTGTTTGATTGTTTGATTGATTGATTGATTGATTGATTGATTGATTGATTGATTGATTGATTGATTGATTGATTGATTGATTGATTGATTGATTGATTGATTGATTGATTGATTGATTGATTGATTGATTGATTGATTGATTGATTGATCGATTGATCGATCGATTGATCGATCGATTGATCGATTGATCGATTGATTAATTAATTGATTGATTGATTGATTGATTGATTGATTGATTGATTGATTGATTGATTGATTGATTGATTGATTGATTGATTGATTGATTGATTGATTGATTGATTAAACAACTTTTCAGCTTACATTTCACTGTGTCAAGACAACTCTTACAAAAACAAACCAAAGACAAAGCTTACAGATAACTGTGTTAAGCTCAACTCTTACAACGACAAAGCTTACAGATCACTTTGTTAAGACAACTCTTACAAAGTCAAAGCTTACAGATCACTGTCTTAAGCTCAGTTCACTGCAAAGAGAGGAGCACACCTTACAAATGTAATTACCAATACGAACAAGATTAACCCTTACAGCGCGGAAATCGACCTTAGGCGGGACGTCAGATTCTGACGTCTAAAGTCGATCCCCATATTCCTGGCGATCGTAGACCCATAACATAGGTAGGGGCCTAGTCAAATGAAGCAGAAAAAGCTAACTAAAACATTCATGACAATTTCAAATTAAAAAACCCTATGATCTACATAGTTAATAGATAACTAATTCAGCGTGCATATGCATCCAACAGGCCTATATGCCTATAACTCGTAATAAGCTAAAAATCTCAGACGATATGAACTTGATTAAAAAAACAAAATATATTTAGATTGTGAATGACGTCATATTCACTAGTTGATAAGGAAATGACGTCACATATGTTTATTTCATGTAAGTTACATAGTTACAGAAATAGAGCGCTGCGTGGTAACCATTTCATTTCTAAGCTAGCTTTCTTTGAGATAGCGCCTTATCAGAGTTTTCTCAACGTTTGTGATCCCTGCACAGCGATTGAAAAGCTCCAGAGGTACAATGGCGTGCACTAAGCTGCTCATTGGAGTGAGCCTTGACGTTTTGATTTGCCTGATTGGTTTTCAAATGATTTTTATGCAGATATCTACGGCGAATATAATACACTACGGCATCTCTGTCTCCGGCATGGGTGCATTCAGGATTTTCTTGCATCTCTCGGGAAATAACAAGCACATATCATCTGTAAGTATGCTTTTTTATTCAGATTTTTCTCTCAGCAAAAACGTTGACCCGATGTAGTTTACTGTTGAACCACCGCCTGCTACGCTGGCCCAACATTAAGCCAACACGTATATATTATATGATATATATTCAATGATTATGCCGTTAGATCTATCCAATATTGATTTGCTGTTGAACCAGCGTCACAGACGGAAAGCCAGCATAATATTAGAGTCATATAATCTATATTAAAATTGGTTTAATATTTCGTATCAATTTGCAAAGCACAATATTCCTTCTTGTACAAAACCATACATGATTGGAATCATGTTCCACCAGCTGCTATTGAACCCAAATCAATAGCAGCTTTCAAGAGCCAACTTAGAGATTAGTCTGCTCGGCCACTGAGCACAGTCCCTGCGATGTTCAAATATTAAAGATTAAAGTAGACTCTAGTTTCTACATGTGTATGTACAGGTGGTGAGATGGATGGACGTGCGGAAAATTGGTCACGATATTTGATAGTTTTTTCATAGATTTATGCCACAGTTTCGTTACCTAACTTCCTAAGTACTTAAAGTGATTGGTAACACTACCAGGAGTAATCTAGTATATGGAAAAACTGAAAAGAAGACGGATTACGTCTCCAGAAGGAGAATCAGAGAAACCGAATTCGAAATTTCGAAATATGGGAGAGTCTGTACAGTCAACGAGTGATATGAACAGCGCTCTGCTTGAATGCTCTCCAGCTGCCAATACATCGAATTGTACAGCTATGAGTACAGCGGGTGGTGACCAGACCAGCAGTGTTGTGTTGTCGCCTGGTAGCAGTGTCTCCCCACCACCAGCTGATCAAGACACCATTAAACTTCTAAAGGAGCTTAAACAAGGACAATCCTTAATCAAACGCACGTTTGAGAGTAAAATTGATAAGCTCAGGAAAGAAATAACGGCTTTAATTACAGAGAAAATAAGTTCACTGAGAGAGGAAATGACACTAGAGATAGCTCGTTTGGATAGCAAATTTGAACATTTGGAACTTAAATTGACTCAACAATACTCAGATAATCCTAAAACAGTGCCGGGCGGGGGCCCTAGGGTGGTGGTTAGCACCGCTGCCTTTCACGCCTGAGTTCGGGGCTCGGTTCCCGGTCTCGGCGGTTTGAAAGAAACAAAAATGTTTCTTCCCCATCCACGTGTGAAAGTTAGTATTGTGGGGAGCCTCCGTGACCGAGAGGTAGCGTGCTCGGCCTCAGACCGCCAGGGCTCGAATCTCGAATCCTGTGTCTGGAGGACAGTGACATCTCAATCATCTCACCATCCTCAGGAGGTTCTCCTGGCCCAGTTTAGCCTATATGTGCACAAAGGTGGCCTAAAGTCCGATTCATTTCATTTTATTTCCAAAAACCGTGCCGCCCTTAGAAGATGATGAGTGCTGTGTTATTGTGCAAGGTTTGAGACAAGACAGTAATGAGGATATTGACAGCAAAGTGAATAAATTGGTGGAAGCTATGGGTGATACAGGATTAAAAATAAACGTGAAAGATTCGACCAGATTGCGCAGACGTAATCCTAACAAGCCAGCGACGGTGAAGATAGCTTTTGGCAGTAAGGAAGAGAAAATAGCAGTACTACGAAATAAGATAGCTCTACGCTCTATCCCGCAATATAGCCGTGTTTGGATCCGTAGCAGTAAATCCCATGTTGAGAGATTACTAGAGGAGAATATACGCACACTGACACCCCTGATACCCGGTGCTGAGGATTACAGATTCACAGGGAGTGGTAAGCTGGTGAGAAAAGGGCCAACTGAAACACCGGGGGTACAGATGGAACCAGGGCCGTCTAACGATTCTCAAGGCAGATCTGGTGGTGACGAATATGAAAATTACAGTCGCGGATCGCACGTGAACTCTCGTGGTCGACCTTGGACTCAGAAAAGTCGTGGACACGGAAGGACAGGCGGTGATGGACGTGGTAAAAATTGGCAACGTGATCAACAAACCCCGGGACGAGGGCGAGGCGCCTGGTCTTTTGGGCAGAACAATCAGCAGGTAGATTATGTAGCAAGGCAAAAAAAGCCGGATTATGTTAACGAGCCTAGTTCGAGTGGGGTGAGTAGGCCTACAAATAACCAGAACAATACGTCACAAGACGGGGGTGCCGCCGGGATCCCATCAGAGAGGACTAATTCATGCTAGGATGGCGACCAACTTGACTTGTATCAAAGTGAGTTAAAACTTTGTCAATGGAATGTGACTGGCTGGACTGCGTCAAACTCTATTCTCAGAAATCAATTAATTAAAAACATTAAAGCAGATATAATATGTTTAAGTGAGACTCATCTAACTGGAGAACAGCAACTGCACGTTGATGATTATACATGGATGGGTTGGAATAGACCACTTGTACATGTGAATGCGCCGAAAGGTTCAGGTGGTGTAGGAATTTTATTTTTATTTATTTTATTTGTTGATTATATTCTGTCACCACAATTGCCACTAAAATCTTGTAAACTATGTAAAGTTCAGCCGGTTAAGGAGCTGATCGAGGAGTTTCAACTTCAGCATTTAATTGGAGAACGTTGCCGCCCACCTGATCACTCCGTTCTTAGTTTGATATTTGTTATTTCTAGTGTTCCTGAAGTGAAACAGCAATATGATGTGTCATTGAACAAAATGTATGAGGCGAATGATGAACAAATGTAAACTGACTCAAATTGTATATTTCAGCGTAGATATAAGTTAAATAGTTTCCCGGTTGACTTTCAAAATAATGAAATATGGTCCAATGCTTTGGTTGAAATTATATCATTTTTACAGACGTGTAAAGACACTCAGCAAGAGATATATATTATTTATGAGAAATTGTGTACGACATTTGACAAAGAAATGGCAACATATTTATCCCCTATTAAAACAACCACTGGTTCTAAAGTAAAGTGTAAGTATTATAAACCTGATTGGGACGAGGAATTATCTATTTTATGGAAAAATGCAATATACAATGAAAAAGTATTTAGAAAATTCAAAGGGTCACTTAGAAGAAAACAAGATATTAGTTTACAGTACCAGATTTCATTGCGTAGTTTTGATAAAGCATTACGTAAAAAAAGAACGACTTTATCGTAAAAAAAACGCTGAAAAAAATTGAAAGCCTAAATAAAGTTAATCACAAAGAATTTTGGAGTGTAATTAATAAATCAGGGCCTCAGAAAACCGGTCAAATTCCCAATAAGGTTTGTGTGGAAAATAGCGTTGTGTCTGATACAGATGTTGTCTTAACCAAATGAAAAAGTGATTTTCAGCAACTTTACAATCCACCAAAAGATGATTCAGACAAGTATGATAATGAATTCTATTATTTTATTAAAGCACAGGTAAATGAATTGCGACTAAACTTTGATGGAGTTAATGAGAATGTTTATTAAAATAATGTGATAAGTTTTGATGAAATAGAAAAAAACTATTGTAAAACTAAAATCAGAGAAGGCGTGCGGATTAGATGGAATTCCTAATGAAATTTAAAAAAATAGAAAGGTTGTTATATGCTTGTGGTATTTATTTTAAAAATGTTTTGAGATTGGTACTGTTCCATCTATGTGGGCAGGTACTCTAATTAAGCCGATTCCTAAATCAAAAGACAAAGATCCCTGTGTACCTCTTAACTATAGCTTACTGTGTACGATATCTTAAGTTTACTCATCAGTTTTAAATAATCGAATAAATAAATACTTTAACATGTTAAATTTATTATCTGATTACCAGAATGGTTTTAGGAAGGGTAGATCGTGTGAAGATCATGCGTTTACTTTATCAACTGTACTTAGAAATAGAATTCAAGCTAAGCAATCTACTTTCATAGCATATATTGATTTTGAAAAGGCTTTTGATTGGGTGGACGGAAATACGTTATTTTATGAACTTTTTAATTACAATGTAGATGGGAAATTGTGTAAAGCAATTGAAGCAATGTATAACTGTACCAGGTGTGCTATTAAAGTGCACAACACATTTACCGGTTTGTTTAAAACATCTAGTGGAGTAAGGCAAGGGGATACATTGTCTCCTACACTATTTAATATATTTATAAATGATTTAATTGAAGATATGCACAATATGCACTGTGGCATAGAGACAGATGATTTTTCTTTGTCAGTTTTATGTTATGCCGATGATATTGTTGTTATATCAGAGTCAGAGGTGAATTTATAGAAAATGCTAGATTACATACATAGCTGGTGTAGAAAATGGAGGTTACGAGTAAATACCAATAAATCTAAAATTATACATTATCGCACAAAAAGACGACAGAGGACACAGTTTTTATTTAAAATGGGAAATATATATTTAGATATGGTGACAGTATATAAATATTTAGGATTATATTTTGACGAGTTTTTGATTTTAAGTATGGTATTAATGTTCTTTCTGAGGCTGCCGGTGGGAGTTTAAGTGCTATGATTGCTAAGATGCACTTACTCAGAAGTTCAGGATTCTAAACTTTTACTAAAATGTATCATAGTTGTGTAGTACCTATCAGTGACTATTTCGCTGGTATATGGGGTTTCAATCACTTTGATTCAATGAATAAGATCCAAAATAGAGCATGTCGTTATCACGTAGGGCTTCACCCAAAAGCCCCAATTGCAGGGCTTCAAGGTGATATGCGATGGGTTTTACCTAAGTAAAGACATATAATTGCATTATTTAGAACTTGGAATAGATTAACTAAATTAAAAACAGATCGGATTGTATCTAAGGTATTAAAATGGGATATTAAAATGGTTATTGGATGGTCTAAGCAATTTCGAGATATATGTCACACACTCGGCTGTGTACAGCCACGCTCAGGGGAAGTGAAAATGGTTGAAAATGTGTCAATGAAGCCTAAATTGAGAAGTTATGTAATGTTTAAAAATATCTTTCAAAGTGAAAGTTATGTTAAGATGGCGCATTCAAAAATGTCTCGCTCTATATTCGCACAGTTGAGGTTAGGTATTTTACCATTAGAAATTGAAACGGGGAGATTTCGAAATATTCCTAGTGAAAGTAGAATGTGTCACTTTTGTAAAAACGAAATTGAAGATGAGCTACATTTTGTGTGTGTCTGTCCTGTTTACAGTAATCACAGAAAAATATTATTTAATGAAATTATTTTAACTTTTAATAATTTCTCTAATCTAGACATAACTGAAAAATTCTGTTTTATTATGGCAACAGGAACGAAATATGTACTGAATTATGTAGAAAATGCATGGAACACCCGGAAGTCTTTATTGTATGCATAATATCATTATTATTTTCTATATTTTGTATTGTTGAACAATTCTATGATGTATTTTATTCTGTTCGATTGAGCATAATGGGTCTCATGATCCCCTTCAAATGCGGGTTGCACATGCAGCGGCTCTGGCCCGGTGGTCGCGGTGTGTTGAACCGGTGTTGGTTTAGTGTTGATCCAGCATCGTGACGGTGGGCCGGCATTGAGACGACAGTGGGTCGACATCCCGTGTTTACTGTGTGCTTTGTTTGCCCTCTAAGCACGAGGTGATGGCCCTTTGTTTGGGGCGACACTCACTCGACGACGAGCGACCCAACTTTTGGTCAGAGTCTCGTGTTTTCTGTTTATCCTTTTGAAATCAGGCAATAGACGGGCATTTGTTTAGCAACGGCCCGATGCCGGGCCAACGTTTCAGATATTGGCCCGGCATTGGCCCGGCTGGGCGAATGCCCAGTATTACTAATTAACCATCTCATTTCCATCTCATTATTACTAACTAACCATCTCATTCCTGTACACTATATGTATATGTATAATTATGTTTAAACTGATTTATAAACACCAAGTCGGGTTGGGTGCATAAAAGATGGAAATTATATATTTATGTGATGTGAAATGTACATGGAAGCACAAATCAGTATAATAAACGATTACTACTTCTATGCTGAACAAGTTTAATAATTTTAATTTTGATAGAGTAATTATTATTATTACTCTGTGAGTATAAGTCTATCAAAATTAAAATTATTAAACTTGTTTCAGCATATGCCTTTTTCCAATTTCATCGGTTGCTATCATTTAGAGCTCCTCTTAACATCCCTCAAAGTTTGATGGAATTTCGCTGTGTAGGCCCTTGGCCTATTCCCAAAGTTAGACAATTTGGCATGTAGTCTGATATTGTGATATTAGTATTACTTATATAATCCTTGTTTCACGCAATCACTGTGCCTGTGGAGGTTAAATGCGTCTTAAACATGTCATTGATATTGTATTAGATGGTAACATGTTATGGAAATCAACTTTAAAAACTGTTTGATAGATCTCTATGAAATTTACTGGTGTGTGGTGGGAGGGGGGGGGGGTGTGAGTGACTACACAATGAAGACGAAATTACTTTTCGCGAATTTCTCAGTTTATTATTCTTTAAATTTTGTAGAGGCTATAGGGGGCATAGTTGTCTAATAAATTAAATAATAGCCCAATAATTCCCCTCCGTCTCTGCATTCGTACTTCTTTGGTTTATATACCTGTCATTCTCTGCACTCGATATGGTCTGGCTTGAAATTTGTGTCAGTAATTTTCCAAACCGAATTGTTTGGTACAAATAATTTACATCCAACACTGTCTACACAGAATCTACTTCTTACCACTCTTATATTCATAACCCTAATTGTTTTATTTTTATGTTTTATGTTATTTTCCATGTCTTCTTTTATGACACTATCTGACTCGCCTTATTCCACCTGAATGTTTTTTTACCTATAGAGTCACTGATCTTTCAGGTTTCACGCCTCGAGTGTCATAGGCTCACCAGTCCTTCGTTCTGCTCTAGCTTCTAAGGCGACTCTTATCAGGCTTACTTCTGCCCTTCGCTAGCTGCCATTCAACTGGTTGCTGCAACACTGCGTTATATGTGAGAGAGGATAGCTCGCTACCTGCAGGTGAAGCAATGATTTATTTAGTCAGCTGAGCTAACTGGGCTCATCTTTATTCCAGTTCATCTTCTCATTTCATCTTTATGGGTTAGATTGATAATTTCCATATCTTGTTGTTGTTGCTGCTGCTGCTGTTGTTGTTGTTGTTGTTGCTGCTGTTGTTGTTACTGCTGTTGTTGTTGCTGCTCTTGTTGATGCTGCCGTTGTTGTTGCTGCTGTTCCTGCTGTTGTTGTTGCTATTGCTGCTGATGTTGTTGATGTTGTTGTTGCTCAAATTGTTGTTGCTGTTGTTGTCGTTGTTGTTGTTGTCGTTGTTGTTGTTGTTGCTGCTGTAGTTGCTGCTGTTGTTGTTGCGTTGTTGTTGTTGTTGGTGTAGCGTGGCAGCGTTGACAGCTGGCTGACTGTCTTGTTGATCACTCTGTGAATTTGATTGTGCTGGTGCCTGTGCAATACGTTTTTCAGTTTTCTCTGTCTCTGCGCATGTCACCACTATTCTCCGCTGTTTATCTGCTATCACCCACTGGCAGAGAGCCTGATTTCAGCATTCTCCATCACGTCAATTAATTTGCCACTGTGGAATAGATTCTTCTGTATTGTTTTGTTGATCACAAGTCGTGAAGCCTGTTTTAGGTGGTATGTACCTGAAGGAGCATATATTTACCAGCACACCCCTGTTGCTCTTTCTCAAATTTTAAAATCACTGAAGTAATATTGTCTATCTTACTTTTTAGCTCACCGACATCATTTTTCAAGTTTGCATTCAATAATGTCAGCTCTTTTTCCTTGTTGTCCAATGCATATTCTATATTCAGTATATAATTTCTTTGCTATGTGACCGCATTTGCTAATTTCACTATCGTTAATTTTCTTCTTATTTCTGTGTTAGCATCTTCTTCCTTGTTATCTCTTAAGGGTTCTATTGATGCGGTACTAATTATCTGCTTGGAAAAGTGTCTATATCAGACCAAGCATAAAGATATAATTGAACAATAAATCTAGCTATTGCCTCACTTGCCTTTTCCCCTGATCTCTTAATTACCATTCTAGGCTGTTCATTTTCCCCACGCTCCTTCAATTCCTGCATATATCGCCCACAAGAGAATTCAAATAGTTTATTCCTGTTTTCGTCTTAGCTCTCGTCACTTATTGTATTTTAGATGTCTTCAATTACACGCAGTGTTGATTCACTTGTCTAAATCATTAGGATGTGATTCAAAATTTCACATATTCCAACACGTTTTGGACGATTTTTCTGCTGTTGAATATTTTTTACGTCGGCCATCTTGCGCGCTAATAATGACTAATTAGGCCTACTAAAAAATGTAATATTAAGCCATTGTAAGAACGTATTTGCTTGAATGACATTGAATATCTTTTATTGTGGTGATCAGTTACAGTTAATCAGATAAACCTTCTTTCTGATAGTTAAGATATCCATCACCATAAAAATTGTAATATTTAGAAGAGTATAACTTCCTAATGCCAGATAACTTTAACTTTCACGTGATTTTTTTTCAAGTTATTGTTAAGAATATATGAAATTGTTATATAATGTTTATTTCAAGTGATCAGTGTTTTTTGCTAATAAAATTTTTCATGCTTGAATTTCTGGGTGTTATTTCAGTAAATTATTAGGTAGAATAATAAATTAATTTTATTTGGACCAACTGTGTGCGCTGCAGAGGCGAAACGAACAGACAGAAGAGAGACAGATGTTTTATTGACATAATTGAAAGTCCTTGCTGGCTTATTTCTCGTATATATATGTGCATTCGTGTACATAAAAAATCAGGCTAGCTAAGCCAGATTGAATGACTTGTGTAAAATAATTCAAAATAAATAGATGAATAGATAATATCTGAACCATTGATCTGCAACCAATAGTGTCATCTCCGGGTCAAATATTAAATATAAGAAAAACAACGACGATGAGCTCCTAATTCAAAAAATATATTTATTTGTAACATTAGTAAATAACATATAATTTGCCGAAAACAGCAAAATAATAACACGAATAAGAAATAGAACAAGATTATTGACCTCGCCTATATATCATGGATATTAACTACAAAGTAGTGATGAGAATGATCGGGAAATCAAATACAACAAGTCACCTAAATACAACCTTTACATTTGGTATATTTTCAGTGTTTTCTGGAAATTATTTTTTATTTTGTAATACAAGACGAATCTGCATATTTTATTTGATAAAACATATTTTAATTGTTCATAGTAATATAATTTCTATCAACGGTCTTCCAAGTGAAGCAACATTAAGTTATATAATTTTAAAGGGAAGAACATTCATTTGGAGATAATAATATGATATGAATGTTTGCAGGTGTGTTTTTTGAGTTCTCGACTTTTTGCAGCTTCTCAGTCCAGCGTGCTACCATAACATCCAATGTGTCATCAGTTGTTAAACTTAGATTGTAACATTGTCTTGAATCTTGACATTGTGATGAATTTAAAAAATGAAATGAATCGGGCTTTAGGCCACCTTTGACATTGTGATGAATGTAAGCTGCTGGTATTGTAATAGGGTATGTCTGTTCCATCCTCATAACTACCTGATGTAATCCTAGAATATCCCCGGCTTTCTTGTGATGATTTCAATAGACTCGGAGCAATTAATTCATTGCTGATAGATGTATCACATACGTAATGTAAACTTGAACTTAATTCACCCAATTTGTAATATGATAACTCCACAGAATGGGATCCCACTCTACAACATAACAAACTATCTGAGAAAAATCCACTGTCTGTTAAGCTAAAACTTGCACAAGACCAGACTCCATAGACATCATGTCTCACTGAATATTCTACAAATATACAGCTATTTTCATATCGTGCTTGAAGTATGTCCTCTCTTTGCATCGTGAGTTGTAGAGGATCTGCATCGATAAAGTTAATTAATGCAGATTCATCTTCTTTGACTCTTTCTGACAAGTCTGACAGGTAAAACACTGTACTTCATCACATAAATCCATTGTGAAGTGTCAGTAACACGATATAACGAGATAACAGTAATTTAACAGAAACACGTTTTGCTTGAGCACTGAGTCTGTGACGATTTGGCTGATGAATTGACTGAGTGCGACTACTTTTATATCTAAGAGCCTTTGACATAACAGTGACAGGTGTCAATCAATCTTGGGAATCTCCACCTGGTTTGACTACTCAGCATTTTGTTGAGCAGTCACCTGAATTGAGTAGTGAACAGATTGTTGGGTACTCCCGTCAAGTGAGTATCTACTCACCATAGGTGACATCTCGTCTTCACACCAGTCAGTCATTATCACACCAGCCATGTTGAGTACTCCCGTCAAGTGAGTATCTACTCACCATAGGTGACATCTCTTCTTCACACCTGCCAGTCATTATCACACCAGCCATCTTGGTTCACGCTAAATAAACAAGCTTGATAAAATCATTAATATCAACTTTCTCAATAAGAATCGAGCAAGACCAATACATCTTGCAGCTTGGAACAAATGAAACAAGTTATTAATTTCAGCTTAATTATTTATTTTATTTCATTTATTTATTTATTAAGCTTTCTATAAGTATAAGTACTTTTTGTTTTGTAGAGCCCCTCGACTAGCACTAATAGTGCTATTTAGGTCATCCAATTTAAATAAATATGTTTACAATACAATATAAGTACATGTGTATAAAATGTACATGAATAAATCTGTACATATAGAGGCAAATGTCCCGGGACACATTTAATACTGTTGCGTTTATGAACAGAAGGTAATTGTGAAAAAAAAGTGCAAACATTCAATGCAAATTTGTGAAAGGAGAAGCAAAATTTTAAATGGTGAAAGGAGTAGCATCGCATATAGGCTAAACACACAAAAGAAAACATTTTTAAATTTCATAGCGTATATGGAATATAGAGATAGAACATATTACTTCCATAAATTCAACGTAATTTAAAACAGTAAACGTAATTAAAAACAAAATGACAGCAAGTTAAATGTCAATATGTAATATATTTGTGAGTGAAGCGCTGTGAATTCTGCCAACTCCATTACAAATTAAGCACCTCAATACACGTGAGATATAGTGAACAAGTGAGTGACATCACAGTGTCAACTGTTTCAATCTGTGAATGTGTGACCAACACGACACGCACCTTCTTATATGTGTGAATAATTAATACCCATTCTTTCATAACACTTAGTTTAGACACGATATGTTACTCACGATTGAGTTCTCACACGAGTGAGTGACATATGTCACTGTCAGTTGACAGGCTCAGTGATTGCTGCTTCGCATATAAAAGTTGATGTACTCAGTGAGTTAATCATATCAGTGCTCATACAGTCACAGAATTATTGAATTAATCCACATTGCTTCAACCATATACTTGTGAATACAAAATAGCAGCTATCATTTCATCATGGATTTGTTACAACAGGCTTTAGTAAACACATTTCAGGAGGACATACCATCTGCTTTGGAGGTAACATGTAAGGAACATGGGAATACACACAACACACATAATGACTTTGTGGATATTACGCCATCAGAACTTAACATAAGACAAGATGACTTACTTAAAATGTTACATGACGCAGATGTGAATGATGTTATTTTATCAGACATATGTAATGCTGCAGCAGTTTACGATGCTACTGATTTTTGTTCTGTAAATAAAAACTTGACAGACAGTGGATTTTGTTCAGATACAAGTCTGTCAAGCTTCGGAATAGAATCCCCAATTAGGGGAACTGAATCTTCACCTCAACAGGCTGTTTTGAGTTCTGTGCATGATAAAAGTGATGTGTATGACTCACACATATCGTTTGAACGATATTCATGGAACCCTCAGTTCAACGACACGCAACAACTCACGTGTCTACATTCACAGGAGACACAAAGTCAAGGATATCATAGTACGTGGCAGACAAGTATTCAGGATCAGATTTCCATACAACCAGAGTATCATACATCTTCATGGAGTGACTGTCAATATAACACGAACACACAGCATCAACAACCTCTTCTTCAGTCGATGACAAGTGACGCCATAGAGACATTTCATGATCCAGGTTCAATGAGTCATGATTATAAATCATCTTGTATGAAGAAGCAGCAGGACCCATCTTCACTGTCATCACTGCGACGAACAGAAGATGACCACTAGAATCATATGTGGCTCTGGTTGCTAAAGCTCTGATGAGTTCCCCTTCTAATCAGTTTGTTCTGGGCAGTATTTATGATTGGTTGTTGGAGAAGTACCCTTATTTCAGGACAGCTAAGTGTGCATGGCGCAGCAGTGTTAGACATGCTCTGTCTACCAACGAGTGCTTCATGAAGAATGGTCGCTCTAAAAATGGACGAGGTTTTCTGTGGGCCATTCATCCACTCTGTCTCAATGACTTTCGTCGTGGAGATTTCAACAGAAGACAAGCCAGAAAACGTGTACAGCAGCTGAGTCGACAGATGAAGAGACCCAGTGATAAACCCTCCTCAGTGTCAACTGGCAAGCATTACTCACCTGTACCTATGCCACCTGGTGTAGATCAGCCGAACTACACACCTATGACGTCAACTCCTTATCGTGGATCTCACACAGGCCAGATGCATACAATCAACTGTGGACAACAACTACCAGCAACCAGTGCATTGCACAGATTCAAACAGATTAGTTTAGAAGTGGATAATTCGTGTTACTATGGTAACTTACCATCACCATTTTGAGAGTTTTTACATGAATAATTCACATCACTTCATTATCACAATTTTATTGACTTTCATTGTAAACCATCATTGCTATGCATTTTCCTAATATTTTTTGTTAAATGTTTGCACTTGTTAAAGGTTTTTGTTACCACTAATAAACTTATCATTTACGTTGACAAATTGTGTTTAATGTTTTCTACTTGTTTGGCGGTCTTTATCAAAATATAGTACGTCTGTGTATATGAAAGTAATTGAAGTAGTTGTTGGTTGGTTTTTACCATGTGAAATTGTGGGTGGCACTCAAATAATTTTTTGCTCGACTTGACTATTACCACACGTTTCACATCCGTATTAGTTCGCCATCATGATTCGTGACAGTTTGATTGGGGCATAACGCAGGCGATCCAACATGTCATCACACTCGATCACTACAGCACCATCATATTATCATCAAAAGTTTTTAAATGAATGACTGAATTCAAACATAATAATTGTTATCAGTTTGATATGATTACTCTGCCAGACTTCATCATACAAAATATAATTATGTTTTAATTCGCATAGGTCTACTATTGGTCACTTAAATGGCCATTAGTAGAAGAGATAGTTCCCGTAGGACCCTTATTTAAGGATTTGGTACAGCCCATCATACTGACAAAATCTGATTGTATATTATTTTAGAGCAAAATTCTCTGGTCATTTTAGTGTGGGCATCAAGTAGAATTGTGGTATCAGTTTTTTTTTTGTACAGCCCATTTTTTAACATAGGGGGTGTTGGCTATGTTTGTCAAAGTGGAGGGCAAGTTCGGAATATAGCCATATCTTTGCACTGAATGGGCCAATTCTTACACTTTTGATATCAATACGCTCAGTATTCAATGCTTTAGATGTTGTATCCGTCTGTCCGTAGGTCACATTGGGCATTGTGAATATATACCAACTTTAACCAAGTCACATCTCAATACCAAATCCGCTATTGATTTTTTCCTAAATCATTACAAGAAATGAAGCAGAAATTATACTACGTGTATTGGCTAAAAATGCTTTATACATGTATTACCAGAATAAACAATGTCTTGAGAGAAAAAAGTAAGACCAAATTTGAATCCATGGGTGTAACTTTAATGGGACTGCGCTCACTTCATTCAACATACGGTCCTGGTGATTATTGACATATTCTAGTTGTCATTGAGAAATAAGTTTCTGAAATAAAAATCTTACGGAGACTAAAAATTGTGCTTTCATGTGTGATAAAGCAAAGCAAATACAGGGTGTTATTTACATTTTGGCGGCCATTTTATGTTTTACTTATTTGAAGGTCAAGGTCACCAAATATAGAATATTATCCAACAGATTCGAATTCAGCACACCCAAATTATGTGAAAACAAGTGGATAGCAAATCATACACTAAAATGCCGAGCAAACTTCATTGTTTCAGATTTCAGCCCTGACTAAAGACACACTTTTTCATAAGACGATGCAATATTTTCCCATTAAAGCGAAATATGTGACATTTCTAAATATAAATAACACTATTTTTTAAGCATAGACATATCTGGTTCAGAAAACATAGGCCAGATATGGATATGTACAAAAACTAGGCCTATGTTTTATTATGTTGTTTCATTTGACCATGTTGACTATAGTTTGTTTTGTTGTTTATTTACATTATTTCATAATAAAAGTTATGTTTGAGCGTATGTGGAGAGACGATTATTTACTTTACTGTAGTGTGAGATTATAACGGACATTATATTATCTGTTATATGATATATCGCGTGTGTCGATTGGTTAAGCAGAATAGCAATGACAGATGTTTATGTAACCCAACCCCTAATTCCTGCCAGGTTTGAGGGTACCCCCATATAGGCGGTCAAAATAAAAAAAATGATACCACAATTTGACTTTAAGCCCACCCTATAAATGACCAGGAAGGTTTACTCTAACAGAATATATAGTCAGATTTTGTCAGAATGGTGAGCTGTACGGACCGATTTGTTCTCAGGTCTAGCTCTTCTAGTCTCTTCTAGTCTCTTCTTTATGTCTGGAGGACAGTGTCATCTCAATCATCTCACCATCCTCAGGAGGCTTTCCTGGCCCAGTTTAGCCTATATGTGCACAAAGGTTGCCTAAAGCTTACAGATTACAGTGTTAAGCTCAACTCTTACAACGACAAAGCTTACAGATCACTTTGTTAAGACAACTCTTACAAAGACAAAGCTTACAGATCACTGTCTTAAGCTCAGTTCACTTCAAAGAGAGGAGCACACCTTACAAATGTAATTACCAATACGAACAAGATTACCCCTTACAGCGCGGGGATCGACCTTAGGCGGGACGTCAGATTCTGACGTCTAAAGTCGATCCCCATATTTATGGCGATCGTAGACCCATAATATAGGTAGGGGCCTAGTCAAATGAAGCAGAAAAAGCTAACTAAAACATTCATGACAATTTCAAATTAAAAACCCTTTGGTCTCCATAGTTAATAGATAACTAATTCAGCGTGCATATGCATCCAACAGGCCTATATGCCTATAACTCGTCATAAACTAAAAATCTCGGACGATATAAGCTTGATTCAAAAACCAAAATATATTTAGATCCTGAATGACTGCATATTTACTAGTTGATAAGGAAATGACGTCACATATGTTTATTTCATGTAGGTTACATAGTTACAGAAAATATAGCGCTGCGTGGTAACCATTTCATTTCTGAACTAGCTTTCTTTGAGATAGTACCCTATAAGAATTTTCTCAACGTTTGTGATCGCTGTTCAGCGATTTAAAAGCTCCAGAGGTACAATGGCGTGCACTAAGCTGCTCATTGGAGTAACCTTGACGTCTTGATTTGCCTGATTGGTTTTCAAATGATTTTTATGCAGATATTTACGGAGAATATATACACTACGGCATCTCAGTGGATTTTGTTCAGATACAGGTCCACACATATCGTTTGAAAGATTTTCATGGAACTCTTTGTTCAACGACACGCTACAACTGACGTGTCTACATTCACAGGAGCCACAAAGTCAAGGATATCATAGTACGTGGCAGACAAGTATTCAGGATCAGATTTCCATACAACCAGAGTATCTTCAAGGAGTGACAGTCAATATAGCAGGAGCACACAGCATCAACAACCTCTCATTCAGTCGATGACAAGTAACACCATAGAGACATTTCATGATCCAGGTTCAATGAGTCATCATTGTAAATCATCTTGTATGAAGCAGCAGCAGGACTCATCTTCACTCTCATCACGGCGACCAACAGAAGATAAACCACTGGAGTCATATGTTGCTCTGGTTGCTAAAGCTCTGATGAGTTCTCCTTCTAATCAGTTTGTTCTGGGCAGTATTTATGATTGGTTGTTGGAGAAGTACCCTTATTTCAGGACAGCTAAGTGTGCATGGCGCAGCAGTGTTAGACATGCTCTGTCTACCAACGAGTGCTTCATGAAGAATGGTCGCTCTAAAAACGGACGAGGTTTTCTGTGGGCCATTCATCCACTCTGTCTCAATGACTTTCGCCGTGGAGATTTCAACAGAAGACAAGCCAGAAAACGTGTACAGCAACTGAGTCGACAGTTTAAGAGACCCAGTGATAAACCCTTCTCAATGTCACCTGTATCGATGCCACCTGGTGTAGATCAGTCGTACTACACACCTATGACGTCAACTCCTTATCGTGAATCTCACACAGGCCAGATGCATACAATCAACTGTGGACAACACCTACCAGCAACCAGTGCAGTGCACAGATTCAAACAGATTAGTTTAGAAGAGGATAATTCGTGTTGCTATGGTGACTTACCATCACCATTTTGAAAATTTTTACAAGAATAATTCACATCGTCACAAATGCCATCGTGCTCAATATATGTTCTCAGAGTCCTGCCCGGTCAGCAGGGGTCGAAAAAAAACATGGATGATTCTTTCTTTCTTTATTTATTTATGATGTTCCAGACAGTGTTAGATTGCGGAGTGCTACTTGCGGTAGAGAGTGACGACCTGGCCCTATAGGCCGGCAAAAGTGTGAGGTGGACCTAACCGTCCGTTCCCGCTTAGCAGTCTAGTTAAAATGGCAGATAGTCGCATGATTTCCCGCGTGGTGCAGCTGGGCGGAACAGCAGAAACTCGTCAGCTTCTGATTCTGTTCAGCCCGAAATTGACCAAAACAAATTCGGTCTGCAGTTGCCGTCGCCATATTACCCCCGGGCTAACTGACAATGTGTATCTAAAAAACTGCGCTTGTGGCTACGGTAACGGCAGAAATCGCTAAAGTACGGTTATCTACACGACCGGCCAAGTAGCACCTAATCGTACGTATATATAACAAAATAACATTAACAGTCGAAGTGGGTTTACAGCGTGGGGTGTTGGCGGACATTGATGAGTGCGGCTATGACCAACCCCATATGAGATTATCTAGTTCCGATCCTCTTAGCAATTGTCCTCTTTTACAACAGCCATGCCCAAAACTCATGTATCTCATCCGGCTGACTTAGCTTTGATTTATACATTTGCGATATAGTTACGGATTTACTCTACAAAATGTTTCATTATTTTACACAATGTCTGATTCAGTTATGCCAGGCCTGTCTTGATCTATATTTACAAATTATTTATATCATGCGTGCACTGGGCCCGCAGTATATATCATTGGGTTCTATAACCGTGTGAACCAGCTGCACGAATCGGGCAGGGGTGTGGATCTGTCGTCCAACACGTGGATGTGTAAGTGGCTTATTCCCCGTTACTTAACCGTTTTGATCGGCATTATTATCGCTTCAATTGTTGGCACGTGGTTTATGTGGAACTCGAGCAGGCAATATCGTTTCTCAAATGTAAAGGAATGTGTGAATATGTTCGGAGACCTTGGTACTTCTCGTTAGCGGGAGAGGGAATGGCCGCCCTGGCATGCGGCGCCCTGTAGAGTGCTGGCAGCTTGAGCGACTGTTCCCCGGTTGTGTTGGATCGGTGATCGGTCACTAGAATCGTTTCCTTTGTCTGTATCGTAGACCGTGCCTGCTGATTTTTTTGGTATCAATTACGATCCTGGAGGGTTTCGGCGTGGTAGTACTATGTGCTCCCATCGCGGCCGTCCGAGGTACACTAGTTTTCGCTAGAGGCTTAGAATCCGTAGGTTTTAATGTCGTTGTGGCTTTGTGCTGTTTAGTGTAATCGTTTTCAGGCGCAGGCTTGACATGGTCTGCAGTCACCGTCTCAACCTTGCTTTTTGTCATCACTTTAAACACTCGGCCGCACCTTGCTACAACCCTATGCTGTCCGTTTTAAGGGGCAGTCAGTGGTGGTGCGATTGTGATGCGTCGCAAAAATGCACGTAAACATGTGTCGAGCTCCTTTTATTGGAGCATGTCTGTTTGATTCTTGTTGAACGGGGGGCTTAGCCGGGAACGCAAAATGGCTACGCGCTATTTATCTGAATAATTTTCTAAGTCAGTAATAGCGTCGACTGTATAATTCTCTGTAAAGTCACCGGACAAACGTAGTGTCATTTCGTAAGTCATTTCGGCGGCCGATCTGCCTAACGTTTCCTTGACGGCCGATAAGATGCTGAGTAAAACTGCCGGTAGTGTAATTGTCCACGAGGTCGGTGATTCATGTGCCATAATTGCGGCTTTTAGCTGTCAAAGAAAGCGATCGACCATGCTGTTCGACTGGGGGTGATAACTCGTTGTATGGTTTCTAGTGATACCGAATTGATTACACAAGGTGTCCCATAACCTTGATTCGAACTGGTCACCTCTGTCGATAATGATTGTAGCAAGGGTCCCGAAACGAGCCACCCACCCGCTGAAAAAGGCATTGGCGATGGTTTCTGCATTAATGTATGGCTTCAGGCCAACGTGTAAAACGGTCGACACATGTCAATAAATATTTGAAACCATTGGAATAAGGTAAGGCCCGACTAGGTCGACGTGTACATGATCGAACCTCTCTGTCGGTTCTTCGAACTTCCCGAAAATAGGTTTATAATGTCGTGAAACCTTAGAGGTTTGACAACCTGTGCAGGATCTGCACCAATTCGCGATATCGATATTCATTCCGTGCCACACAAAACGAGAATTTATAAGAGGTTTCGTGGCTTTGTGAGAAGGGTAACCTAAACCGTGAAGTGTTGTGAAAACGTTTCTTCGATTTTTTTTAGTTATGTACGGTCTGGTGTGTCTGGTCGATACGTCGCATCAGACCGATACGTCGTCGAAAGTTTTGTGCAGTCAAAACTCCATATTAGAAGATGTAGAATGCCTCAAACGTATAAATTCGGTGTCAATTAGCCTGATCGGCGCTCAAGTCTTTATAATAGATAACAGCATCGCAGTCGATAGCTGATATAGTCGGTCGCGACAAAGCGTCAGCTACAAATTTTTTTTCTCCTTTTACGTACCGAATATCGGTGTGTAACATGTGTGACCTTTCTGAAACAGAAGACGAAATTCACTTTGTATTTATATGTTCCCTATATGACAATTTTAGAAAAAAGTTTTTTTAAACTGTGACTGAAAACAATCGCAATTTTTTAGAACTGAATAATGCTGACAAGTTTTCATTTTCAGTTATGCATTTTTGGAAACCTCTGTCAAAATTTGTGGAGGCTGCATAGAAAGAAAATCTAAATTATTCCGATTATAAATAATTCGTTTTTTTTTCGGATAGATATCATGCATTTATGACGATATTGTTTATATTGTAATTGACATATAATCATTGAAATATGTAAACAGATTTATTAAATCATCTACACTGAGCTGGTAGACTTTAAATTGTCCCACCTCAGTGTGGATGATTATGTAACACAGAGCTGCTCATGCCGTCAGGCGGGGGTCTATGTGGTCGGGTCTGATTCTGTGGTGAGTCAGCGTCGTAGACGGTGGGCCAGCATTGAGCCCTGTGTTTTTCGGGCCCCACTCTCACCAACACCCGCAGATATATTATTGTATTTAGAGTGACTTGTAAGCCAATTTCGGCTGGACATTGTACTTTGTATGTCACTAAAATAATTAAAGATTTATATATATAATGTTTCTGTATCATTAATGTGGTCAGACCACAATTATTTGTCAAATAATTCTGACCAATACTGGATCTCTTTGATGTGAATCTACTGTATTGATAAATACCAACATTTTAACTAGATTTCTTACTTTAGATGTCATATAAAGACATTGAGAGAACGTTTTTGCTTCAACGACATTGAATGTATTTTACTACGGTCATCAGTTACAGTTAATCAGATGAATGTTTTTACTGATAGTTTATTTATCTATCTATCTACCTATTTATCACTAGAACAAAAAAGATTATAATATTTAGAAAAGTATAACTTACTAATGCCAGATAACGTTAACGTTATTCTGAACTTTTTTTGTCAAGTTATTATCAAGAATATATGAAATTGTAACATATGATTTTGATTTCAAGTGAGCAGTGCTCTCTCACAAGTGAAATTATTCATGCTTAAATTGCTGGGTGTTTTTCAGTAAATTATTGGGTATAATAATAAATTAAAATTATTTGGACCAACTGTGTGAGTTGCAGAGGCGACACAGACAGACAAAAGAGAAACAGATGTTTTACTGATATAACTGAATGTCCTTGTTGGTTTATTTCTCATTGATCTATGTGCGTATGTGTACATGAAAAAACAGGCCATCTGGGCCAGATTGAATGACTTGTGTAAAATAATTTAAAAAATTGATTGATGAATAGATAATAGCTGAGCCATTGATCTGCAGTCCATAATGCCCATAATCTCCGGGTCAGGTAATAAATATAAGAAAAACAACGACGATAAAATCTTAATTCAACAAAAATATATATTTGTAACATTAGTAAATAACATATAATTTGCCGAAAACAGCAAAATAATAACATGAATAACAAATCCAACAAGATTATTGACCTCGCCTATATGTCATGGATATTAATTACAAAGTAGTGTTGAGAATGATGAAGAAATCAAATACAACATGTCACCTCAACACAACCTTTGGTATGTTTTCAGTGTTTCCTGGAAATCATTTTTCACTTTGTAATACCAAACGAATCTGCATATTCTTTTTGTTAAAAAATATTTCAATTGTTCATAATAATAAAGTTTCTATCAACGGTCCTCTAAGTGAAGCAACATATTAGCGTATTAAATTATATAATTTTAAAGTGAAGAACATTCATTTGGAGATAATATGATATGAATGTTTGCAGGTGTGGTATTTGAGTTCCCGACTTTTTGCAGCTTCTCAGTCCAGCGTGCTACCATATCATCCAATGTGTCATCAGCTGTTAAACCTTGATTGTAACATTGTCTTGAATCTTGACATTGTGATGAATTTAAGCTGCCGGTATTGTAATAGGGTATGTCTGTTCCATCCTCATAACTACCTGATGTAATCCTAGAATATCCCAGGCTCTCTTGTGATGATTCCAATATATTCGGAGCAAATAATTCATTGTTGCTTGATGCATCAGATACGGAATGTAAACTTGAACTTAATTCACTCGATTTATGATATAAAAACTCGACAGAATGGGATCCCACACTACCACATAACAAACTATTATCTGAGAAGAATCCACCATCTGCTAAGCTAGGACTTGCACAAGACCATATTTCAAAGTCATCATGTCTCACTGAATAATCAGCAAACATACAGCTATTTTCATCTGGTGCTTGAAGTATGTCCTCTTTTTGCATCGCGAGTTGTAGAGGATCTGCATTGATAAAGTTAATTAGTGCAGATTCATCTTCTTTGACTCTTTCTGACAAGTCACACAATGAGGTAGAACACTGTACTTCATCACATAAATCCATTGTGAAATGTCAGACACGATATAACCAGATAACAGTAATTTAACAGAAACACGTTTTGTTTGAACACTGAGTCTATGAAGATTTAACTGATGAATTGACTAACTGCGACTATTTTTATATCTAAGAGCCTTTGACATAACAGTGACAGGTGTCAATCAATCTTGGGAATCTCCACCTGGTTTGTTGAGCAGTCACCTAAATTGAGTAGTGGACAGATTGTTGAGTACTCCCGTCAAGTGAGAATCTACTCACCAGAGGTGACATCTCGTCTTCACACCTGCCAGTCATTATCACACCAGCCATCTTGGTTAGTTCACGCTAGATAAACAAGCTTGATAAAATCATTATTATCAACTTCTTAAAATAAGAATCGAACAAGACCAATACATCTTGCAGCTTGAAACGAATGTAACAAGTTATTAATCTCAGCTTAAATATTTATTTTATTTTATTTATTTATTTATTTATTTATGAAGCTTTCTATAAGTATAAGTACTTTTTGTTTTGGAGAGCCCCTCGACTAGCGCTAATAGTGCTATTTGGGTCATCCAATTGAAATAAATATGTTTACAATACAATATAAGTACATGTGTATAAAATATACATGAATAAAACTGTACATATAGAGGCAAGTGGCGACAGGTGACCATATACGACTATACGACGCCACTTCCCTATACGACGCCACTTCCCTAGACACATGTAATACTGTTGCGTTTATGGACAGAAGTTAATTGTATAATAATTAAAAATTGCAAACATTCAATTTCAATTCGTGAGAGGAGAAGCGGAATTTTAATTTGTGAAAGCTGTAGCAACGCATATAGGCTAAACACACAAAAGAAAACATTTTTAGATTTCATGGCGTATATGAAATATAGAGATAGAACATAGTAATTCCATAAATTCAACGTCATTTAAAACAGTAACCGTAATTAAAAACAACATGACAGCAAGTGAAATGTCAATATGTAATATATTTGTGAGTGAAGCGCTGGGAACTCTGTCAACTCCATTTCAAATTTAGCACCACATCAGTACACGTGAGATAGAGTGAACAAGTGAGTGATACCACAGTGTCAACTGTTTCAATCTGTGAATGTGTGACCAACACGACACGCACTTTCTTATATGTGTGAATAATTAATACCCATGTTTTCATGACACTTAGTTTAGACATGATATGTTACTCACGATTGAGTTCTCACACGAGTGAGTGACACATGACACTGTCAGTTGACAGACTCCGTGATTACTGCTCCACATATAAAAGTTGATGTACTCAGTGAGTTAATCATCAGTGCTCACACAGTCACAGGATTAATGAATTAATCCTCATTGCTTCAACCATATACTTCTGAATGAAATTTGCAGCTGTTATTTCATCATGGATTTCTTACAACAAGCTTTAGTAAGCACATTTCAGGAGGACATACCATCTGCTTTGGAGGTAACATGTAAGGAACATGGGAATACACACAACGCACACAATGACTTTGTGGATATTACGCCAACGGAACTTAACATAAGAAGAGATGACTTACTTAAAATGTTACATGACACAGATGTGAATGATGTTATTTTATCAGACATATGTAATGCTGCATGAGATTACGATGCGTCTGATTTTTGTTCTGTAAATAAAAACTTAACAGACAGTGGGTTTTGTTCAGATACAAGTCTGTCATGCTTCAGAATGGAATCCTCAATTAGTGGAACCGCCGAATGTTCACCTAAAGAGGCTGTTTTGAGTTCTGTGCATGACAAAACTGATGTGTATGACTCACACATATCGTTTGAACGATACTCATGGAAATCTCACTTTAACGACACGCCACAACTCACGTGTCTACATTCACAGGAGACACAAAGTCAAGGATAACATAGTACGTGGCAGACAAGTATTCAGGATCAGATTTCCATACAACCAGAGTATCATACATCTTCATGGAGTGACAGTCAATATAACACGAACACACAGCATCAACAACCTCTTCTGCAGTCGATGACAAGTAACGCCATAGAGACATTTCATGATCCAGGTTCAATGAGTCATCATTGTAAATCATCTTGTATGAAGCAGCAGCAGGACTCATCTTCACTCTCATCACGGCGACCAACAGAAGATAAACCACTGGAGTCATATGTTGCTCTGGTTGCTAAAGCTCTGATGAGTTCTCCTTCTAATCAGTTTGTTCTGGGCAGTATTTATGATTGGTTGTTGGAGAAGTACCCTTATTTTAGGACAGCTAAGTGTGCATGGCGCAGCAGTGTTAGATATGCTCTGTCTACCAACGAGTGCTTCATGAAGAATGGTCTGTGGGCCATTCATCCACTCTGTCTCAAGACTTTCGCCGTGGAGATTTCAACAGAAGACAAGCCAGAAAACGTGTACAGCAACTGAGTCGACAGATGAAGTGACCCAGTGATAATCCCTCCTCAGTGTCACCTGGTGAGCATTACTCATCTGTATCGATGCCACCTGGTGTAGATCAGTCGTACTACACACATATGACGTCAACTCCTTATCGTGAATCTCACACAGGCCAGATGCATACAATCAACTGTGGACAACAACTACCAGCAACCAGTGCAGTGCACAGATTCAAACAGATTAGTTTAGAAGAGGATAATTCGTGTTGCTATGGTGACTTACCATCACCATTTTGAGAATTTTTACAATAATTTCATTATCATAATTCAATTGACTTTCATTGTAAACCATTATTGTTAATCATCTTCATAATTCTTTTTGTTAATTGTTTGCACTTGTTAAAGCTTTTTGTTACCACTAAAATAAACAGATCATTTACGTTGACAAATTGTGTTTATTTTTTGCTACTTGTTTGGTGGTTTTTATCACAATATAGTACGTCTGTGTATATGCATATAATTGAAGTCTAATTGAATTGAGTATAATTAAAGATTCACAACCATACATAATTTTGGGTACACATGTTAAGGTTGATGGTCTGGGGAAAATGCCATCGTGCTCAATCTATATTCTCAGAGTCCTGCCCGGTCAGCAGGGGTGGAAAAAATGAAGGTAAAACAAGAATGATTCTTTCTTTCTTTATTTATTTATGATGTTCCAGACAGTGTTAGATTGCGGAGTGCTACTTGCGGCAGAGAGTGACGACCTGGCCCTATAGGCCGGCAAAAGTGCGAGGTGGACCTAAACGTCCGTTCCCGCTTAGCAGTCTAGTTAGAATGGCAGATAGTCGCGTGATTTCCCGCGTGGTGCGGCTGGGCAGAACAGCAAAAACTCGTCAGCATCTGATTCCATTCGGCCCGAAATCAGCCAAAACGAATTCGGTCTGCAGTTGCCGTCACCATATTACCCCCGGGCTAACTGACAATGTGTATCTAAAAAACTGCGCTTGTGGCTACGGTACCGGCAGATATAGCTAAAGTACGGTTAACTACGCGACCGGCTAAGTAGCACCTAATCGTACGTATATATAACAAAATAACATTAACAGTCGAAGTGGGTTTACAGCGTGGGGTGTTGGCGGACATTGATGAGTGCGGCTATGACCAACCCCATATGAGTTTATCTAGTTCCGATCCTCTTAGCAATTGTCCTCTTTTACAACAGTCATGCCCAAAACTCATGTATCTCATCCAGCTGACTTAGCTTTGATTTATACATTTGCGATATAGTTACTGATTTACTCTACAAAATGTTTCATTATTTTACACAATGTCTGATTTAGTTATGCCAGGCCTGTCTTGATCTATATTTACAAATTATTCATATCATGCGTGCACTGGGCCCGCAGTATATATCATTGGGTTCTATAACTGCGTGAACCAGCTGCACGAATCAGGCAGGGGTGTGGATCTGCCGTCCAACACGTGTTTGTGTAAATGGCTTATTCCCCGTTGCTTTACTGTTTTGATCGGCATTATTATCGCTTCGATTGTTGGCGCGTGGTTTTGTGGAACTCGAGCAGGCAATATCGTTTCTCAAATGTAAAGGAATGTGTGGATATGTTCGGAGACCTTGGTACTTCTCGTTAGCGGGAGAGGGAATGGCCGCCCTGGCATGCAGCGCCCTGTAGAGTGCTGGCAGCTTGAGCGACGGTTCACGGTTGTGTTGGATCGCTGATCGGTCACTAGAATCGTTTCCTTTGTCTGTATCATAGACCGTGCGTGCAAATTTTTTTGTATCAACTCCGATCCTGGAGGGTTTCGGCATGGTAGTACTATGTGCTCCTACCGCGGCCGTCCGAGGTACACTAGTTTTCGCTGGAGGCTTAGAATCCGTAGGTTTTGACGTCGTTGTGGCTTTGTGCTGTTTAGTGTAATCGTTTTCAGGCGCAGGCTTGACATGGTCTGCAGTCACCATCTCAACCTTGCTTTTTATCATCACTTTAAACACTCGGCCGCACCTTGCTACGACCCTATGCTGTCCGTTTTAAGGGGCAGTCAGTGGTGGTGCGATTGTGATGCGTCGCAAAAATGCACGTAAACATGTGTCGAGCTCCTTTTATTGGAGCATGTCTGTTTGATTCTTGTTGAACGGGGGGCTTAGCCGGGAACGCAAAATGGCTACGCGCTATTTATCTGAGTAATTTTCTAAGTCAGTAATAGCGTCGACTGTATAATTCTCTGTAAAGTCTCCGGACAAACGTAGTGTCATTTCGTAAGTCATTTCGGCAGCCGATCTGCCTAACGTTTCCTTGACGGCCGATAAGATGCTGAGTAAAACTGCCGGTAGTGTAATTGTCCATGAGGTCGGTGATTCATGTGCCATAATTGCGGCTTTTAGCTGTCAAAGAAAGCGATCGACCATGCTGTTCGACTGGGGGTGATAACTCGTTGTATGGTTTCTAGTGATACCGAATTGATTACACAAGGTGTCCCATAACCTTGATTCGAACTGGGCACCTCTGTCGGTAGTGATTGTAGCAGGGGTCCCGAAACGAGCCACCCACCCGCTGAAAAAGGCATTGGCGATGGTTTCTGCATTAATGTATGGCTTCAGGCCAACGTGTAAAACGGTCGACACATGTCAATAAATATTTGAAACCATTGGAATAAGGTAAGGCCCGACTAGGTCGACGTGTACATGATCGAACCTCTCTGTCGGTTCTTCGAACTTCTCGAAAATTGGTTTATAATGTCGTGAAACCTTAGAGGTTTGACAACCTGTGCAGGATCTGCACCAATTCGCGACATCGATATTCATTCCGTGCCACACAAAACGAGAATTTATAAGAGGTTTCGTGGCTTTGTGAGAAGGGTAACCTAAACCGTGAAGTGTTGTAAAAACGTTTCTTCAATTTTTTTTAGTTATGTACGGTCTGGTGTGTCTGGTCGATACGTCGCATCAGACCGATACGTCGTCGAAAGTTTTGTGCAGTCAAAACTCCATATTAGAAGATGTAGAATGCCTCAAACGTAAATTCGGTGTCAATTAGCCTGATCGGCGCTCAAGTCTTTATAATAGATAACAGCATCGCAGTCGATAGCTGATATAGTCGGTCGCGACAAAGCGTCAGCTACAAAATTTGTTTCTCCTTTTACGTACCGAATATCGGTGTGTAACATGTGTGACCTTTCTAAAACAGAAGACGAAATTCACTTTGTATTTATATGTTCCCTATATGACAATTTTAGAAAAAAGCTTTTTTAAACTGTGACTGAAAACAATCGCAATTTTTTAGAACTGAATAATGCTGACAAGTTTTCATTTCTAGTTATGCATTTTCGGAAACCTCTGTCAAAATTTGTGGAGGCTGCATAGAAAGAAAATCTAAATTATTCCGATTATAAATAATTCGCCTTTTTTCCGGATAGATATCATGCATTTATGACAATATTGTTTATATTATAATTGACATATATTCATTGAAATATGTAAACAGATTTATTAAATCATCTACACTGAGCTGGTAGGCTTTAAATTGTCCCACCTCAGTGTGGATGATTATGTAACACAGAGCTGCTCATGCCGTCAGGCGGGGGTCTATGTGGTCGGGGCTGATTCTGTGGTGAGTCAGCGTCGTAGACGGTGGGCCAGCATTGAGCCCTGTGTTTTTCGGGCCGCACTCTCACCAGCACCCGCAGATATATTATTGTATTTAGAGTGACTTGTAAGCCAATTTCGGCTGGACATTGTACTTTGTATGTCACTAAAATAATTAAAGATTTATATATATAATGTTGCTGTATCAATAATGTGGTCAGACTACAATTATTTGTCAAATAATTCTGACCAATACTGGATCTCTTTGATGTGAATCTACTGTATTGATAAATACAAACATTTTAACTAGATTTTTTACTTTAGATGTCATATAAAGACATTGAGAGAACGTTTTTGCTTCAAAGAAATTGAATGTATTTTACTGCGGTCATCAGTTACAGTTAATAAGATAAATGTTCTTACTGATAGTTTATCTATCTATCTATCTACCTATTTATCACTTGAAAAAAAATATTATTATATTTAGAAAAGTATAACTTACTAATGCCAGATAACGTTAACGTTATTCTGAACTTTTTTTGTCAAGTTATTATCAAGAATATATGAAATTGTAACATATGATTTTGATTTCAAGTGAGCAGTGTTCTCTCACAAGTGAAATTATTCATGCTTAAATTGATGGGTGTTATTTCAGTAAATTAATGGGTATAATAATAAATTAAAATTATTTGGACCAACTGTGTGAGTTGCAGAGGCGACACAGACAAAAGAGAAACAGATGTTTTACTGATATAACTGAATGTCCTTGTTGGTTTATTTCTCATTGATCTATGTGCGTATGTGTACACGAAAAAACAGGCCAGCTGGGCCAGATTGAATGACTTGTGTAAAATAATTTTAAAAATGGATAGATGAATAGATAATATCTGAGCCATTGATCTGCAGTCCATAATGTCCATAATCTCCGGGTCAGGTAATAAATATAAGAAAAACAACGACGATGAAATCTTAATTCAACAAAAATATTTATTTGTAACATTAGTAAATAACATATAATTTGCCGAAAACAGCAAAATAATAACATGAATAACAAATACAACAAGATTATTGACCTCGCCTATATGTCATGGATATTAACTACAAAGTAGTGATGAGAATGATGAAGAAATCAAATACAACCTTTGGTATGTTTTCAGTGTTTCCTGGAAATCATTTTTCACTTTGTAATACCTGACGAATCTGCATATTCTATTTGTTAAAAAATAGTTCAATTGTGCATAATAATAAAGTTTCTATCAACGGTCCTCTAAGTGAAGCAACATATTAGCGTATTAAATTATATAATTTTAAAGTGAAGAACATTCATTTGGAGATAATATGATATGAATGTTTGCAGGTGTGTTATTTGAGTTCTCGACTTTTTGCAGCTTCTCAGTCCAGCGTGCTACCATATCATTCAATGTGTCATCAGCTGTTAAACCTTGACTGTAACATTGTCTTGAATCTTGACATTGTGATGAATTTAAGCTGCCGGTATAATAGGGTATGTCTGTTCCATCCTCATAGCTACCTGATGTAATCCTAGAATATCCCAGGCTCTCCTGTGATGATTCCAATATATTCGGAGCAAATAATTCATTGTTGCTTGATGCATCAGATACAGAATGTAAACTTGAACTTAATTCACTCGATTTATAATATAAAAACTCGACAGAATGGGATCCCACACTACCACATAACAAACTATTATCAGAGAAGAATCCACCATCTGCTAAGCTAGGACTTGCACAAGACCATATTTCAAAGTCATCATGTCTCACTGAATAATCAGCAAACATACAGCTATTTTCATCTGGTGCTTGAAGTATGTCCTCTTTTTGCATCGTGAGTTGTAGAGGATCTGCATCGATAAAGTTAATTAGTGCAGATTCATCTTCTTTGACTCTTTCTGACAAGTCACACAATGAGGTAGAACACTGTACTTCATCAGATAAATCCATTGTGAAATGTCAGACACGATATCACCAGATAACAGTAATTTAACAGAAACACGTTTTGTTTGAACACTGAGTCTATGAAGATTTAACTGATGAATTGACTAACTGCGACTATTTTTATATCTAAGAGCCTTTGACATAACAGTGACAGGTGTCAATCAATCTTGGGAATCTCCACCTGGTGTGACTACTCAGCATTTTGTTGAGCAGTCACCTAAATTGAGTAGTGGACAGATTGTTGAGTACTCCCGTCAAGTGAGAATCTACTCACCAGATGTGACATCTCGTCTTCACACCTGCCAGTCATTATCACACCTGCCTTCTTGGTTAGTTCACGCTAAATAAACAAGCTTGATAAAATCATTATTATCAACTTCTTAAAATAAGAATCGAACAAGACCAATACATCTTGCAGCTTGAGACGAATGGAACAAGTTATTAATCTCAGCTTAAATATTTATTTTATTTAATTAATTTATTTTTTTATTTATGAAGCTTTCTATAAGTATAAGTAATTTTTGTTTTTGAAAGCCCCTCGACTAGCGCTAATACTGCTATTTGGGTCATCCAATTGAAATAAATATGTTTACAATACAATATAAGTACATGTGTATAAAATATACATAAATAAAACTGTACGTATAGAGGCAAGTGGCGACAGGTGACCATATACGACTATACGACGCCACTTCCCTATACGACGCCACTTCCCTAGACACATGTAATACTGTTGCGTTTATGGACAGAAGTTAATTGTATAATAATTAAAAATTGCAAACATTCAATTTAAATTCGTGAGAGGAGAAGCGGAATTTTAATTTGTTAAAGCAGTAGCATCGCATATAGGCTAAACACACAAAAGAAAACATTTTTAGATTTCATGGCGTATATGAAATATAGAGATAGAACATAGTAATTCCATAAATTCAACGTCATTTAAAACAGTAACCGTAATTAAAAACAACAAGACAGCAAGTGAAATGTCAATATGTAATATATTTGTGAGTGAAGCGCTGGGAACTCTGTCAACTCCATTTCAAATTTAGCACCTCATCAGTACGCGTGAGAGTGAACAAGTGAGTGATACCACAGTGTCAACTGTTTCAATCTGTGAATGTGTGACCAACACGACACGCACTTTCTTATATGTGTGAATAATTAATACCCATGTTTTCAGGACACTTAGTTTAGACATGATATGTTACTCACGATTGAGTTCTCACACGAGTGAGTGACACATGACACTGTCAGTTGACAGACTCCGTGATTACTGCTCCCATATAAAAGTTGATGTACTCAGTGAGTTAATCATCAGTGCTCACACAGTCACAGGATTAATGAATTAATCCACATTGCTTCAACCATATACTTCTGAATGAAATTTGCAGCTGTTATTTCATCATGGATTTCTTACAACAGGCTTTAGTAAGCACATTTCAGGAGGACATACCATCTGCGATGGAGGTAACATGTAAGGAACATGGGAATACACACAACGCACACAATGACTTTGTGGATATTACGCCATCGGAACTTAACATAAGAAGAGATGATTTACTTAAAATGTTACATGACACAGATGTGAATGATGGTATTTTATCAGACATGTAAAATGTAATGCTGCAGCAGATTACGATGCTACTTATTTTTGTTCTGTAAATAAAAACTTAACAGACAGTGGGTTTTGTTCAGATACAAGTCTGTCATGCTTCAGAATGGAATCCTCAATTAGTGGAACCGCCGAATGTTCACCTAAAGAGGCTGTTTTGAGTTCTGTGCATGATAAAACTGATGTGTATGACTCACACATATCGTTTGAACGATACTCATGGAAATCTCACTTTAACGACACGCCACAACTCACGTGTCTACATTCACAGGAGACACAAAGTCAAGGATATCATAGTACGTGGCAGACAAGTATTCAGGCTCAGATTTCCATACAACCAGAGTATCACACATCTTCATGTAGTGACTGTCAATATAACACGAACACACAGTATCAACAACCTCTTCTTCAGTCGATGACAAGTAACACCATAGAGACATTTCATGATCCAGGTTCAATGAGTCATCATTGTAAATCACCTTGTATGAAGCAGCAGCAGGACCCATCTTCACTCTCATCACGGCGACCAACGGAAGATAAACCACTGGAGTCATATGTTGCTCTGGTTGCTAAAGCTCTGATGAGTTCTCCTTCTAATCAGTTTGTTCTGGGCAGTATTTATGATTGGTTGTTGGAGAAGTACCCTTATTTCAGGACAGCTAAGTGTGCATGGCGCAGCAGTGTTAGACATGCTCTGTCTACCAACGAGTGCTTCATGAAGAATGGTCGCTCTAAAAATGGACGAGGTCTTCTGTGGGCCATTCATCCACTCTGTCTCAATGACTTTCGCCGTGGAGATTTCAACAGAAGACAAGCTAGAAAACGTGTACAGCAACTGAGTCGACTGATGAAGAGACCCAGTGATAAACCCTCCTCAGTGTCACCTGGTGAACATTACTCTCCTGTATCGATGCCACCTGGTGTAGATCAGTCGTACTACACACATATGACGTCAACTCCTTATCGTGAATCTCACACAGGCCAGATGCATACAATCAACTGTGGACAACAACTACCAGCAACCAGTGCAGTGCACAGATTCAAACAGATTAGTTTAGAAGAGGATAATTCGTGTTGCTATGGTGACTTACCATCACCATTTTGAGAATTTTTACAAGAATAATTCACATCACTTCATTATCATAATTCAATTGACTTTCATTGTAAACCATTATTGTTAATCATTATCATAATACTTTTTGTTAATTGTTTGCACTTGTTGAAGCTTTTTGTTACCACTAATAAACAGATCATTTACGTTGACAAATTGTGTTTAATTTTTGCTACTTGTTTGGTGTTTTTTATCACAATATAGTACGTCTGTGTATATGCATATAATTGAAGTATAATTGAATTGAGTATAATAAAAGATTCTCAACCATACATAATTTTGGGTACACATGTTAAGGTTGATGGTCTGGGGAAAATGCCATCGTGCTCAATCTATGTTCTCAGAGTCCTGCCCAGTCAGCAGGGGTGGAAAAAATGAAGGTAAAACAAGGATGATTCTTTCTTTCTTTATTTATTGATGATGTTCCAGACAGTGTTAGATTGCGGAGTGCTACTTGCGGCAGAGAGTGACGACCTGGCCCTATAGGCCGGCAAAAGTGCGAGGTGAACCTAAACGCCCGTTCCCGCTTAGCAGTCTAGTTAGACTGGCAGATGGTCGCGTGATTTCCCGCGTGGTGCGGCTGGGCAGAACAGCAAAAACTCGTCAGCATCTGATTCCAATCGGCCCGAAATCGGCCAAAACGAATTCGGTCTGCAGTTGCCGTCACCATATTACCCCCGGGCTAAGTGACAATGTGTATCTAAAAAACTGCGTTTGTGGCTACGGTAACGGCAGACATCGCTAAAGTACGGTTATCTACGCGACCGGCCAAGTAGCACCTAATCGTACGTATATAAAACAAAATAACATTAACAGTCGAAGTGGGTTTACAGCGTGGGGTGTTGGCGGACATTGATGAGTGCGGCTATGACCAACCCCATATGAGTTTATCTAGTTCCGATCCTTTTAGCAATTGTCCTCTTTTACAACAGTCATGCCTAAAACTCATGTATTTCATCCAGCTGACTTAGCTTTGATTTATACATTTGCGATATAGTTACTGATTTACTCTACAAAATGTTTCATTATTTTACACAATGTCTGATTCAGTTATGCCAGGCCTGTCTTGATCTATATTTACAAATTATTTATATCATGCGTGCACTGGGCCCGCAGTATATATCATTGGGTTCTATAACCGCGTGAACCAGCTGCACGAATCGGGCAGGGGTGTGGATCTGCCGTCCAACACGTGTTTGTGTAAATGGCTTATTCTCCGTTACTTTACCGTTTTGATCGGCATTATTATCGCTTCGATTGTTGGCGCGTGGTTTTTGTGGAACTCGAGCAGGCAATATCGTTTCTCAAATGTAAAGGAATGTGTGAATACATTCGGAGATCTTGGTACTTCTCGTTAGCGGGAGAGGGAATGGCCGCCCTGGCATGCGGCGCCCTGTAGAGTGCTGGCAGCTTGAGCGACGGTTCCCGGTTGTGTTGGATCGCTGATCAGTCACTAGAATCGTTTCCTTTGTCTGTATCATAGACCGTGCGTGCAAATTTTTTTTGTATCAACTCCGATCCTGGAGGGTTTCGGCGTGGTAGTACTATGTGCTCCTACCGCGGATGTCCGAGGTACACTAGTTTTCGCTGGAGGCTTAGAATCCGTAGGTTTTGACGTCGTTGTGGCGTTGTGCTGTTTAGTGTAATCGTTTTCAGGCGCAGGTTTGACATGGTCTGCAGTCACTGTCTCAACCTTGCTTTATATCATGACTTTGAACACTCGGCCGCACCTTGCTACGACCCTATGCTGTCCGTTGTAAGGGGCAGTCAGTGGTGGTGCGATTGTGATGCGTCGCAAAAATACAAGTAAACATGTGTCGAGCTCCTTTTATTGGAGCATGTCTCTTTGATTCTTGTTGCACGGGGGGCTTAGCCGGGAACGCAAAATGGCTACGCGCTATTTATCTGAGTAATTTTCTAAGTCAGTGTTAGCGTCGACTGTATAATTCTCTGTAAAGTCACCGGACAAACGTAGTGTCATTTCGTAAGTCATTTCGGCGGCCGATCTGCCTAACGTTTCCTTGACGGCCGATCAGATGCTGAGTAAAACTGCCGGTAGAGTAGTTGTCAACGGGGTCGGTGATTCATGTGCCATAATTGCGGCTTTTAGCTGTCAAAGAAAGCGTTTGACCTTGCTGCTCGACTGGGGGTGATAACTCGTTGTACGGTTTCTAGTGATACCGAATTGATTACACAAGGTGTCCCATAACCTTGATTCGAACTGGGCACCTCTGTCGGTAATGATTGTAGCAGGGGTTCCCGAAACGAGCCACCCACCCGCTGAAAAAGGCATTGGCGATGGTTTCTGCATTAATGTATGGCTTCAGGCCAACGTGTAAAACGGTCGACACATGTCAATTAATATTTGAAACCATCGGAATAAGGTAAGGCCCGACTAGGTCGACGTGTACATGATCGAACCACTCTGTCGGTTCCTCAAATTTTCCGAAAATTGGTTTACTATGTCGTTGAACTTTAGCGGTTTGACAACCTGTGCAGGATCTGCACCAACTCGTGATATCGATATTCATTCCGTGCCACACAAAACGAGAATTTATAGTTTCGTGGCTTTGTAAGAAGGGTAACCTAAACCGTGAAGTGTTGTAAAAACGTTTCTTAGATTTTTTTAGTTGCGTACGGTCTGGTGTGTCTGGTCGATACGTCGCATCAGACCAATACGTCGTCGAAAGTTTTGTGCAGTCAAAACTCCATATTAGAAGATGTAGAATGCCTCAAACGTATAAATTCGGTGTCAATTAGCCTGATCGGCGCTCAAGTCTTTATAATTGATAACAGCATCCCAGTCGATAGCTGATATAGTCGGTCGCGACAATGCGTCGCTTACAAAATTTGTTTCTTTTTTTACGTACCAAATATCGGTGTGTAACATGTGTGACCTTTCTGAAACAGAAGACGAAATTCACTTTGTATTTATATGTTCCCTATAAAAAGCTTTTTAAACTGTGACTGAAAACAATCACAATTTTTTAGAACTGATTAATGCTGACAAGTTTTCATTTTTAGTTATGCATTTTTGAAAACCTCTGTCAAAATTTTTGGAGGCTGCATAGAATGAAAATCTAAATTATTCCGATTATAAATAATTCGTCTTTTTTTCGGATAGATATCATGCATTTATGACAATATTGTTTATATTGTAATGGACATATAATCATTGAAATATGTAAACAGATTTATTAAATCATCTACACTGAGCTGGTAGGCTTTAAATTGTCCCACCTCAGTGTGGATGATTATGTAACACAGAGCTGCTCATGCCGTCAGGCGGGAGTATATGTGGTCGGGGCTGATTCAGTGGTGGGTCAGCGTCGTAGACGGTGGGCCAGCATTGAGCCCCGTGTTTTTCGGGCCGCACTCTCACCAACACCCGCAGATATATTATTGTATTTAGAGTGACTTGTAAGTCAATTTCGGCTGGACATTGTACTTTGTATGTCACTAAAATAAATAAAGATATATATATATAATGTTGCTGTATCCATATTGTGGTCAGACCACAATTATTTGTCAAATAATTCTGATCAATACTGGATCGCTTTGATGTGAATCTACTGTATTGATAAATACCAACATTTTAACTAGATTTTTTACTTTAGATGTCATATAAAGACATCGAGAGAACGTTTTTGCTTCAAAGACATTGAATGTTTTTTACTGTGGTCATCAGTTACAGTTAATCAGATAAATGTTCTTACTGATAGTTTATTTATCTATCTATCTACCTATTTATCACTAGAAAAAAAAGATTATAATATTTAGAAAAGTATAACTTTCTAATGCCAGATAACGTTAACGTTATTCTGAACTTTTTTTGTCAAGTTATTATCAAGAATATATGAAATTGTAACATATGATTTTGATTTCAAGTGAACAGTGTTCTCTCACAAGTAATATTATTCATGCCTAAATTGCTGGGTGTTATTTCAGTAAATTAATGGGTATAATAATAAATTAAAATTATTTGGACCAACTGTGTGAGTTGCAGAGGCGACACAGACAGACAAAAGAGAGACAGATGTTTTACTGATATAATTGAATGTCCTTGTTGGTTTATTTCTCATTGATCTATGTGCGTATTTTTACATAAAAAAACAGGCCAGCTGGGCCAGATTGAATGACTTGTGTAAAATAATTCTAAAAATGGATAGATGAATAGATAATATCTGAACCATTGATCTGCAGTCCATAATGTCCATAATCTCCGGGTCAGGTAATAAATATAAGAAAAACAACCATGATGAAATCTTAATTCAACAAAAATATTTATTTGTAACATATAATTTGCCGAAAACAGCAAAATAATACCATGAATAACAAATACAACAAGATTATTGACCTCGCCTATATGTCATGGATATTAAGTACAAAGTAGTGATGAGAATGATGAAGAAATCAAAATCAACATGTCACATCAACATGTCACATCAACACAACCTTTGGTATATTTTCAGTGTTTCATGGAAATCATTTTTTACTTTGTGATACAAGACGAATCTGCATATTCTATTTGTTAAAAAATATTGTAATTGTTCATAATAATATAGTTTCTATCAACGGTCCTCCAAGTGAAGCAACATATTGGCGTATTAGGTTATATAATTTTCAAGTGAAGAACATTCATTTGGAGATAATATGATAAGAATGTTTGCAGGTGTGTTATTTGAGTTCTCGACTTTTTGCAGCTTCTCAGTCCAGCGTGCTACCATATCATCCAATGTGTCATCAGCTGTTAAACCTTGATTGTAACATTGTCTTGAATCTTGACATTGTGATGAATTTAAGCTGCCTCCATTGTAATAGGGTATGTCTGTTCCATCATCATAACTACCTGATGTAATCCTAGAATATCCCAGGCTTTCTTGTGATGATTCCAATATATTCGGAGCAAATAATTTATTGTTGCTTGATGCATCAGATACGGAATGTAAACTTGAACTTAATTCACTCGATCTATAATATAAAAACTCCACAGAATGGGATCCCACACTACCCCATAACAAACTATTATCTGAGAAGAATCCACCGTCTGCTAAGCTAGGACTTGCACAAGACCAGATTTCAAAGTCATCATGTCTCACTGAATAATCAGCAAATATACAGCTATTTTCATCTGGTGCTTGAAGTATGTCCTCTCTTTGCATCGTGAGTTGTAGAGGATCTGCATCGATAAAGTTAATTAGTGCAGATTCATCTTCTTTGACTCTTTATGACAAGTCACACAATAAGGTAGAACACTGTACTTCATCACATAAATCCATTGTGAAATGTCAGACACGATATAACCAGATAACAGTAATTTAACAGAAACACGTTTTGTTTGAATACTGAGTCTATCAAGATTTAACTGATGAATTGACTAACTGCGTGCGACTATTTTTATATCTAAGAGCCTTTGACATAACAGTGACAGGTGTCAATCAATCTTGGTAAACCCCACCTGGTGTGACTACTCAGCATTTTGTTGAGCAGTCACCTAAATTGAGTAGTGGACAGATTGTTGAGTACTCCCGTCAAGTGAGAATCTACTCACCAGAGGTGACATCTCGTCTTCACACCTGCCAGTCATTATCACACCAGCCATCTTGGTTAGTTCACGCTAAATAAACAAGCTAAATTATTATTATCAACTTCTTAAAATAAGAATCGAACAAGACCAATACATCTTGCAGTTTGAAACGAATGTAACAAGTTATTAATCTCAGCTTAAATATTTATTTTATTTTATTTATTTATTTATTTATTTATGAAGCTTTCTATAAGTATAAGTACTTTTTGTTTTGGAGAGCCCCTCGACTAGCGCTAATAGTGCTATTTGGGTCATCCAATTGAAATAAATATGTTTACAATACAACATAAGTACATGTGTATAAAATATACATAAATAAAACTGTACATATAGAGGCAAGTGGCGACAGGTGACCATATACGACTATACGACGCCACTTCCCTATACGACGCCACTTCCCTAGACACATGTAATACTGTTGCGTTTATGGACAGAAGTTAATTGTATAATAATTAACAATTGCAAACATTCAATTCAAATTCGTGAGAGGAGAAGCGGAATTTTAATTTGTGAAAGCAGTAGCATCGCATATAGGCTAAACACACAAAAGAAAACATTTTTAGATTTCATGGCGTATATGAAATATAGAGATAAAACATAGTAATTCCATAAATTCAACGTCTTTTAAAACAGTAACCGTAATTAAAAACAACATGACAGCAAGTGAAATGTCAATATGTAATATATTTGTGAGTGAAGCGCTGGGAACTCTGTCAACTCCATTATAAATTTAGCACCTCATCAGTACGCGTGAGAGTGAACAAGTGAGTGATACCACAGTGTCAGCTGTTTCAATCTGTGAATGTGTGACCAACACGACACGCACTTTCTTATATGTGTGAATAATTAATACCCATGCTTACATGACACTTAGTTTAGACATGATATGTTACTCACGATTGAGTTCTCACACGAGTGAGTGACACATAACACTGTCAGTTGACAGACTCCGTGATTACTGCTTCACATATAAAAGTTGATGTACTCAGTGAGTTAATCATCAGTGCTCACACAGTCACAGGATTAATGAATTATTCCTCATTGCTTCAACCATATACTTCTGAATGAAATTTTGCAGCTGTTATTTCATCATGGATTTCTTACAACAAGCTTTAGTAAGCACATTTCAGGAGGACATACCATCTGCTTTGGACGTAACATGTAAGGAACATGGGAATACACACAACGCACACAATGACTTTGTGGATATTACGCCATCGGAACTTAACATAAGAAGAGATGACTTACTTAAAATGTTACATGACACAGATGTGAATGATGTTATTTTATCAGACATTTGTAATGCTGCAGCAGATTACGATGCTACTGATTTTTGTTCTGTAAATAAAAACTTAACAGACAGTGGGTTTTGTTCAGATACAAGTCTGTCATGCTTCAGAATGGAATCCTCAATTAGTGGAACCGCCGAATGTTCACCTAAAGAGGCTGTTTTGAGTTCTGTGCATGATAAAACTGATGTGTATGACTCACACATATCGTTTGAACGATACTCATGGAAATCTCACTTTAACGACACGCCACAACTCACGTGTCTACATTCACAGGAGACACAAAGTCAAGGATATCATAGTACGTGGCAGACAAGTATTCAGGATCAGATTTCCATACAACCAGAGTATCATACATCTTCATGGAGTGACAGTCAATATAACACGAACACACAGCATCAACAACCTCTCCTTTAGTCGATGACAAGTGACGCCATAGAGACATTTCATGATCCAGGTTCAATGAGTCATCATTGTAATTCATCTTGTATGAAGAAGCAGCAGGACCCATCTTCACTCTCATCACGGCGACCAACAGAAGATAAACCACTGGAGTCATATGTGGCTCTGGTTGCTAAAGCTCTAATGAGTTCTCCTTCTAATCAGTTTGTTCTGGGCAGTATTTATGATTGGTTGTTGGAGAAGTACCCTTATTTCAGGACAGCTAAGTGTGCATGGCGCAGCAGTGTTAGACATGCTCTGTCTACCAACGAGTGCTTCATGAAGAATGGTCGCTCTAAGAATGGACGAGGTTTTCTGTGGGCCATTCATCCACTCTGTCTCAATAACTTTCGTCGTGGAGATTTCAACAGAAGACAAGCCAGAAAACGTGTACAGCAGCTGAGCCGACAGATGAAAAGACCCAGTGATAAACCCTCCTCAGTGTCACTTGGCGAGCATTACTCACATGTATCGATGCCACCTGGTGTAGATCAGCCGTACTACACACCTATGACGTCAACTCCTTATCGTGAATCTCACACAGGCCAGATGCATACAATCAACTGTGGACAACAACTACCAGCAACCAGTGCAGTGCACAGATTCAAACAGATTAGTTTAGAAGAGAATAATTCGTGTTGCTATGGTGTCTTACCATCACCATTTTGAGAGTTTTTACATGAATCATTCACATCACTTCATTATCATAATTTCATTGACTTTTTATTGTAAACCATTATTGCTAAGCAAAACATACTATTTTTTGTTAATTGTTTGCACTTGTTAAAGGTTTTTGTTACCACTAATAAACTTATCATTTACGTTGACAAATTGTGTTTAATGTTTGCTTCTTGTTTTAGCGTTCTTTATCACAATATAGTACGTCTGTGTATATGAAAGTAATTGAAGTAGTTGTTGGTTGGTTTTTACCATGTGGAATTGTGGGTGGCACTCAAATAATTTTTTGCTCGACTTGACTATTACCACACGTTTCACAACCGTATTAGTTCGCCATCATGATTCGTGACAGTTTGATTGGGGCATAACGCAAGCGATGCAACATCTTATCACACTCGATCACTACAGCACCATCATATTATCATCAAAAGTTTTTAAATGAATGACTGAATTCAAATATAATAATTGTTAAAAGTTTGATCTGATTACTTTGCCAGACTTTATCATACAAAATATGATTGTGTTTTAATTCGCATAGATCTACTATTGGTCACTTAAATGGCCATTAGTAGAAGAGATAGTTCCCGTAGGACCCTTATTTAAGGATTTGGTACAGCCCATCATACTGACAAAATCTGATTGTATATTATTTTAGAGCAAACCTCTTTGGTCATTTTTAGTGTGGGCGTAAAGAGGAATTGTGGTATCAGTTTTTTTTTAACAGCCCATTTTCTAACATAGGGGGTGTTGGCTATGTTCGTCAAAGTGGAGGGCAAGTTCGGAAAATAGCCATATCTTTGCACTGAATGGACTAATTCTTACACTTTTGATATCAATACGCTCAGTATTCAATTATCTAGATGTTGTATCCTTCTGTCCGTAGGTCACATTGTGTATTGTGAATATATACCAACTTTAACCAAGTCACATCTCAATACTAGAGATTTGATTCCATGGCTGTAACTTTAATGGGACTGCGCTCACTTTATTCAACATACGGTCCTGGTGATTATTGATATATTCTAGTTGTCATTGAGAAATAAGTTTCTGAAATAAAAATCTTACGGAGACTAAAAATTGTGCTTTCATGTATGATGAACCATAACAAATAGCCTACATGGTTTTATTTACATTTTGGCGGCCATTTTATGTTTTACTTATTTGAAGGTCAAGGTCACCAAATATAGAATATTATCCAACAGATTCGAATTCAGCACACCCAAATTATGTGAAAACAAGTGGATAGCAAATCATACACTAAAATGACGAGCAAACTTCAATGTTTCAGATTTCAGCCCTGACTAAAGACACACTTTTTCATAAGGCCCGCTTTCCATGTGAGCAGAAACGCGCGCGTGTCTGTCTATGTACAAATATACGTTTTGTTATTCCGGGCAATTTACGGCAATTCTGTCTGTGTATAATCATGATAATATTATTATAATTAACAGGCCAAAATGATAGATGCATGTAGATTTCTATATTAATTAAAAAAAAAATCATTAATGGTTGTTAGAAAACTAATGGAAATATACACACCTTAAGCAAATTGCCAGTCGCTGTTTTGTTTCCAAAGGTTCTCTGACCAGCATTTTTTTCTGAATTACCGGACCAACAAAACTGAGAACGTGATCCATTTTCTCAGCAGACATCCGGAAGTATTGATGGTGTTTTTCGGCATCCAACTGTAGCTCCCTTACCAGGTTATAATAGGCACCCTTTTCTTCTCTCCTCCTCAAAATTTCGTGCACCCAGAATCTATGTTCTCTCTTCTCTTGGCTGGCCCTAACTATCTGCATTATGCGATGTCGATTCCGCTGCATTCTATACTTATAAAAGAGTAGCATTTGCATGTTTCCAGTTGCCATTTTAAAGGTTGCGGGAATGACGTCATGTCATGTGGAATTCCACTGGAACCACCAACACGCTCGCTGAAACGCGCTAGCATGGAAACAGTCACACCAGAGAAATGTCTAAGCGCGTTTCCGCGCGCGTGTACTCGCGCACGTTTCTGCTCACATGGAAAGCTAGACTAAGAAGATGCAATATTTTCCCATTAAAGCAAAATATGTGACATTTCTAAATATAAATAACACTACTTTTTAAGCATAGACATATCTGGTTCAGAAAACATATGCGAGATATGGATATGTACAAAAACTAGGCCTATGTTTTATTATGTTGTTTCATTTGACAATGTTCACTATAGTTTGTTTTGTTGTTCATTTACATTATTCCATAATAAAAGTTATGTTTCAGCGTATGTGGAGAGACGATTATTTACTTTACTGCAGTGTGAGATTATAACGGACATTATATTATCTGTTATATGATATATCGCGTGTGTCGATTGGTTAAGCAGAATAGCAATGCCAGATGTTTATGTAGCCCCAACCCCTAATTCCTGCCAGGTTTGAGGGTACTCCCATATAGGCGGTCAAAATAAAAAAATGATGCCACAATTTGACTTTACGCCCACCCTATAAATGACCAGGAAGGTTTACTCTTACAGAATATATAGTCAGATTTGTTCTCAAGTCTAGCTCTTCTACTACATACTGGCCGCTATGAAACCCATCTACTTACTTTCCTGTAAAAGTAAAGAGAATAGACACGTTGCAAGTTTGATTGATTGATTGATTGATTGATTGATTGATTGATTGATTGATTGATTGATTGATTAATTGATTGATTGATTGATTGATTGATTGATTGATTGATTGATTGATTGATTGATTGATTGATTGATTGATTGATTGATTGATTGATTGATTGATTGATTGATTGATTGATTGATTGATTGATTGATTGATTGATTGATTGATTGATTGATTGATTGATTGATTGATTGATTGATTGATCGATCGATCGATCGATCGATCGATGGTTGATTGATTGATTGATTGATTGATTGATTGATTGATTGATTGATTGATTGATTGATTTATGGCTTGATTGATTGATTGATTAATTGATTGATTGATTGATTGATTGATTGATTGATTGATTGATTGATTGATTGATTGATTGATTGATTGATTGATTGATTGATTGATTGATTGATTGATTGATTGATTGATTGATTGATTAATTGATTGATTGATTGATTGATTGATTGATTGATTGATTGATTGATTGATTGATTGATTGATTGATTGATTGATTGATTGATTGATTGATTGATTGATTGATTGATTGATTGATTGATTATCAAACAATTTTTCAGCTTTCATTTCACTGTGTCTAGAAAACCTTACAAAAACAAAGCTTACGGATCGCTGTGTTAAGACAGCTCTTCCAAAGACAAAGCCCACAGATAATTGTGTTAAGCACTCACTCTCACAAAGACAAAGCTTACAGATCACAGTGTTAAGCTCAACTCTTACAACGACAAAGCTTACAGATCACTTTGTTAAGACAACTCTCACAAAGACAAAGCTTACAGATCACTGTCTTAAGCTCAGTTCACTTTAAAGAGAGGAGCACACCTTACAAATGTAATTACCAATACAAACAAGATTAACCCTTACAGCGCGGGAATCGACCTTAGGCGGGACGTCAGATTCTGACGTCTAAAGTCGATCCCCATAGTTATGGCGATCGTAGACCCATAACATAAGTAGGGGCCTACTCAAATGAAGCAGAAAGAGCTAACTAAAACATTCATGACAATTTCAAATTAAAAACCCCTCTGGTCTACATAGTTAATAGATAACTAATTCAGCGTGCATATGCATCAGACAGGCCTATATGCCTATAACTCGTAATAAACTAAAAATCTCAGACGATATAAACTTGATTCAAAAAACAAAATATGTTTAGATTGTGAATGACGACATATTTACTAGTTGATAAGGAAATGACGTCACATATGTTTATTTCATGTAGGTTACATAGTTACAGAAATGTAGCGCTGCGTGGTAACCAATTCATTTCTGAGCTAGCTTTCTTTGAGATAGCGCCCTATCAGAATTTTCTCAACGTTTGTGATCACTGTTCAGCGATTGAAAAGCTCCAGAGGTACAATGGCGTGCACTAAGCTGCTCATTGGAGTGAGCCTTGGCGTTTTGATTTGCCTGATTGCTTTTCAAATGATTTTTATGCAGATATCTACGGAGAATATATACACTACGGCATCTCTGTCTCAGACTTCGGCATGGGTGCATTCAGGATTTTATTGTATCTCTCGGGAAATAACAAGCACATATCATCTGTAAGTATGCTTTTTTATTCAGATTTTTCTCTCAGTAAAAACCTTGACCCGATGTAGTTTACTGTTGAACCACCGCCTGCTACGCTAGCCCAACATTAAGCCAACGTCGTTAGAAGGAAACGTATATATTATATGATATTTATTCAACGTTTATGCCGTTAGATCTATCCAATATTGATTTACTGTTGAGCCAGCATAATATTAGAGTCATATAATCTATATTAAAATTGGTTTAATATTTCGTATCAATTTGCAAAGCACAATATTCCTTTTTGTACAAAACCATACATGATTGGAATCATGTTTCACCAGCTGCTATTGAACCCAAATCAATAGCAGCTTTCAAGAGTAAACTTAGAGATTAGTCTGCTCGGCCGTTCAGCACAGTCCCTTCGACTGATACTCCATTGAAGAGGACTGCGAAGTTCAAATATTAAAGATTAACGTAGACTCTAGTTTCTATGCTGAACAAGTTTAATAATTTTAATTTCGATAGAGTAATTATTATTATTACTCTATAAGTATAAGTCTATTAAAATTAAAATTATTAAACTTGTTTCAGCATATGCCTTTTTCCAATTTCATCAGTTGCTATCATTTTAAGCTCCTCCCAACATCTCTCAAAGTTTGATGAAATTTCGCTGTGTAGGCCCTTGACTTATTCCCAAAGTTAGACAATTTGGCATGTAGTCTGATAATGTGATATTAGTATTACTTATATAATCCTTGTTTCACGCAATCACTGTGCCTGTGGAGGTTAAATGCGACTTAAACATGTCATTAATATTGTAATAAATGGTAAAATGTTATGGAAATCAACTTTAAAACTGTTTGATAGATCTCTATGAAATTTATTGGTGTGTGTTGGGAGGGGGGGGGGGGGGATGAGTGACTACACAATGAAGCCGAAATTACTTTTCGCGAATTTCTCAGTCTATTATTCTTTAAATTTTGTAGAGGCTATAGGGGGCCTAGTTGTCTATAAATTAAATAATAGCCCGACAATTACCCTCCGTCTCTGTATTCGTACTTCTTTTGTTTATATACCTGTCATTCTCTGCACTCGATATGGTCTGGCTTGAAATTTGTGTCAGTAATTTTCCAAACCGAATTGTTTGGTACAAATAATTTACATGCAACACTGTCTACATAGAATCTACTTCTTACCACTATTATATTCATAACCCTATTTGGTTTATTTTTATGTTTTATGTAATTTTTCATGTCTTCTTTTATGACACTATCTGACTTGCCTTATTCCACCTGAATGTTTTTTTTACCTATAGAGCCACTGATCTTTCAGGTTTCACGCCTCGAGTGTCATAGGCTCATCAGTCCCTCGTTCTGCTCTAACTTCTAAGGCGACTCTTATCAGGCTTACTTCTGCCCTTCGCTAGCTGCCATTCAACTGGTTGCTGCAACACTGCGTTATATGTGAGAGAGGATAGCTCGCTACCTGCAGGTGAAGCAATGATTTATTTAGTCAGCTGAGCTAACTGGGCTCATCTTTATTCCAGTTCATCTTCTCATTTCATCTTTATGGGTTAGATCGATAATTTCCATATCTTGTTGTTGTTGCTGCTGCTGCTGTTGTTGTTGTTGTTGTTGCTGCTGTCGCTGTTACTGCTGTTGTTGTTGCTGCTGTTGTTGATGCTGCCGTTGTTGTTGCTGCTGTTCCTGCTATTATTGTTGCTGTTGCTGCTGCTGTTGTTGATGTTGTTGTTGCTCAAATTGTTGTCGCCGATGTTTTTGCTGTTGTTGTTGTCGCTGTTGTTGTTGTTGCTGCTGTAGTTGCTGCTGTTGTTGTTGCGTTGTTGTTGTTGTTGTAGCGTGGCAGCGTTGACAGCTGGCTGACTGTCTTGTTGATCACTCTGTTACTTTGATTGTGTTGGTGCCTGTGCAATACGTTTTTCAGTTTTCTCTGTCTCTGCGCATGTCACCACTATTCTCCGCTGTTTATCGTCTCACCACACCAAATACCCGTCTCATAGACTTACATGTAATATGACCCATACACTCAGGCCTCCCAACACTCTTTAAGTAGAGAAATATAAATAAAACTATATATCATGTTAACCACCAGTCTGTTCTCGTTCAATCTAAACAATAAAAAAGGCATGTCTAACTGACATATGTTTTTTTTATTTGAGCCCATAATAACCTCTTGCCCCACTCTCCTCTGATCGACCTGGAAAATAATTGACCTTGTTTTTTAGAAGAGCCTTGTTACAGCCAGCGTAAGGACTTCCTGTTGGATCTATCTTTCATCATTTCGATGCTTTTGCTACACCAAATGATCACAGAATCGATTTAAATTAGTAGCAAAATGATATATCTGTAATATTTGCCACCGAGGCTGCTGCAAAAAGCCGCATTTTATAAAAAGAGACTAACTTTCTTATTCTTAAACGTTATAATGATATGCGCGAATGAATTTGTGTGGTGAGACCTTAAGGGAAAGAAACATATTTATGGAATGTTTTTTTTCGAGTGATCTAGAAAACACATTCTATTCTGAAATCGAAAAAGAAAACCTTGTCCAATTCCGATAAGCAGAAGGCGCACAAACGCAAAATGAAATTCCCCTGTTTTTCACAGGATCTCGGGAAATGACCTGTTTTTCTATAGTACAACATAATTTTCCATTTTCATGAAGCATCTGTATGGAATTGTCTATTTTTTCAGGGAATCGTCTTGAAATTAGGCAATGAATGATTTTATTTCTTCAGAATAGTGATGTACGAACATTATACACACAAACAAAAGAGGTATAAATACCAAAGGACAAAAAAATCAATGCGGAGAAGTGGAAAAACCAAGTTGAACTTACAACTGTTTCAGTGCTATATGGACAAATGCTTGGTATATGGCCCATAATTGAACATTATCAATTTAGTTTCATTAAATTCGCTAGAAAACATGTCTATATTATATTTTTTTCGTTGAATTGGCTGTCTGGTGATAATAAATGAGCAAAATAAATGGTCTAGTAGCAGTAAAACATCCCACAGGCGCGAAAATGTGTTTTCTGGAACTATGGCCTTAACGTCTCACCACACCAAATACCCGTCTCATAGACTTACATGTAATATGACCCATACACTCAGGCCTCCCAACACTCTTTAAGTGGAGAAATATAAATAAAACTATATATCATTTTAACCACCAGTCTGTTCTCTTTCAATCTAAACAATAAAAAAGCATGTTTAACTGACATAAAAAAAAAATTATTTAAGCCCATAATAACCTCTTGCCCCACTCTCCTCTGATCGACCTGGAAAATAATTGACCTTGTTTTTTAGAAGAGCCTTGTTACAGCCAGCGTAAGGACTTCCTGTTGGATCTATCTTTCATCATTTCGATGCTTTTGCTACACCAAATCATCACAGAATCGATTTAAATTGGTAGCAAAATGATAAATCTGTAATATTTGCCACCGAGGCTGCTGCAAAAAGCGGAATTTTTAAAAAAGAGACTAACTTTCTTATTGATATGCGCGAATGATATGCGCGAATGAATTTGTGTGGTGAGACCTTATCTGCTGTCACCCACTGGCTGAGAGCCTGATTTCAGCATTCTCCATCACGTCAATTAATTTGCCACTGTGGAAAAGAGTCTTCTGTATTGTTTTGTTGGTCACAAGTCGTGGAGCCTGTTTTAGGTGGTGTGTACCTGAAGTAGCACATATTTACCTGCACACCCCTGTTTCTCTTGCTCAAATTTTATAATCACTGAAGTAATATTGTCTAACTTACTTTTTAGCTCATCGACATCATTTTTCAAGTTTGCATTCAATAATGTCAGCTCTTTTTCCTTGTTGTCCAATGCATATTCCATATTCAGTATATAATTTCTTTGCTATGTGACCGCATTGGCTAATTTCACCATCGTTAATTTTCTTCTTATTTCTGTGTTAGCACCTTCTTCCTTATTATCTCTTAAGGGTTCTATTGATGCGGTACTGATTATCAGCTTGGGAAAAGTGTCTATATTACACCAAGCATAAAGATTTAATTGAACAATAGATCTAGCCATTGCCTCACTTGCCTTTTCCCCTGGTCTTCTCTTAATTACCATTCTAGGCTGTTCATTTTCCCCACGCTCCTTCAATTCCTGCATATATCGCCCACAAGAGAATTCAAATAGTTTATTCCTGCTTTCGTCTAAGCTCTCGTCACTTATTGTATTTTAGATGTCTTCAATTACACGCAGTGTTGATTCACTTGTCTATATCATTAAGATGTGATTCAAAATTTCACATATTCCAACACGTTTTGGACTATTTTTCTGCTGTTGAATATTTTTAACGTCGGCCATCCTGCGCGCTAATAATGACTAATTACTAAAAAATGTAATATTAAGCCATTGAGAGAACGTATTCGCTTGAATGACATTGAATATCTTTTATTGCGGTGATCAGTTACAGTTAATCAGATAAATCTTCTTTCTGATAGTTTAGATATCTATCACCATAAAAATTGTAATATTTAGAAAAGTATAACTGTCTAATGCCAGATAACTTTAACTTTCACGTGATTTTTTTTCAAGTTATTGTTAAGAATATATGAAATTGTTATATATAATGTTTAATTCAAGTGATCAGTGTTTTTTGCAAATAAAATTCTTCATGCTTGAATTTCTGGGTGTTATTTCAGTAAATTAATAGGCAGAATGATAAATTAATTTTATTTGGACCAACTGTGTGCGCTGCAGAGGCGAAACGGACAGACAGAAGAGAGACAGATGTTTTATTGACATAATTCAAAGTCCTTGCTGGCTTATTTCTCGTATATATATGTGCATTCGTGTACATAAAAAATAGGCTAGCTAAGCCAGATTGAATTCAATAATGAATAGATGAATAGATAATATCTGAACCATTGATCTGCAACCAATAGTGTCATCTCCGGGTCAAGTATTAAATATAGGAAAAACAACGACGATGAGATCTTAATTCAACAAATACCTAAATACAACCTTTACATTTGGTATATTTTTAGTGTTTTCTGGAAATTATTTGTTATTTTGGAATACAAGACGAATCTGCGTATTTTATTTGATAAAACATATTTTAATTGTTCATAGTAATATAATTTCTATCAACGGTCCTCCAAGTGAAGCAACATTAAGTTATATAATCTTAAAGTGAAGAACATTCATTTGGAGATAATATGATATGAATGTTTGCAGGTGTGTTATTTGAGCTCTCGACTTTTTGCAGCTTCTCAGTCCAGCGTGCTACCATATCATCCAATGTGTCATCAGCTGTTAAACCTTGATTGTAACATTGTCTTGAATCTTGACATTGTGATGAATTTAAGCTGCCGGTATTGTAATAGGGTATGTCTGTTCCATCCTCATAACTACCTGATGTAATCCTAGAATATCCTAGGCTTTCTTGTGATGATTCCAATAGATTCGGAGCAATTAATTCATTGCTGATAGATGTATCACATACGTAATGTAAACTTTAACTTAATTCACCCAATTTGTAATATGATAACTCTACAGAATGGGATCCCACTCTACCACATAGCAAACTATTATCTGAGAAAAATCGACTGTCTGTCAAAAAGCACCAAAAGCTTCTGGAACCGTATTTGTGCCAGACGCAAACAGAACAGTACATCTCCATTAGAAGCAGATAGCCTTGCAGAATGCTATGCTTCTATTATGCAGGATTCTGCAATCTATCTCCTGACCAACAGCGCATAACAGATATTGTAAATGAAACATACCTGAGTAATGACAATTATTATACAGACATTCATGTGACTACTCATGAAGTAGCCAGGTTAATTCATTCCCTTACCAAAGGTAAATCACCAGGGTCACACAATATCTCAACATAGCAGAGTCTTTTACCTTAGGTGTCCTTAAGAAACCAACTCTAAATCCGAACATCTCTGGTAATTATAGACCTATAACGCTGAGCACCACACATGCTAAATGATGACAATTGTTCTAGTCAATTCGGTTTCCGTGATAATAGAGGCACTACATTCGCAGCCGCCTTATTTAATGATGTAACCTCATATCTCCGCCATAGAGGTTCGCCAGTGTACACATGTAGTTTAGATGCGGAAAAATGTTTTGATTCTATATGGCACAGTGCACTTCTTTATAAGCTAAGGGATAAAATTCCAACTAATCAATGGCTTATTATGTACAGATGGTACTCTAGGCTGAAAGCCTCAGTGAGAATGAACGGCTGATACAGTAACATGTTTAGTATCCCTCAAGGTACGCGTCAAGGTAGTGTCTTATCACCACGTTTCTTTTGTATATTTTTAAATAGTTTGCTTGTTGATCTTGAGTGCGGTAAAGCAGGCGTTCGCATTGGACCTGATTCAATCATTTGCATATGCTGATGATATCAATTTATTTAGTGCCACAGTAGGTGGCATTTAATCACTCATTGATATCTGCCTTGCATATTCGAACAAATTGCGGCTTAACTTTGGTATTGCCAAATCTATATGCATGATTTCTGGAGCCGATTTATTCTGTCGTCAACCATCTTTGTATTTGGGCTCTCAACTTATGGAAATCTCCACCAAATTAGATGTTCTCGGTTTTATATTTACCAATGATGGCAAGAGTGAAAACATGTACATACAAGAATACAGAAATGTAGACAAGCATTTTACAGCATGAGTTCCTCTGGTATGAGCTGTCCGGGTCTGCCTACAGGCATAACGTCACACTTGTGGAAGACAGTTTGCTGTCCCACACTTCTATACGGCATGGAAGCTGTTTCTCTCTTAAAAATACAATTTAAAAACATTGAATCAACCCAAGGTTCCTTAATTAAGCAGTCACTTGGCCTCAGTAAGTACTCTCATCACAGTAAAATTCTGAAAGCGGTAAATGTTTCTCGGTGCGTCGAGACTATCAATAATTGCAGAATTAATCTGTGGAGGAGGATTTTCAAAGTAGACTCACCACTGCGTAATTTATGTTATTAATTTGCTGCCAGATATATTGGGCATGGTGAAGTATTCCCTCAAATTTTGGCAGCTAACATAATTAATATGGGTGTTCCACTTATGTTGAACGCATTTAAATGTAAGCGCCACAGACAAAATGTAGTCAAAGACAAAGACGATGGTGTTGTGGACACTCTCAGGGTACTATTACATAGTCATGACTTTAACCTTAGGCACTCCAGGCCACATACTCTAGTCACACTTCTTACTAGATTTTAAGATATTTTATTATACCAATTATATATTATATTTTAGTATATTTGTATTTCGATGCTACTATAATAACTATGTTGTATATGTATGTTTTATTTCTCCATCTAATGAGGTGAAATAAACAACCATATCTAACTGCCTTTGACATAACAGTGACAGGTGTCAATCAATCTTGGGAATCTCCACCTGGTTTGACTACTCAGCATTTTGTTGAGCAGTCACCTGAATTGAGATCCTGGTTTAACACACAGGAATTAAACCTGAGTTAATTAACAGATCGGGCAGGGCGCCAAGGGTTCGCTCCACTTAGGATAGCAGAGATCCCGGTCTGCTTCCCAGGCAGATAGTGTTACCAGCCCCGGTGCCTTCTAACACCCCTATCTGCCAGGTCATAGTTTAACGACCCTTGTTGACAGATAATTAAGTGCTTCTTTTTCTTGGTTTAATTGCTATTCTGTGAAACGCAGTGACGTCACTCGGTGAAAATAAAATTATATAACACGCCCTCCCCCATACTTCACTCTGTGAAACGCAGTGACGTCACTCGGTGAAAACAAGGTTATATAATAACCCTCCCCTATACTTCATTGTATTGGCCAGCTCGGTGAAAACAAAGGAGTTCGAGGTCATTGTGTTTCACAGAATTATTTAATGTATTAGTATTCTAATCTTGGCTTTCTATGTTTATTAGTATTTTTATGTTTTTGTTTTATTATTGTAATGGTAGATTAGTCTCTAGGTTAATGATATCATTGATTAGCAGTTTGGTGATAACATAATAAGATATGATTCATAAACGCATGCAGGCCTCACTGTTCATTACACAATTATGTGTAAGGCTTTTGATGAATCATTAAAACCTACTTCGCCCAAACTTGGTGTTTCGTTTATAATTGTGTTATATACATGTTGTGTTACTATATCATTTTATTTAATGTTGCGGCTACAAATTAGTGATGAGAAATTAATAGTAAACAGATTGTTGGGTACTCCCGTCAAGTGAGCATCTACTCACCATAGGTGACATCTCGTCTTCACACCAGTCAGTCATTATCACACCAGCCATCTTGGTTAGTTCACGCTAAATAAACAAGCTTGATAAAATCATTATTAACAACTTCTTAAATAAGAATTGAGCAAGACCAATACATCTTGCAGCTTGGAACGAATGAAACAAGGTATTAATATCAGCTTAATTACTTATTTTATTTCATTTATTATTTCATTTGTATAAGTATAAGTACTTTTTGTTTTGTAGAGCCCCTCGACTAGCACTAATAGTGTTATTTGGGTCATTCAATTTAAAATAATATGTATACAATACAATATAAGTACCTGTGTATAAAATGTACATGAATAAATCTGTACATATAGAGGCAAATGTCCCGAGACACATGTAATACTGTTGCGCTTATGGACAGAAGTTAATTGTAAAAAAATTAAAGATTGCAAACATTCAATTTAAATTTGTGAAAGGAGAAGCGAAATTTAAATTTGTGGAAGGAGTAGCATCGGATATAGGCTAAACACACAAAAGAAAACATTTTCAAATTTCATGGCGTATATGAAATATAGAGATAGAACATATTAATTCCATAAATTCAACGTAATTTAAAACAGTAAACGTAATTAAAAACAACATGACAGCAACTTAAATGTCAATATGTAATATATTTGTGAGTGAAGCGCTGGGAATTCTGTCAACTCCATTACAAATTAAGCACCTAAATACATGTGAGATATAGTGAACAAGTGAGTGACATCACAGTGTCAACTGTTTCAATCTGTGAATGTGTGACCAACACGACACGCACCTTCTTATATGGAGAATAATTAATACCCATTCTTTCATAACATTTAGTTTAGACACGATATGTTACTCACGATTGAGTTCTCACACGAGTGAGTGACACATGTCACTGTCAGTTGACAGACTCAGTGATTGCTGCTCCGCATATAAAAGTTGATGTACTCAGTGAGTTAATCATATCAGTTCTCATACAGTCACAGGATTAATGAATTAATCCACATTGCTTCAACCATATACTTGTGAATACAAAATAGCAGCTATCATTTCATCATGGATTTGTTACAACAAGCTTTAGTAAACACATTTCAGGAGGACATACCATCTGCTTTGAAGTTAACATGTAAAGAACATGGGAATACACACGACGCACACAATGACTTTGTGGATATTACGCCATCAGAACTTAACATAAGACAAGATGACTTACTTAAAATGTTACATGACGCAGATGTGAATGATGTTATTTTATCAGACATATGTAATGCTGCAGCAATTTACGATGCTACTGATTTTTGTTCTGTAAATAAAAACTTAACAGACAGTGGATTTTGTTCAGATACAAGTCTGTCAAGCTTCAGAATAGAATCCTCAATTAGTGAAACTGAATGTTCACCTCAACAGGCTCTTTTGAGTTCTGCGCATGATAAAACTGATGTGTATGACTCACACATATCGTTTGAAAGATATTCATGGAACTCTCAGTTCAACGACACGCAACAACTGACGTGTCTACATTCACATGAGACACAAAGTCAAGGATATTATAGTACGTGGCAGGCACGTATCCAGGATCAGATTTCCATACAACCAGAGTATCATACATCTTCATGGAGTGACTGTCAATATAACACGAGCACACAGCATCAACAACCTCTTCTTCAGTCGATGACAAGTAACGCAATAGAGGCATTTCATGATCCAGGTTCAATGAGTCATCATTACAATTCATCTTATATTAAGCAGCAGCAGGACCCATCTTCACTGTCATCACAGAGACCAACAGAAGATAAACCACTAGAGTCATATGTGGCTCTGGTTGCTAAAGCTCTGATGAGTTCCCCTTCGAATCAATTTGTTCTGGGCAGTATTTATGATTGGTTGTTGGAGAAGTACCCTTATTTCAGGACAGCTAAGTGTGCATGGCGCAGCAGTGTTAGACATGCTCTGTCTACCAACGAGTGCTTCATGAAGAATGGTCGCTCTAAAAATGGACGAGGTTTTCTGTGGGCCATTCATCCACTCTGTCTCAATGACTTTCGCCGTGGAGATTTCAACAGAAGACAAGCCAGAAAACGTGTACAGCAGCTGAGTCGACAGATGAAGAGACCCGGTGATAAACCCTCCTCAGTGTCACCTGGCGAGCATTACTCACCTGTACCGATGCCACCTGGTGTAGATCAGCCGTACTACACACCTATGACGTCAACTCCTTATCGTGAATCTCACACAGGCCAGATGCATACAATCAACTGTGGACAACAACTACCAGCAACCAGTGCAGTGCACAGATTTAAACAGATTAGTTTAGAAGAGGATAATTCGTGTTGCTATGGCGACTTACCATCACCATTTTGAGAATTTTCACATGAATAATTCACATCACTTCATTATCATAAATTCATTGACTTTTCATTGTAAACCATTATTGCTAAGCAAAACATAATATTTTTTGTTAATTGTTTGCACTTGTTAAAGGTTTTTGTTACCACTAATAAACTTATCATTTACGTTGACAAATTGTGTTTAATGTTTGCTTCTTGTTGGGCGTCTTTATCACAATATAGTACGTCTGTGTATATGAAAGTAATTGAAGTAGTTGTTGGTTGGTTTTTACCATGTGGAATTGTGGGTGGCACTCAAATAATTTTTTGCTCGACTTGACTATTACCACACGTTTCACATCCGTATTAGTTCGCCATCATGATTCGTGACAGTTTGATTGGGGCATAACGCGATGCAACATGTCATCACATTCGATCACTACAGCATCATATTATCATCAAAAGTTTTTAAATGAATGACTGAATTTAAAAATAATAATTATTATCAGTTTGATCTGATTACTTTGCCAGACTTTATCATACAAAACATGATTGTGTTTTAATTTGCGTAGATCTACTATTGGTCACTTAAATGGCCATTAGTAGAAGAGATAGTTCCCGTAGGACCCTTATTTAAGGATTTGGTACAGCCCATCATACTGACAAAATCTGATTGTATATTATTTTAGAGCAAAACTCTCTGGTCATTTTTAGTGTGGGCGTAAAGTAGAATTGTGGTATCAGTTTTTTTTGTACAGCCCATTTTTCTAACATGAGGGTGTTGGCTATGTTCGTCAAAGTTGAGAGCAAGTTCGGAAAATAGCCATATCTTTGCACTGAATGGACCAATTCGTACAATTTTGATATCAATACGCTCAGTATTCAATTATTTAGATGTTGTATCCGTCTGTCCGTAGGTCACATTGTGTATTGTGATTACATACCAACTTCAACCAAGTCACATCTTAATACTAAATCCGCTATTGATTTTTTCCTAAATCTTTACAACAAATGAAGCAGAAATTATACTACGTGTATTGGCTAAAAATGCTTTATACATGTATTACCAGAATAAACAATGTCTTGAGAGAAAAAAGTAAGACCAAATTTGATTCCATGGCTGTAACTTTAATAGGACTGCGCTCACTTCATTCAACATCCGGCCATGGTGATTATTGATATATTCTAGTTGTCATTGAGAAATAAGTTTCTGAAGTAAAAATCTTACGGAGACTAAAAATAGTGCTTTCATGTGTGATAAACCATAGCAAATACAGGATTTTATTTACATTTTGGCGGCCATTTTATGTTTTACTTATTTGAAGGTCAAGGTCACTAAATATAGAATATTATCCAACAGATTCGAATTCAGCACACCCAAATTATGTGAAAACAAGTGGATAGCAAATCATACACTAAAATGCCGAGCAAACTTCAATGTTTTAGATTTCAGCCCTGACTAAAGACACATTTTTCATAAGAGGATGCAAAATATGTGACATTTCTAAATATAAATAACACTACTTTTTAAGCATAGACATATCTGGTTCAGAAAACATAGGCGAGATATGGATATGTACAAAAACTAGGCCTATGTTTTATTATGTTGTTTCATTTGACCATGTTGACTATAGTTTGTTTTTTATTTACATTATTTCATAACAAAAGTTATGTTTGAGCGTATGTGGAGAGACGATTATTTACTTTACTGCAGTGTGAGATTATAACGGACATTATATTATCTGTTATATGATATATCGCGTGTGTCGATTGGTTAAGCAGAATAGCAATGTCAGATGTTTATGTAACCCCAACCCCTAATTCCTGCCAGGTTTGAGGGTACTCCCATATAGGCGGTCAAAATAAAAAAAATGATACCACAATTTGACTTTACGCCCACCCTATAAATGACCAGGAAGGTTTACTCCAACAGAATATATAGTCTGTTTTTGTCAGAATGGTGGGTTGTACAGACCGATCTGTTCTCAGGTCTAGCTCTTCTACTACATACTGGCCGCTATGAAACCTATTTACTTACTTTCTTGTAAAAGTAAAGAGAATAGACACGTTGCAAGTTTGATTGATTGATTGATTGATTGATTGATTGATTGATTGATTGATTGATTGATTGATTGATTGATTGATTGATTGATTGATTGATTGATTGATTGATTGATTGATTGATTGATTGATTGATTGATTGATTGATTGATTGATTGATTGATTGATTGATTGATTGATTGATTGATTGATTGATTGATTGATTGATTGATTGATTGATTGATTGATTGATTGATTGATTGATTGATTGATTGATTGATTGATTGATTGATTGATTGATTGATTGATTGATTGATTAATCGATCGATCGATCGATTGCTCGATTGATTGATTGATTGATTGATTGATTGATTGATTGATTGATTGATTGATTTATTGATTGATTGATTGATTGATTGATTGATTGATTGATTGATTGATTGATTGATTGATTGATTGATTGATTGATTGATTGATTGATTGATTGATTAATTGATTCCCAAACAGCTTTTTGGCTTACAGATCGCTGTGGTAAGACACCTTTTCCAAAGACACAGCTTACAGATCACTGTGTTATTAAGACAACTCTTACATTCAGCGATTTGAGGGTTGAAGGGTTACAACGTTTATTAGTATCAGAAAATTTCGCTGCATTTCTGGACAGATTTGGTGCATTTGCATCCAACAGGCCTATAATGACTATATGCCTATATCTCGTTATAAACTAAAAATCTAAGACGATATAAACTTGATTCAAAAACAAAAATATAATTAGTTTGTGAATGACGTCATATTTACTAGTTGGTAAGGAAGTGACGTCACATGTATTTATTTCATGAAGGTTACATAGTTACAGAAAATTTGGCGCTGCGTGGTAACCATTTCATTTCTGAGCTAGCTTTCTTTGAGATAGTGCCTTATCAGAATTTTATCAACGTTTGTGATCACTGTTCAGCGATTGAAGCTCTATAGAAGTACAATGGCGTGCACCAAGCTGCTCCTTGGAGTGAGCCTTTGTGTTTTGATTTGCCTGATTGGCTTTCAAATGATTTTTATGCAGTTATCTACGACTACGGCATCTCTGTCTTCGGCATGGGTGAATTCAGTATTTTCTTGCATCTCTAGGGAAATAACAAACACATATCATCTGTAAGTAGACTGTATGTTTTTTTATTCACATTTCCCCCCAGCATACTTCAGACGTTGACCCTATGTTGGTTCACTGTTGAACCACCGTCTGCTACGCAAGCCCAACAATAAACCACGGCAACATGTTACAAGGTAACAAGGCAACGTATATTACATGTGACGTTTGTATGCCTACCGTTAGATCTATCCAATATTGATTTGCTGTTGAGCGTCACAGACGCAAGGCCAGCATAATTAGGCCCAGAGGCTAGAGTCTTAATTATAATCAATATCAACATTAGTTTAATATTATTTCGCATCAATTTGCAATACATAATACAATAAGTAGATCATCATTATTGTATACGAATGCCTAATATACCAAGCAAAATACCAGGTCAAAACATGTTATTATTATTATTACTCCATCAAGATTAAAATTATTGCAATTGAAACACTATTCAGTCTATTGAGTTAAATTCACTATGTGCCTTTGTCCAATTTTATCGCCTGCTATCATTGTAAAGCTCCTCCCAACATCCCTCAAAATTTTGTTGAATTTCGTTGTGTAGGTACATCCTTTTTTCCTTGGCCAGGGCCTATTCTCAAAGTAGACAATTTGGCATGCAGATCTAATACAATTCTTGTTTCACGCAATCACTGTGCCTGTGTATCGTAGACCTGCCATTAATATTAACATGTTATGGAAATGCAAATCAACTTTAAAACTGTTTGACAGATCTTTTATAGTGTGCTGGGAGGAGGGGGTTGACTAAGCACTGAAGACAAAATTGCTTTTCGCGATTTTCTCTATTGTGAACCAAATTTATCTAAATTTTGTAAAGGCTATAAGGGGCCTAGTTGTATAAATTTTTGGAATGTGCCTAAAAATATTCAGGGAAATTCGGGCGATGATTACCTTTTTACTCACCTGGGGGAGTAGTTCTAAACGCCACTTACAAGTTTTTTTTATAGAAAACATTGTGTGCAAAATGTCATTGTCAGATTGATACAACGCTGAAAATATGCTTGTATAAATCACGGAGTGTTTGTTTTAATTTGCAATCATCATAATGTCTTAGTTCTTTCCCGTTCATTTGAATACCTATGTTATGGTTCTAATATAACTATGATATTACAATTTTGCCAAAATATCAAAACTATAGAGATCAAAAAGAAATCAAAAACCTCTAAAAAATCATTTGAAGGTATAACGATGTCTGGCATTGTATTCCTTGATTAAAAAACCCTAACACTAATATCGCTAAAATATGATATCTAGAAGCTAAGATATCTCGATTTTAGGTTCGGCTGGCGGTTATTTTAAATTAGGCCTATGGTGGCTATCTTGTATTAATGAATATATGATAAAAATTAAAAGAATACTAAAAAGTATATTATGTAGTTATGCTATTTAATTAGAGGGACTATGTGTTATGTTGTGCACAGCTGCATTTGCTTGGGGATCTCCGACAGTCATGTCATACATAGCAAGGATTTCCCTTTTCTTACACTAGCAGTTCTTGTTGCAACCTTTCTCGCAGGGATGAAATTTTGTGAATCATTGTGGTGGCGACGGTGGGTTTGTACATGTAGATTGAACAGAAATTAGCTAGCCATTTTCTACAACCCATCCATAGTCCTTGGGCTTGAGGATGGCTTGACTGTATGCTTTATAGGCCTATGCTGTTCGAAAGCATTTTCAGTGGATGGCAACAATTTCAACAGTGTTGACTTATTAATATTATTTAAGAACGTGTTGTCTCTGAGCGTATCTATATCACAGATTTCGAAGTTGTACTTTTGTTGAAATATGAGTTCACAAGAAGCTGCTGTGCCTGGTCACACATATCTAGCGTGATTTCAATGGGAGCACCATCATTAGCAAAATCTTCCAGTGTAGTTATATCATTCAGTCAACTTTACATGGCAGTAAAGAATGGATAGCTGATGGTATCTCGTCCGCTAATAATGTGAATAAATGACAGTGCCCTAAACTTTGCATGACCTATTGCAGCGGCAACATTCTTGAATGGATAGCTGTCTTGAGATGAACGATCAATCACCAAATATACAATACAATGTATGTGACATACAATGTATGTACACTCTGTTTTATCCACCACCTAAAAAAAATTGTTGAACAAATGGAAGGATCAATTTTTTCCTCCTGGTACCGGGGGGGATGGGTGTCACCTCCCCGTGGTCCCCCCTGGGCAACTTCATAGAAGGCCAAGCACACCCAAACGTTTTTGTTTTTCTGCAATTTTCATCGAACCGGGGTTTTAAAGATTGCAAACATTCAATTTAAATTTGTGAAAGGAGAAGCGAAATTTAAATTTGTGGAAGGAGTAGCTTCGGATATAGGCTAAACACACAAAAGAAAACATTTTCAAATTTCATGGCGTATATGAAATATAGAGATAGAACATATTAATTCCATAAATTCAACGTAATTTAAAACAGTAAACGTAATTAAAAACAACATGACAGCAACTTAAATGTCAATATGTAATATATTTGTGAGTGAAGCGCTGGGAAATCTGTCATTTCCATTACAAATTAAGCACCTAAATACATGTGAGATATAGTGAACAAGTGAGTGACATCACAGTGTCAACTGTTTCAATCTGTGAATGTGTGACCAACACGACACGCACCTTCTTATATGGAGAATAATTAATACCCATTCTTTCATAACATTTAGTTTAGACACGATATGTTACTCACGATTGAGTTCTCACACGAGTGAGTGACATATGCCACTGTCAGTTGACAGACTCAGTGATTGCTGCTCCACATATAAAAGTTGATGTACTCAGTGAGTTAATCATCAGTGCTCACACAGTCACAGGATTAATGAATTAATCCACATTGCTTCAACCATATACTTGTGAATACAAAATAGCAGCTATCATTTCATCATGGATTTGTTACAACAAGCTTTAGTAAACACATTTCAGGAGGACATACCATCTGCTTTGAAGGTAACATGTAAAGAACATGGGAATACACACGACGCACACAATGACTTTGTGGATATTACGCCATCAGAACTTAACATAAGACAAGATGACTTACTTAAAATGTTACATGACGCAGATGTGAATGATGTTATTTTATCAGACATATGTAATGCTGCAGCAATTTACGATGCTACTGATTTTTGTTCTGTAAATAAAAACTTAACAGACAGTGGATTTTGTTCAGATACAAGTCTGTCAAGCTTCAGAATAGAATCCTCAATTAGTGAAACTGAATGTTCACCTCAACAGGCTCTTTTGAGTTCTGCGCATGATAAAACTGATGTGTATGACTCACACATATCGTTTGAAAGATATTCATGGAACTCTCAGTTCAACGACACGCAACAACTGACGTGTCTACATTCACATGAGACACAAAGTCAAGGATATTATAGTACGTGGCAGGCACGTATCCAGGATCAGATTTCCATACAACCAGAGTATCATACATCTTCATGGAGTGACTGTCAATATAACACGAGCACACAGCATCAACAACCTCTTCTTCAGTCGATGACAAGTAACGCAATAGAGGCATTTCATGATCCAGGTTCAATGAGTCATCATTACAATTCATCTTATATTAAGCAGCAGCAGGACCCATCTTCACTGTCATCACAGAGACCAACAGAAGATAAACCACTAGAGTCATATGTGGCTCTGGTTGCTAAAGCTCTGATAAGTTCCCCTTCGAATCAGTTTGTTCTGGGCAGTATTTATGATTGGTTGTTGGAGAAGTACCCTTATTTCAGGACAGCTAAGTGTGCATGGCGCAGCAGTGTTAGACATGCTCTGTCTACCAACGAGTGCTTCATGAAGAATGGTCGCTCTAAAAATGGACGAGGTTTTCTGTGGGCCATTCATCCACTCTGTCTCAATGACTTTCGCCGTGGAGATTTCAACAGAAGACAAGCCAGAAAACGTGTACAGCAGCTGAGTCGACAGATGAAGAGACCCGGTGATAAACCCTCCTCAGTGTCACCTGGCGAGCATTACTCACCTGTACCGATGCCACCTGGTGTAGATCAGCCGTACTACACACCTATGACGTCAACTCCTTATCGTGAATCTCACACAGGCCAGATGCATACAATCAACTGTGGACAACAACTACCAGCAACCAGTGCAGTGCACAGATTTAAACAGATTAGTTTAGAAGAGGATAATTCGTGTTGCTATGGCGACTTACCATCACCATTTTGAGAATTTTCACATGAATAATTCACATCACTTCATTATCATAAATTCATTGACTTTTCATTGTAAACCATTATTGCTATGCAAAACATAATATTTTTTGTTAATTGTTTGCACTTGTTAAAGGTTTTTGTTACCACTAATAAACTTATCATTTACGTTGACAAATTGTGTTTAATGTTTGCTTCTTGTTGGGCGTCTTTATCACAATATAGTACGTCTGTGTATATGAAAGTAATTGAAGTAGTTGTTGGTTGGTTTTTACCATGTGGAATTGTGGGTGGCACTCAAATAATTTTTTGCTCGACTTGACTATTACCACACGTTTCACATCCGTATTAGTTCGCCATCATGATTCGTGACAGTTTGATTGGGGCATAACGCGATGCAACATGTCATCACACTCGATCACTACAGCATCATATTATCATCAAAAGTTTTTAAATGAATGACTGAATTTAAAAATAATAATTATTATCAGTTTGATCTGATTACTTTGCCAGACTTTATCATACAAAACATGATTGTGTTTTAATTTGCATAGATCTACTATTTGTCACTTAAATGGCCATTAGTAGAAGAGATAGTTCCCGTAGGACCCTTATTTAGGGATTTGGTACAGCCCATCATACTGACAAAATCTGATTGTATATTATTTTAGAGCAAAACTCTCTGGTCATTTTTAGTGTGGGCGTAAAGTAGAATTGTGGTATCAGTTTTTTTTGTACAGCCCATTTTTCTAACATGAGGGTGTTGGCTATGTTCGTCAAAGTTGAGAGCAAGTTCGGAAAATAGCCATATCTTTGCACTGAATGGACCAATTCGTACAATTTTGATATCAATACGCTCAGTATTCAATTATTAAGATGTTGTATCCGTCTGTCCGTAGGTCACATTGTGTATTGTGAATATATACCAACTTCAACCAAGTCACATCTTAATACTAAATCCGCTATTGATTTTTTCCTAAATCTTTACAACAAATGAAGCAGAAATTATACTACGTGTATTGGCTAAAAATGCTTTATACATGTATTACCAGAATAAACAATGTCTTGAGAGAAAAAAGTAAGACCAAATTTGATTCCATGGCTGTAACTTTAATGGGACTGCGCTCACTTCATTCAACATCCGGCCATGGTGATTATTGATATATTCTAGTTGTCATTGAGAAATAAGTTTCTGAAATAAAAATCTTACGGAGACTAAAAATTGTGCTTTCATGTGTGATAAACCATAGCAAATACAGGATTTTATTTACATTTTGGCGGCCATTTTATGTTTTACTTATTTGAAGGTCAAGGTCACTAAATATAGAATATTATCCAACAGATTCGAATTCAGCACACCCAAATTATGTGAAAACAAGTGGATAGCAAATCATACACTAAAATGCCGAGCAAACTTCAATGTTTTAGATTTCAGCCCTGACTAAAGACACATTTTTCATAAGAGGATGCAAAATATGTGACATTTCTAAATATAAATAACACTACTTTTTAAGCATAGACATATCTGGTTCAGAAAACATAGGCGAGATATGGATATGTACAAAAACTAGGCCTATGTTTTATTATGTTGTTTCATTTGACCATGTTGACTATAGTTTGTTTTTTATTTACATTATTTCATAACAAAAGTTATGTTTGAGCGTATGTGGAGAGACGATTATTTACTTTACTGCAGTGTGAGATTATAACGGACATTATATTATCTGTTATATGATATATCGCGTGTGTCGATTGGTTAAGCAGAATAGCAATGTCAGATGTTTATGTAACCCCAACCCCTAATTCCTGCCAGGTTTGAGGGTACTCCCATATAGGCGGTCAAAATAAAAAAAATGATACCACAATTTGACTTTACGCCCACCCTATAAATGACCAGGAAGGTTTACTCCAACAGAATATATAGTCTGTTTTTGTCAGAATGGTGGGTTGTACAGACCGATCTGTTCTCAGGTCTAGCTCTTCTACTACATACTGGCCGCTATGAAACCTATTTACTTACTTTCTTGTAAAAGTAAAGAGAATAGACACGTTGCAAGTTTGATTGATTGATTAATTGATTGATTGATTGATTGATTGATTGATTGATTGATTGATTAATTGATTGATTGATTGATTGATTGATTGATTGATTGATTGATTGATTGATTGATTGATTGATTGATTGATTGATTGATTGATTGATTAATTGATTGATTGATTGATTGATTGATTGATTGATTGATTGATTGATTGATTGATTGATTGATTGATTGATTGATTGATTGATTGATTGATTGATTGATTGATTGATTGATTGATTGATTGATTGATTGATTGATTGATTGATTAATCGATCGATCGATCGATTGCTCGATTGATTGATTGATTGATTGATTGATTGATTGATTGATTGATTGATTGATTGATTGATTGATTGATTGATTGATTGATTGATTGATTGATTGATTGATTGATTGATTGATTGATTGATTGATTGATTGATTGATTGATTGATTGATTGATTGATTCCCAAAAAGCTTTTTGGCTTACAGATCGCTGTGGTAAGACACCTTTTCCAAAGACACAGCTTACAGATCACTGTGTTATTAAGACAACTCTTACATTCAGCGATTTGAGGGTTAAAGGGTTACAACGTTTATTAGTATCAGAAAATTTCGCTGCATTTCTGGACAGATTTGGTGCATTTGCATCCAACAGGCCTATAATGACTATATGCCTATATCTCGTTATAAACTAAAAATCTAAGACGATATAAACTTGATTCAAAAACAAAAATATAATTAGTTTGTGAATGACGTCATATTTACTAGTTGGTAAGGAAGTGACGTCACATGTATTTATTTCATGAAGGTTACATAGTTACAGAAAATTTGGCGCTGCGTGGTAACCATTTCATTTCTGAGCTAGCTTTCTTTGAGATAGTGCCTTATCAGAATTTTATCAACGTTTGTGATCACTGTTCAGCGATTGAAGCTCTATAGAAGTACAATGGCGTGCACCAAGCTGCTCCTTGGAGTGAGCCTTTGTGTTTTGATTTGCCTGATTGGCTTTCAAATGATTTTTATGCAGTTATCTACGACTACGGCATCTCTGTCTTCGGCATGGGTGAATTCAGTATTTTCTTGCATCTCTAGGGAAATAACAAACACATATCATCTGTAAGTAGACTGTATGTTTTTTTATTCACATTTCCCCCCAGCATACTTCAGACGTTGACCCTATGTTGGTTCACTGCTGAACCACCGTCTGCTACGCAAGCCCAACAATAAACCACGGCAACATGTTACAAGGTAACAAGGCAACGTATATTACATGTGACGTTTGTATGCCTACCGTTAGATCTATCCAATATTGATTTGCTGTTGAGTCAGCGTCACAGACGCAAGGCCAGCATAATTAGGCCCAGAGGCTAGAGTCTTAATTATAATCAATATCAACATTAGTTTAATATTATTTCGCATCAATTTGCAATACATAATACAATAAGTAGATCATCATTATTGTATACGAATGCCTAATATACCAAGCAAAATACCAGGTCAAAACATGTTATTATTATTATTACTCCATCAAGATTAAAATTATTGCAATTGAAACACTATTCAGTCTATTGAGTTAAATTCACTATGTGCCTTTGTCCAATTTTATCGGCTGCTATCATTGTAAAGCTCCTCCCAACATCCCTCAAAATTTTGTTGAATTTCGTTGTGTAGGTACATCCTTTTTTCCTTGGCCAGGGCCTATTCTCAAAGTAGACAATTTGGCATGCAGATCTAATACAATTCTTGTTTCACGCAATCACTGTGCCTGTGTATCGTAGACCTGCCATTAATATTAACATGTTATGGAAATGCAAATCAACTTTAAAACTGTTTGACAGATCTTTTATAGTGTGCTGGGAGGAGGGGGTTGACTAAGCACTGAAGACAAAATTGCTTTTCGCGATTTTCTCTATTGTGAACCAAATTTATCTAAATTTTGTAAAGGCTATAAGGGGCCTAGTTGTATAAATTTTTGGAATGTGCCTAAAAATATTCAGGGAAATCCGGGCGATGATTACCTTTTTACTCACCTGGGGGAGTAGTTCTAAACGCCACTTACAAGTTTTTTTTATAGAAAACATTGTGTGCAAAATGTCATTGTCAGATTGATACAACGCTGAAAATATGCTTGTATAAATCACGGAGTGTTTGTTTTAATTTGCAATCATCATAATGTCTTAGTTCTTTCCCGTTCATTTGAATACCTATGTTATGGTTCTAATATAACAATGATATTACAATTTTGCCAAAATATCAAAACTATAGAGATCAAAAAGAAATCAAAAACCTCTAAAAAATCATTTGAAGGTATAACGATGTCTGGCATTGTATTCCTTGATTAAAAAACCCTAACACTAATATCGCTAAAATATGATATCTAGAAGCTAAGATATCTCGCTTTTAGGTTCGGCTGGCGGTTATTTTGAATTAGGCCTATGGTGGCTATCTTGTATTAATGAATATATGATAAAAATTAAAAGAATACTAAAAAGTATATTATGTAGTTATGCTATTTAATTAGAGGGACTATGTGTTATGTTGTGCACAGCTGCATTTGCTTGGGGATCTCCGACAGTCATGTCATACATAGCAAGGATTTCCCTTTTCTTACACTAGCAGTTCTTGTTGCAACCCTTCTCGCAGGGATGAAATTTTGTGAATCATTGTGGTGGCGACGGTGGGTTTGTACATGTAGATTGAACAGAAATTAGCTAGCCATTTTCTACAACCCATCCATAGTCCTTGGGCTTGAGGATGGCTTGACTGTATGCTTTATAGGCCTATGCTGTTCGAAAGCATTTTCAGTGGATGGCAACAATTTCAACAGTGTTGACTTATTAATATTATTTAAGAACGTGTTGTCTCTGAGCGTATCTATATCACAGATTTCGAAGTTGTACTTTTGTTGAAATATGAGTTCACAAGAAGCTGCTGTGCCTGGTCACACATATCTAGCGTGATTTCAATGGGAGCACCATCATTAGCAAAATCTTCCAGTGTAGTTATATCATTCAGTCAACTTTACATGGCAGTAAAGAATGGATAGCTGATGGTATCTCGTCCGCTAATAATGTGAATAAATGACAGTGCCCTAAACTTTGCATGACCTATTGCAGCGGCAACATTCTTGAATGGATAGCTGTCTTGAGATGAACGATCAATCACCAAATATACAATACAATGTATGTGACATACAATGTATGTACACTCTGTTTTATCCACCACCTAAAAAAAATTGTTGAACAAATGGAAGGATCAATTTTTTCCTCCTGGTACCGGGGGGGATGGGTGTCACCTCCCCGTGGTCCCCCCTGGGCAACTTCATAGAAGGCCAAGCACACCCAAACGTTTTTGTTTTTCTGCAATTTTCATCGAACCGGGGTTTTTCTAATTTTTGTGTAGTGAAGTTTCTTTCTCATATGTTTTTTTGTGTTTGCTTTCCGGTGGTTCAGGGGTTTTCACCGATGTTGTTATGTTTATTTACCAATAGTTTTCAGTTCAAATTCTTTATATATTCTTTATATATTCATATTTATATATTTTTTATATATTTTTTCATTGTACAGTGGGTTCTTTGATCTGTGCTGGGTGATTTATCTGGGATGTCGCCCCCGGATTGATCGTCCAGCACATAGTTTGTACATATACAGAATTGTTTGAAGTATATATTAGTGTATCGTCATTAATTGATTTACCAGGGTTGTAATAATTTAATGGCTTCTCTGTGGCATCCTGGCGGGTAATGCAGCATGTCAGAGAGAAGCCATTGCCATACAATTAACCTGTGGTGACTTACAGTGTTCTCACGGTTCGTGATCGCTCTGTGGTGCTCTTCAATATCACAGACCTGATTACCAACTGTGGGGGCATTGTAAGTCTTTAATTTTTGAGAATTTTTTTTTTTCGTGGTTGAATGATTTCTCTGGCCATACTGGCCGAAAAGTGAAATAAAGAAGATATTTTACTTACTTACTTAATGGTTTCTCTGCTCATTGTTTATCTCATTCATATTTATGTCAATTTATATTGTGTACAAACATACATTATTAAGACTTGTAGTTTTTACATTCATTAATCTGTGTTGTAGTACAGGCGCTACAACATGTCATCAAACTCGTTACATAAAGGTGCCAGGAGCATCATCATATTATCATATCAAACTTTTTTAAATGAATATTTTATTACGAACATGCTGTTATTAGTTTGATATTGTAAAACTTTGTAATTTTCACTTAAATGGCCATACTAGCCGAAAAGTGAAGTAAAGAAAACCTTTTACTCACTTACTTACTCCTCCTGGTACCATGTCTGACATATGAAAGCAAGAAAGCGAATCTTGTTGGGAAAACTCTTGAAAACCTCTTGGATCGCTCCCTGATAGCTATTTTGCTATGCTCAGCAGAGCTTCTGGTTTTGTTGTGAAAGATATGGTCCACAGCTGCCATTACTTTGAGGACGGTAATTGGCATAATTATAGGAAGCTCTTAACATCCGTGAATGACCAGACTCAGAACCAGAAACTAAAATAGTATATAAGCGAAATTGATTCTTCTACAAATAACACAAAAATAGTAAATGACATTAACATTAATAACATTATTGGTGATCATGAATGTAGCAAAATGCCTCCATCGATGTTCACAGAAAATAGAAATTGCATAACTGATGATGCCATGGTGCTCACATTGAAATAACAGTAGATCTGTATGACCAGGCAAAGTAGCTTCTTGTGAACACATAATCCAACTTCGAAGGCTGTGATATAGCTATATATTGATGACCGATGTACAGATAATGATGTGAGGGTGGGGTGATAGGGCATGGTTGGTTACAGCCCGATGTTATGGGCATGTCTAGGGGATTTACCCTCAGACATGCTCAGACGACCGAAGACTTGGGTTTTGATATGCAATTTAACGCTGAAGCACTGAGGCCTCTAGCACAGCTCCGCTATTCTCCGGTCGGATAGCCCTCAAAGTCACAATAGTTAAGGGTATCCTTTGCTATCCTTTCCAGTTCATGATGTAAATTGTACTGCATCGTATCTCCAGGCTGTAGGGCGAGGGCCCTAGGGTAGTGGTTAGCACAGCTGCCTTTCACGCCAGAGTTCGGGGTTCGGTTCCCGATCTCGGCGGTTTGAAAGAAACAAAAAATGTTTCTTCCCCATCCACGTGTGAAAGTCAGTATTGCTCGAATTTCGAATCCTGTGTCTGGAGGGCAGTGTCATCTCAATCATCTCACCATCCTTAGGAGGTTCTCCTGGCCCAGTTTAGCCTATATGTGCACAAAGGTTGCCTAAAGCCCGATTCATTTCATTTCATTTCCAGGCTGTAAATAGCAACGATACAGCACGACAAGAAACGACAAACGTATCTGTACCGTGTCGCGTCGAGTCAGTTCTAGCCAGTGCTTTTTGTATTCCTTGCCCATCGCCAGACTCTTCCAACCCGCTGTACGGCGAAGCAATACGAGCTGATTAGAACCCCTTAGAACTGCAACGAACTGCTTTAAAATGTTTAAAACATCCGTAGGCCTACCGGCTTGGCGAACCGTCGATAACAGTGCGCTTTTTTGGGCGAATTGACACACTCTAGCAATCTAGCACTAACAATACCACAGTGGCGAATCAGCCGGCGATCTAATACGGATTCACATCCGTATTAGTTCGCCATCCTGATTCGTGACAGTTTGATTGGGGCATAGAGCAGGCGCTGCAACATGTCATCTGACTGACTGACCGACTGACTGACTGACTGACTGACTGACTGACTGACTGACTGACTGACTGACTGACTGACTGACTGACTGACTGACTGACTGACTGACCGACCGACCGACAGACCGACCGACCGACCGACCGACCGACCGACCGACCGACCGACCTACCGACCGACCGACCCACCGGCCGACCGACCTACCGACCGACCGACCGACCGACTGACTGACTGACTGACTGACTGACTGGTTGGTTGGTTGGTTGATTGATTGATTGATTGATTGATTGATTGATTGATTGATTGATTGATTGATTGATTGATTCTCAAACACCTTTTTGGCTTACAGATCGCTGTGTTAAGACACCTTTTCCAAAGACAAAGCTTACAGATCACTGTGTTAAGACAACTTTTACAAAAACAAAACTTACAGATCACTGTGTTATGGTCTCACCACCCTAAATGAGCCGAAATCAAAGGGAGGTGGCTATTGACTAGAGAATCCCTACCCAAATTACTGCTTTAAATGGTTGTTTCCGCTTCTGGTGAATTAAAAAAAATACAGGAATGTTGTAATTATGTGGATAAATTGTAAGCACACACTGTTTTCGCTATCTGTGATATGAGGTATAACTGTTATGTGAGATTTTCGGATGGACACATGGGGTGAAAAGGATTTGTGTCTTTTCTGGGAATGGGCGCAAGAATATTTCGGGAGATCTGGGCAAAACGTACTTTTTTACCAACATGGGAGTGTAGCTCAAAACGCAGGAAGTTAGCATACCATTTTCGAAGCTGTTTTTGAAAAAGGAGAGCTTAGGCTTTATTATGGTGTGTCACATAGGGGGGCAGTTAGGGACGAAAGTGGTGATTTCGGCCCTTAGAATGTTGGCATTATACATGCGTTTCAATGGGACTGGCATTTGGGGTGGTGAGATCTTATTAAGACAACTCTTACATTCAGCGATTTGAGGGTTAAAGGGTTACAACGTTTATTAGTATCAGAAAATTTCGCTGCATTTCTGGACAGATTTGGTGCATTTGCATCCAACAGGCCTATAATGACTATATGCCTATATATCGTTATAAACTAAAAATCTAAGACGATATAAACTTGATTCAAAAACAAAAGTATAATTAGTTTGTGAATGACGTCATATTTACTAGTTGGTAAGGAAGTGACGTCACATGTATCTATTTCATGAAGGTTACATAGTTACAGAAAATTTAGCGCTGCGTGGTAACCATTTCATTTCTGAGCTAGCTTTCTTTGAGATAGTGCCTTATCAGAATTTTATCAACGTTTGTGATCACTGTTCAGCGGTTGAAGCTCTATAGAGGTACAATGGCGTGCACCAAGCTGCTCCTTGGAGTGAGCCTTTGTGTTTTGATTTGCCTGATTGGCTTTCAAATGATTTTTAAGCAGTTATCTACGACTACGGCATCTCTGTCTTCGGCATGGGTGAATTCAGTATTTTTTTGCATCTCTAGGGAAATAACAAACACATCATCTGTAAGTAGACTGTATGTTTTTTTATTCACATTTCCCCCCAGCATACTTGAGACGTTGACCCTATGTTAGTTTACTGTTGAACCACCGTCTGCTACGCTGGCCCAACAATAAACCACGGCAACATGTTACAAGGTAACAAGGCAACGTATATTACATGTGACGTTTGTATGCCTACCGTTAGATCTATCCATTATTAATTTGCTGTTGAGTCAGCGTCACAGACGCAAGGCCAGCATAATTAGGCATAGAGGCTAGAGTCATAATTATAATCTATATCAACATTAGTTTAATATTATTTCGCATCAATTTGCAATACATAATACAATAAGTAGATCATCATTATTGTATACGAATGCCTAATATAACAAGCAAAATACCAGGTCAAAACATGTTATTTTTATTATTACTCCATCAAGATTAAAATTATTGCAATTGAAACACTATTCAGTCTATTGAGTTAGATTCACTATGTGCCTTTGTCCAATTTTATCGGCTGCTATCATTGTAAAGCTCCTCCCAACATCTCTCAAAATTTTGTTGAATTTCGTTGTGTAGGTCCATCCTCTTTCCCTTGGCCAGGGCCTATTCCCAAAGTGGACAATTTGGCATGCAGGTCTAATACAATCCTTGTTTCACGCAATCACTGTGCCTGTGCATCGTAGACCTGCCATTAATGTTAACATGTTATGGAAATGGAAATCAACTTTAAAACTGTTTGACAGATCTTTTATAGTGTGCTGGGAGGAGATGGGTTGACTAAGCACTGAAGACAAAATTACTTTTCGCGATTTTCTCTATTGTGAACCAAATTTATTTAAATTTTGTAAAGGCTATAGTGGGCCTAGTTGTATATTTTTTTGGAATGTGCGTAAAAATATTCAGGGAAATCCGGGCGATGATTACCTTTTTACTCACCTGGGGCCGTATGCACCAACCGGAGGTTTGGACAAACCCCAGAGGTATCGCTGGGGTAAATTTGAAAAACGACATACCTCGTATGCACCACGCAGGGGTAAATGTCGCACGGGGGTAAATTTGGCCAAGTGCGGGGTTAAATTTACCCCTACTAGGGTGCCGGGGTAAATCGGCAACCACTGGGGTAAACGTCGCTATCATGATCCAAATTGTTATGCAAGACATGTGAATCCTATCGTATAGAGACCTATGACATGTGAATACTTTACAGAATGCTGCCGCATGCACTATGTTTTAAGCATATACTATTATTTTTTATTTGTTTCGTCTTTTAGTTAACTTAACAGCTTTAATATCGTACAAAATGATTAGATGAATTTAAATGCCGACAACATCTCAATAAAAAGATTTTAAAACTAATAAACACAACATAAAGCAAACAAAATATATTGTAGGAAGTTTTCATCTTTTATTTTAGATAACGTGCAAATGTTGATGGTCAATCATATTTATACTACTTCAACTAGCAAAACAATCTATATGAATTAGCATGGATATAAACCTATATTCTAAAATCAACGGCAGGTATAGGATAATCATTTTTCGTTAATTTAAAACAGTATTGTTATTAGCAAGTTTACGACAAGTCTTCAAACATTATGTCCTCCGCGTAACCATGAACTATACCGATTTTTAATTAAGAAAACTGCAATGGGATAAACAAATAGTAATACAATATATTTATTGGCACATTTTAACAATGTTTGTTTAAAAACGAACTATTGTCAAACAAACAAATACACCAATAAACTGCTTAGTTATTTAAAATGAAGTTAACAAAACACAGTTACAAGTTACCGTAAAAATCACTGAACGATTCAAAAAGTGTGCAACGGAATTACAATACACAGGCCTACGTTTGTAATATACAAAATGAAAAGTTTAATTTTGATTGATTTTCATATTTTTCTCATTGCGATATTTAATTTTTCTGACTTTTCTCGAGGAAAAACATATTAAAGAGTGGAGTCAACAGTCGCGTGTGTTATAAACGTCTTTTTTATAGGTGTAATATGTTTTTCATTTAAAGGCATAACAAAAAACAAATACATACCGCAATCATCTCTCCAGTGAAAAATAATTGTTTCGAATGCTTAAATGCAACTGATTAAAATGACTGTTAAATAAATAATGAAATCCATGGTTATAGATTAATTATAATTAGGCCCTAATTGTAGTTATCAACATTTACAATGTCATGATAATAGTTATTATGTCATATTGTCTTCACAATGTTTGCACATTGTTGTTATTTGCATTAATTATTAGGGGCATACATAATTGCTGGATTTTCGAGTTCGTTATCAATTTATGGCGTAAATTTTCTTATGAATCATTAATATTTTTTATCAGCTTTAGCCGTGTCTATTTCTATTATTTTGTTAATCCTAATTATGTTAGCATTGTGGTATGAGGCATGAATGATGCTGACCATTTCAGACCCGTAGCTAGCATGAGGCAGAAGAGGCAACTGCCTCGTCTGTCTTTTCACATTTTTTCATCATTGAAAATTCTCTCAGAAATTTCAGATTTTCAGAAATTTTGGCTCCGCCACCAGGCTCGCCTCGTCTGATTTCCAACCCTGGCTACGGGCCGGCATTTACTGCTGTAGTAGTTTTTGTTGGACAGCAAAACATTGGTAAATCCCCATCAAGTACTGTAGATCTGGTAATATTCGAGAGGTATTAATTTTCGCGAATTTCGCGAGAAGGACAAATTCGCGAATTCAAGAACTTTGCGAAAATTATTATTATTATTATAATAGCGCTACCTGTCATCGAAAATGACCAATACAACAGTCGACTTTCAATTGGCCTGCTATATGCGACAGTACGCGCCTGCTATTGATGACGATTATTGAAACCGTTTTGCTAATTACCAGTAATTAATGTGTTTGTATAACAATACCGCAGTACATTGTCACCAGCCCAGCTGAAACTGGAAGGTACTCCAACGCTGACTTAACGTTGGCCTGGTACTTCCAGCTTTGACCCAACATTAAACCAACACCGATGCTGCTCGAAAGAATTTTCATTGGGTGGCAACAATTTCAACACGCACGTGCCCCACTGTTTACTTGTCCATCACAAGCAGGGCCAGTCGTCTTTACGTATTCCATGTTTATTTCCCGCTTGAAAACTTGCCTGGGAAGGGCGGGAGTTGATCCTTATAATTATGCGGGCCATAGCCTGAGACGGGGAGGTGCTAGTTTTGCCTTGGCCTGTAACGTACCAGGTGACCTGATTAAATTACAAGGCGACTGGAAAAGTGATTGTTACCAGCGTTATCTGGACCCTGATATCCAAACAAATTTTTTTGTAGCAAAAGCTATGTCAGATAAAGTACAATCCCTTCGTGTTTTTTTAACAGGGATAATTTTAATGTATTACTATTATTATTTTGTTCACTACTTATACCTAGTTTGGGCGTTTGGGTGATAACATAATAAGATATGATTCATAAACGCATGCAGGCCTCACTGTTTATTAGGCCTTTGCTACATTACGTAACTTCTCATTAGCACACTGATTACGTAATACTTTTGCATGTAATGTTGCGGCTCATTACACAATCATGTGTAAGGCTTTTCATGAATCATTAAAACCTACTTCGCCCAAACTGGGTGTTTCGTTTATAATTGTGTTATATACATGTTGTGTTACTAGATCATTTTATTTAATGTTGCGGCTACAAATTAGTGATGAGAAATTAATAGTAAACAGATTGTTGGGTACTCCCGTCAAGTGAGCATCTACTCACCATAGGTGACATCTCGTCTTCACACCAGTCAGTCATTATCACATCAGCCATGTTGAGTACTCCCGTCAAGTGAGTATCTACTCACCAGAGGTGACATCTCGTCTTCACACCAGTCAGTCATTATCACACCAGCCATCTTGGTTAGTTCACGCTAAATAAACAAGCTTGATAAAATCATTATTATCAACTTCTTAAATAAGAATTGAACAAGACCAATACATCTTGCAGCTTGGAACGAATGAAACTAGTTATTAATATCAGCTTAATTATTTATTTTATTTCATTTATTTATTTATTAAGCTTTGTATAAGTATAAGTACTTTTTGTTTTGTAGAGCCCCTCGACTAGCACTAATAGTGCTATTTGGGTCATTTAATTTAAATAAATATGTTTACAATACATTATAAGTAGCTGTGTATAAAATGTACATGAATAAATCTGTACATATAGAGGCAAATGTCCCGAGACACATGTAATACTGTTGCGCTTATGGACAGAAGTTAATTGTAAAAAAATTAAAGATTGCAAACATTCAATTTAAATTTGTGAAAGGAGAAACGGAATTTAAATTTGTGGAAGGAGTAGCATCGGATATAGGCTAAACACACAAAAAAAAACATTTTTAAATTTCATGGCGTATATGAAATATAGAGATAGAACATATTAATTCCATAAATTCAACGTAATTTAAAACAGTAACCGTAATTAAAAACAACATGACAGCAACTTAAATGTCAATATGTAATATATTTGTGAGTGAAGCGCTGGGAATTCTGTCAACTCCATTACAAATTAAGCACCTCAATACACGTGAGATAGAGTGAACAAGTGAGTGACATCACAGTGTCAACTGTTTCAATCTGTGAATGTGTGACCAACACGACACGCACCTTCTTATATGGAGAATAATTAATACCCATTCTTTCATAACATTTAGTTTAGACACGATATGGTACTCACGATTGAGTTCTCACACGAGTGAGTGACACATAACACTGTCAGTTGACAGGCTCAGTGATTGCTGCTCCGCATATAAAAGTTGATGTACTCAGTGAGTTAATCATCAGTGCTCACACAGTCACAGGATTAATGAATTAATCCACACTGCTTCAACCATATACTTGTGAATACAAAATAGCAGCTATCATTTCATCATGGATTTGTTACAACAAGCTTTAGTAAACACATTTCAGGAGGACATACCATCTGCTGTGGAGGTAACATGTAAGGAACATGGGAATACACACAACACACATAATGACTTTGTGGATATTACGCCATCAGAACTTAACATAAGACAAGATGACTTACTTAAAATGTTACATGACGCAGATGTGAATGATGTTATTTTATCAGACATTTGTAATGCTGCAGCAGTTTACGATGCTACTGATTTTTGTTCTGTAAATAAAAACTTAGATACAAGTCTGTCAAGCTTCAGAATTGAATCCTCAATTAGTGAAACTGAATGTTCACCGCAACAGGCTCTTTTGAGTTCTGCGCATGATAAAACTGATGTGTATGACTCACACATATCGTTTGAAAGATATTCATGGAACTCTTATTTCAACGACACGCCACAACTCACGTGTCTACATTCACAGGAGACACAAAGTCAAGGATATCATAGTACGTGGCAGACAAGTATTCAGGATCAGATTTCCATACAACCAGAGTATCATACATCTTCATGGAGTGACTGTCAATATAACATGAACACACAGCATCAACAACCTCTCATTCAGTCGATGACAAGTGACGCCATAGAGACATTTCATGATCCAGGTTCAATGAGTCATCATTGTAAATCATCTTGTATGAAGAAGCAGCAGGACCCATCTTCACTGTCATCACA